>CM051497.1:322045-372890 GCA_028031935.1 Paedocypris micromegethes
TGTGTGTGTGTGTGCTACAGCTGCACGATTAATTGTGAAACAATTGTCTTCTCGATTCTACCACCATCGCAATCTTAATTCCGCATGTACACGATTCTGTTTTCTTTGTGAATTTAACTGATAACGACAATCATTTAAATATTATAAAGGGAAGATGATCTTGCATTACTTTAGTAGAAAAGGTTGAAAAGCTGCACTGTCTCAGTGGACGTGATGACGCTGGACTGTTTCACGCAGCGGTCACATGCGCTCGAGCGGCAATCAAGTTTATAAAAAACAGAAAATAAACAGTGAGAATGAGTGAGGAAACATTGGTCTGCTTTCAACTCGGACAGTTTAGTATTTGAAAAAGGATTTATTCTGAAGTGTGTGTATGTGCGGTTTAAAACCAGAAGATGACACTGAACAAACCACATACAGCAAACATCTACAGTTGAGGACAAAATTATTAACCCCCCTACAAAATAATCATTGTTTGATAAGTATATCAAGTGTTTTGAACAAAGCTAATAATTGTGTCCTCTACTGTATGTAATACTGTACCTAGGGATGTTTATGTTTATGTATTACGTTTAGTGTTGATTTTTTTTTTTCTTTATAATATTACTTTTACGTTTTTTATATTTTCCATTCAATTTATTTAAATTTAACGGTAAATTTAATGTGTGGCCGTATTTGACCTGATTTTCAGGGCTAAATATTTAAAATAATAAAATATCCAGAAAGAATGATGATCTTTATTCTAAGCAAAATGCAGAATTGTGCAGCTCTAGTGTGTCCGCAAAAAAAAACTGCTTATGTTCGCATCTGCATTAAAAACATCTGCACCACCCAGCTTCAACGTCACCTGTTCATTACAATTCAAACCGCAGATTGTCAAAGTCAATTATTTTTTGTGGCTCCATTTGCCATTGTCGAGATGAACCAGTGAATCAGACGAATCAACTTGGTCAGTGTGTGACCTGTTTGTCCTGTTCTAAATGCTGATTTGTGGCTCGATTCATTCAAACTTTGTAAGCTAGGGCAGTGCAGCGTGACACACGGCTCTGTGTGTGTGTGTATATACTGATGATGGCTCTCCGCAGGGTACCGCTGCTATGCCCACTACCTGAAGATTGAGGTGAGCCAGTCCCACCCTGTGATGAAGGCCTTCTGCGGACTGCTGCTGCAGACCCCCGGCCAGGAGACCCTGTCCACACAACGCATGCGTGATGCTGAGGAAGGTCTGTCTTTCTGCTCGTGTCTGAGTGTGTGTGTGTGTGTGTGTGTGTGTGTGTGTGTGTGTGTATGATACGTGCCTTGTTCCAGCCTGAGAATAATTCGGATTTGCACGTGGCGAGAATATAACCGAGCAAAACACAGTGATTACAGACAGGGTCCGTCATGGCCTTCACGTGGCCCTCGCTGCATTACTGTGGACATCAGTCTGGAGACATTGAGATTAAAACGAGCCGAGGTTTCAGTGTCTCTGCACAGGTTTATTCAAAGACGGATTAATCTCATTGTGTCTGCATTTTGTAATTATCTGTTGGTCACAGAAAATGTTACAGTATTTTAATCTGTTATAATATGTCAAGGAATTCAACTGGTGCAGCAAGAGAAGAAGCAGAACAAGGTGTTCAACGCCAAACGGGCGCGGGCGCACTGGCAGCTTCTCTACACACTGGTCAACAACCCGTCCTTGGTGGGCTCCAGGAAGCACTTCCAGCGACACAGCTCAGGAAGCTTCATTAACGGAGCCCTCGGCCGCAGTTCCAGCGAGGGCGGCACAAAGGAGCCCAACAAAGAAGAAGCCGCGGCCCCCAACTGAGAACTGAAAGCCCCGTCTGACAGAGGAGGAATCGGATAATTTAGTATTACTTGCTTTGGTTTAGCAGAGAAACACAAGTGCACTTCCTCAGGAAACATCCCATATTTAACAATTTCTTTGCTCAAATGTGTGAATGATGAATTGCGTTTGTCGTGTTGGTGAGTTTGTACAGTCAGGATCCAACCCAGCGGAACAGCTCCCACATTGATCCAACCTTAGTTTTTGTGAATATTTATTCATGTCTCTGCGGAAATTATTTCAGATTAGTTCGATAATTATCAACATCTCACTTTTAATAACTGTGATTTTTGTCATCAAGAAGCCTGCTCTTTCAAATCAGTACAATTTCATTTCTGAAACAAACAAAAATACCAGAGCCATCTCTTTTACTGTTACAGAAACGCGCCTTGTTCTGCTACCTTTATGGCATTTGTGTGATTGAATAAATACTAAACTAAACATCAGCTTTGTCGTGAGATGTATTTAGTGAAATGTTCGTGTCCGTTAATTTCGTTCTGCACTGCATTTTTAAGCCGTATTTTTTACTTGTTTTTAAGCAAATTTTGAAATGCTGGAGTAACTAAATAATGGATTTAAATAGTAACTTAAATAATAAAATGGGGGGAGGGAAACACGCGCTTTGCGTTCTCTCATTAAATTCGATTTATTTATTTATTTTGTTTTCGAAAGACGGTAAAAACCTCAGAAACGTTTTAACGGTGAAAGAACACAATGAATTGTTTGTCAATATAAAACACATTATTCGAATAATATATAAATGTAAAAATTCTAACAAACAATTTAGTGAACGCAAGTGGGAAAAGAGCTAAAACGTTTAGTGGCGCTTAATTCTTGAAAACGGAATCCATCAAGACTCAAAACACAGACCACCATAAATTTAATAAATCTCCTCGCGGTGTGCTGGTGTGTCAACGTTTGAATGAAATTAACCACATTTTTTCAGTATTTTATTAAGGTCACGTACACAAAATCATATCAAAATCTTTAAAAGACAAGTAATTTTTACAACATTGTTGGACACGAAACAACTCTAGGCTGAGCGTGAGCTCGTGAGCTGAACATGGTCACGCACGGACACGGAATATCTACAGTCTAATATCCTAATAAAACACGCTTGCGAGACATTCCACGAACAGCTCGCTCTCACCTCAACACGAAGAAAGGACACGTTTTTTTAAAGCACTTGATTAAAATCACACGTTTCGGGATCCGACATTACACCTACACTGCTTGGTCAAGGTGACCCGGGTAGTTCGCCAGAAACACACATGCTGTGAGAGGAGGAAAGACGGGAAGAGACGTGTTCTGTAATGTCATGTAACTTGGAAAAGAATGTGTCGGCTGTTGTGAGGTTCCTTGCGATTGGTCGTTTGGTTCCTTTACAACTCGAGCTGTGTAACACGCGTGTGCGGATCACTGAGGTAAATTCTAGCGAGCGCGCGAACGTTAAGTGTCTCGGAGCGGAGCAGATCAGCGCGGCTGCTTGTAGTTGCCGTTGATCTCGGCAGAAATGTTGACGGCTTCGGCTCCGAGAGGTAGCTTGTCGCTGTACTCTGATCCCGCCTCGAAATCTTCCTGGGTCTTGGACTGGGACTCGGGGATGGACTCGGCTGCCACGCTCCCCTCCGCATCCTCGCCTTCTCCCTCCACCTCGGCCTCTCCCTCTTCCAGCTCGCTGGGGTTAAAGTTTTTTTCCGAGCCGACGTAAGATGCCCTCGGGTCGAAGTCCTTGGCTATCTGCTTCTCCATTTGGTCGGGGTTCTGGGTTTTCATGATCAGCTTGTAGGTCTTTCCTTGATACTTGTAGAGCAGGTGGCAGCATGTGGCGCCCAGCAGTGGCACGGTGGCCAACGCCAGCAGAAAAATGCTAACAATCATAATAATCAGCAGAGACGGGATTTTCTTCCGTGTTGTGAACACCACCTGCACCTGACAGTCCTGCCCGCCGTAGGTGAGACACAGCGTGTAGTTGGTGCCCGGCCTGAGGCCCTGGAAATGGTAGGCGTTGACGCCCTCTTCGATCTTCGACCACTGCACCACCGAATGGCCGTCGCCCGTGCTGACGCAGAGGTACAGCATGTCCAGCGGCGCCTTCTTGGAGGATGCCTGGATGAGGCTGAAAGGCTCTTTATTCACTGTTTGCAGATCGAGCTGTCGGCTGAGGTGAACGTTGGACTTGGCGTTGGCCATCTGCAAAGGATTCATCTGCACTTTGGCCTCCGTCTCGGAAACCTCCAGCGCGATCACCCCGAAATCAAAGGTGTACTGCTTCAGTTCATCTAAGCTGAGGTTGAACGCATGGTTCGATATGTACTGAGTCCCGTCGTTTATTCCGCATTTGCCACTGAACGAGTCCGACTCTCCGTTGGCTTCTTCTCTATTCACCTTGTTGACTGATGTTCCGGAGGGAAGGCTCTTGGTCTTCTCTTCTGATTTGGGCCACAGGCTGATGACGCTGTTGATGGAGCTCTTGGATCCTGGCTTGCTGTCCGGTTGCTGGCCAGCTGCTTTCGGTTCCAGCATGGAGTTTATGCTCTGCTTCTTTGTTCCGGCCACAACCAGTCTCACCGAGTCCTCTGCTTTGCCCATGTCGTTGAAGGCTGAGCAGGTGTAGTTCCCTTCTTCCTTTTTACTCAGGCGAGGAATGATCAAGGTTCCGTTCTGGAACACGAGGAACCGGCTGTTGGTGGGTTCTCCGTTGATTGGAATCTCACTCTTTTCGACAATGGCGGGCAAGGGAAACGTGATCAATTGGTTGGATGCATAAATGTCCCACTTGACCTCAGGCGATGGGCTTCCTTTAGCTTCGCAGTTCAGGAGAACCCTGTGTCCCTCGTACAGGTCCGCTTTCTCAATGTTAGGCTGGAAGGAGATGGACACCGACGGGGATTTGCAGTCAAGCTTTGGGATACTAGTGACCAGCGTACCTTTCAGATAATCGGGAGCGTCACACGCTATGCTGGTTTGGTCCGGGATGGAAATTGAGGATTTGGCGATCCAATCTCTGAGCCACTCCAGCTTGCAGGAGCAGAGGAAGGGGTTGTGGAAGATTTGCAGGTGAGACATTGCCGTCAGAGCGTCGAACGTTCCTTGCACTATGGTGGTGAACTTGTTGTTGTTGATGCGAACAGAGCGCAGGTCTTTCAGGTTGGAAAAGGCATTTTTGGGTATACTAACCATCTCGTTATTGTTCATCTTCAGTAGCTGCAGGCCGCTCAGATTGGACAAGTCCTCCCATGGAAAATGAACAATTTTGTTGTTGCTGATATCTAAATTTCTCAGCTGGACCATCGGAGCCAAGGTGTTCCTCTCAACCGTGACGATGCCGTTGTGCGCCAGCCAGAGAGACGTAACCTGGGTCACGTTGACGAACGCTTTGGATTTCAGCACTTTGATCTTGTTCGCCGAGAGGCTCAGAGTGGTTACGTTGGTGGGCAAGCCCTCGGGCACCTCCAGCAGATCTTTGTAGGCACAGTCTGCAACCTGGTGGTTGTATTTATCGGAGCAGGAGCACAGCGCAGGGCAGCAGCGCACACCACGCATCACCACAGTCCCTAGGGCCAGCAGCAGCAGCAGCAGGTATTTGGCAGCCATTTTGTACACCTGACAAAAAGCAAGTGGTCATTAAAAATACAACACCGAATATTTGAAATGGGGAGAAGGGTAACAAGAGATAAAAATTCAATTTATAAATTACATTTTAAATCGTGAAGAGAGAATTGAATTAGTCTTGTATTTCTTTTTATTATTTAAACCCAGTTCAATCAGTGCCACTTCTATGAAGTAAATTATAGAGAAGACGAACAAAAGATGGGATTAGACCGACGCGCGAGCGCGCGCGTGACGTGAGGGCGCTGTCCAGCGTCCTGAAAACTAACGTCGCTAGCGCATTGTCTTGGGCGAATATTAGGAAGTTCGTTCGTTTATTTCTTGCCAATTTTTAGAAAGAACATTTTTTGCGAATTTTAAACAACTGAATCGAAGATGCGCACACAAGAGAAGCGAGCACTTCGGCTGAAAGTTTCCGTAAGGTCTTCAAGACAAATCAAACTTTCAACAGCCTGAAATCTTCTTACCTTGAAATGATATTATCCTGGCACGCGCAATTTCTCTCAGCAGGGACACTAGATCAGATTTGCTTAGAATATTTAGTGCACAGTGAGATTATTCCAAAACATGATGGAGCTGCTTCATATCTCGCTGTAAGATTCCTCGGTTTTCGTTGCCGGACGACGCATTTTACTGTCAGTGTTGACCGAGCGCTCCACAAGCTGTTTTCTGTGCGCGTTAGAGTTTGGACAGAGTAACGCGCGCTCCCGCTACAGGGAGGGGAGGGATTGTGAACGCGCAGCCTCTCCCTTCAATTCCGCATGAAAACTCCAGGGATTATCTGTCCAGATGAAACCTTTTCATAATTTATATAATGTGTAGTTGAAAATTGTATCTCATGACCAGCTTTGTCTTTTGTTTTCTTGCCACATTTGACATTGTAAAACACTGCCGACTTTGTTGCCATTTTTAAAGAGTGGTTTGTCTTACAAAACAAGCACATGCAATGATCCTTGTTATTGTTGTGGAAATTGATGGATGAGTTTATTGTTGTTCATCTGTTGTTGTTTGTTCATAATACACCATTTCGGAATTTTTTGTTCAAATTTGAATAAAACATTTTTACTAAATCGTTTGGAAAAAACAAAAAAACAAACAAAAAAAAAAAACAACACAACTGAATATATTAATTTCTAATCTAAATTAATTTACATTGTTTATTTACAGCTTTTAGTTTTTAATAATAACGCCTTCCGAAAAAAAACTGTACGGCTTGTATTTGCAAATTAATCTGTAGCGTTAACAGACGGTATTTGTCAGACATTTTGATGGAAAGTGACGTTCTTTAATAAAGGCTCTTAATGATGACCGACAGTGGCGCGTGCTCGTGTGCACGTGCTGCCATCTAGCGGATATTTGACGTGTCTCCTCTGCTCAATGACGTCATGGCAAGACAGGATAGAGTACAGGTTCTCGCGGACTGGGTTTAACTCGATAAGATCAATTGTTATATATATCTTACAAATAAAATGTTAAGATAAATATGAGATCACACTATAAGTTCCAGACCACTAAAGCAAAGCAACATTTTTGTGAGTTTGTGTTTTTATGTTGAATTTGTGATGTTTTAAGCATAAAAAATGAAATAATGTTGTAAAAGTTGCTTACGACAGTCACAATAAAACTGTGTGACTTTTAACATTATAAAGCTTTTCTGTTTGATGGGAATGAAAAAGAAACACATTTTCAAGCACGTATTGTCAAATACAAGACAATATATTTTTCTGGTACGTAACTGATGTAGCCAAAAAAAAACTTATGTTCTACTTGTTAAACATTTGTTCATGCTTTATTTAGAAAATTAATAAATCAGGTGCACATTTATATCACAAACTGTGCTTAATTGTTTACTCCAAACATTAAAATCAGTTAATTTTTTCATTCAAATTCTAACAGCAGCCTGTGAAACACCAAATGACCCCCAAGTGAGGGGGTCACAGGTGGTGGAGGGGGTCACTGGAGATGTTGGGGTCAGTGGAGGTAGAGGGGGTTACTGAGGTGGTGGAGGTCACTGGAGGTGTAGGGGGTCACTGAAGGTGGGTGTCACTGGAGGGAGTCACTGGAGGTGGAGGGGGTCACTGAAGGTGGAGGGGGTCACTGGAGATGGTGGGGTCACTAGAGGTGGAGGGGGTCACTGAAGGTGAGTTCTAGAACAAGCATGTGCTGTAAACGGTGACTTTGTGGCTGATTTCCTGCAGCAGGTCTTTCACGGCCTTCTCCAACTCCACCAGCTCACTGGCCTTGTCTTCTAACAGCCTCTGATTCTCATCGTAGTTCTTCTCGAGATCTGAACAAAAGGAAGCAAGCGTGAGCAGAGCTAGATGAAGTGATGGAGTGATGGAGTGGTCACCTCTCAGGAGCTGCAGCTTGTGGCTGGCCTGGTCCAGCAGGTCCCTGGCCTCCTGCTGAAGACCCTCGGCTCGTCTCCTGGCCTGTGCCACCACCTCGGCCTTCTGCGTCACCAGCTCCTCCACGGCGCTGTACTTGTCCTTCAGCTCGTGGTCCAGATCCTGCGCGCCAGAAACAGTCACGTTGCCGCTTCTCACCGTGACGTGATGGGGCCGGTACCTTCTGGAGCTGCTGGGCCAGTGCGCCGATGCTCGCGGCTTGGCTCGCGGTGCGGTTGACGCTGACGGAGGCGTTCAAGGTCGTTTCCTTCAGCCGCTCCACATCCATCTCTAGCTGCAGGAGCCTCTGGGTGGCGTTACTGAGCTTGAACTCTGAATCAGACGTCTGCGACTCCACCTTCAGCGCACCAGCAGGAGAAGCGTCAGACGACCAGACGGGCGAGCTGATCGGGCGAGGGCCAGGCTTACCGACACCAGCAGCTCCTGCGTCCCCTGGATGTCGGCGGAGGCCTGATGAAGGGCTTTAGTGACCGAGGTCTGAGCCCGCTCCGCCTGCTGCAAGGCCTCCTTCATCAGCTCCGTCATGTTCTTCACATCGCCGGCCTCTTTCCTGTTCAGGGTGAAACCAGGGCTGTCATTCCACTAGTGGCCACCAGGTCACTACTCTCCACACTGACCTGGCTGTGCGTGCTTGCTCCAGGAGGCTCTCCGCTCTCATGATGTCCGCAGCACTTTGGTTGAGGATGTCCTCCACGTCGGACAGGCTCTCCACACGCTCTCTGATCTCCAGCGTCAGGTTGAGCAGCTGGCCCGGTGTGGTGGGCATCTGCATCTGCAGCACCTGGTTGGCCACGGCCTCGATGCTCTCCAGATCCGCTCCATCTTCTGCAGGCCAGCAAAGTGTGGTAAAGGGACCATCGGAGGCTTCCACGCTCCGGCCTGATGCTTCACTCACGCGTCAGGAACTCTCGGATCTGTCGGATCAGCTGTCGCAGCTCCTCGTTGTTCCCGTGAACCCGTTGCCGGGTCTCGTTGGTCTTCACCAGCACGTCCTGGGCGTTCAGCTTCGCTTCGTCCGCTTTCACCTTGGCCTCCGACACCTGAGACGTAAATTACAAGGGTTATCCGACATTCCCTAACCTTAACCTATAGAGTAGAGAACCACAGAGAAGATGTTTCTACTAAAGTGAGGAGAGAGAGAACGTGTTGGTCTGTGTGCAAGTACACTATGATATATACGCAAGAAACAGTGTGTGTGTGTGTGTGTAACTTTTATCTAAGGCTTCTTTTATCTGAACAGAGGCCTGGGAACACTCACCAGTTTGGAGAGCTTGTCGACCTCCTCCATGGCGCTGATAATCTCGAGGTCAAAGTCTTTGGCTTTCTGCCAGGCGTTGTGGGCGAGCGTGGTGAGGCCGTGACATCCGTCTCCTCCGCACTTCCTGTTTCCCTCCTCGTCCTCGCAGCCCAGACCTCCGCAGGGGGAGTCGCCACATTTCACCGAGTCAGCAGGACCTCCACATGCCTACAGGAGCAAGAGAAGCGTGTGTGTGTGTGTGTGTGTGTGCGCGAGCGAATGACGGCTTTACCTTGACGCTCAGCGCAGACACATCCAGAGACTCCAGCTTCCCCGCCAGCTCGTCCAGCTTGAGCGAGAACTGCTCCTGCGTCTGGTGGAAGTGTTGTGCGGTCTGGTTGATCAGGGCCTGGACGTCAGAGCGCAGCGCGGCCGACTGCTCCAGCGGGTTACCCGGGTCGCTGGCCGAGGCGTTGGCGCGGAGCTCCGCCTCCTGGGAGCGGCGGTGGTAGCGGCTGACGCTGGCGGTCGCCCCTGCGTTCGGGAGGTCAGAGGTGGTGAGGACGGTTTGCTCCGGTGGCGGTCAGGTCTCACCTCAGACGCGGTCTCACCTCGTATGTCGGAGTTCTTCAGGATCTCCACCTGCTCCTGCAGCTCTGCCACAGTCTGCTGCAGCTTCTGCGCTTCTTCACCGAGCGACGTCAGCGTGGCGCTGGTGCTGTTGTTGTCTCGTGAGATCTCAGACCAGGCCTGGTCCGTCTGGTTGAGACTGTGGAGCATGTGGTTCATCACGGCCCTTCAGGAGGACAGGCACGGTCAGCACGTCCGGAAGCTTCTCGCTCGCTCGCTGGTCACTCACGTGGCCTGCTGGAGAAGCTCCTGGAGGTCAGACAGCGGCTCGCTGGCGGGATTCTGCTGCAGGAGGCTGCGGACGGAGTCGGCACTGCTTTGGATGCTGTCGAGGGTGGCTTGGTAGGGTCCGGTGATCCCACTGGCTTTAATGGCATTGACCCGCTGGACCAGCCTGTGGGTCTGATTGGTCAGGTCGCCTACGATCACGTCCCACTCGGCGAAGCACTGATGGCAGCGCTGGCAGTGGGGGAAGTCGCCGGTGTAGCCGCGGGCGCAGGCGTCGCAGCGGGGTCCGGCCACGCCCTCCTTACACACGCACTGACCACTGCTCTTGCTGCACTGTGGCTCAGCGATGCCTCTCGGGTCACAGTCACACGCTGCCAACACACACGCCAACAACTGCATCAGCTCACGGACTCATCAGAAAAATCTTCAGAGGCTGTTATTGTTACTACAGTGGTGTAAATGGACTTGGTATTTTCTGCTACTTTGTACTTGTGCCGATTATCAAAAATAGAAGCAATTTTCCTGTGTCGGTATTTTTACTCCACTACATTTTAATGGACACTTAATCGCCACATTGTGATTGTGTGTGACACGTCAAGATCTTTTTCTACCGCTGTTAATTTATTGGGTGGACGAGGCGATATCGCCATCTGCAGGATGCTGAAGGTACTGGATGCTGTCATCAGCTAAATTGAGAACCAGCTTTTGTTGAAGCTGAATAAAGATACGTCTACTACTGCTGAATTTTATTTCACAACTTTTTTAGCTTGTTGCTCGTTTGACTTTGACCGAGACTGACATTTTGTTCTTTTTTTCATCTATTGTGTTCTGCCATTTTAAAATATTCAGGTGTTAAATTTTATTTCTATTTTAGGAGAAAAAACCTCAGAAAAATAGAGATTCGTGCTTTTCACATTTCTTGGTGATTTTGAGCCTAAATTCAGAGCAAGTAAAATACTTAAGATCTCAAGTCTTAAGTATATACTCTTTCACTCAAGTCTTCTTGGCATTGGTGACTTGTAACTTGTTACGGAGTCATTTTACAGTAAAGTATCCGCACTCAGATACCCCCCCCCCCCGACCAACAAAGGTCCCCACAAGTGTAGGTACAGTTTAGTACCCCACTTTAGTACAGAAAGCCAGCTTCACACACACACACACACACTGTCTACACTCGCGTGAGGCTGCGGCGGATGTATGAGCGACAGAAGAAGAGAAGGATAAGGTCTGAGAAAGGAAAGATTGCTTTCAAACTGCAGTGTTTGTCGAGAGCTGGGCACACACACACACACTCGGCCTTACACAAACACACTCTGAGCGAGCGGCTTCTCTGAAACACACACTCATGTGCGTCAGGTAAGAGCGTGGCGACCCGTAGCCGGAAGGTCTGCGGCGGGTGAATTCCTCGCTCTCCCCCCGCGGGGACGATGACGCATTACAATGCACACACTGTGTGTGTTATCTGACCATCTCACACACACACATTCCTGAAGAACACACTCCGTAACCCCGGGCTGTGATGTGAGGAGGTAATCCTCCCCGAGCGCTGCGTGTCAGGACGGCGCGAGAAACATACGCGCTGTACAGGAAGTGACTGTGCTGGGGTCCGCGGGGGGAAGCGGGGCTTCCTGTTCCATCAAGCCTCTCCAAACAAACTTTACAGGGCAAAACACAAAACCTTCAGAGATTTAGAAAAAAAATGCTGGAAGACGTTTCAGAAAGAACGAGCATCGAGTGAGACAGAACGACATGCGGCTCAGATGAACTCAAAAGCCGCCAAAACACACCAGCCGCGCACATCTGGACCGAATCAAAGACCCTAGACCCGTTTCAACCAGACTGACGAGTGCAGGAGTCCACAAGATAGAGAGAGAGACACACACACAGAGAGAGAAAGAGACACGCAGAAAGAGAGAGAGACAATGACACAGAAAGATAGAGAGAGAGAGACACAGAGAAAGAAAGAGAGACAGAGAAAGAGAGAGTGACAGAGACACAGAGAAAGATAGAGTGACAGAGAAAGAGAAAGTGACAGAGACAGAGAACGAGAGAAAGAGACACAGAGAAAGAGAGAGAGAGACAGAGAGAGAGAGAGAAAAAGAGACACACAGAAAGAGAGAGAGAGACGGAGACAGAGACAGAGAACGAGAGAAAGAGACACAGAGAAAGAGAGAGAGAGACAGAGAGAGAGAGAGAAAGAGACACACAGAAAGAGAGAGACAGAGAACGAGAGAAAGAGACACAGAGAGAGAGAGAGACAGAGACACAGAAAGAGAGAGAAAGAGACACACAGAAAGAGAGAGAGACAGAGAACGAGAGAAAGAGACAGAGACACAGAAAGAGAGAGAGAAAGAGACACACAGAAAGAGAGAGAGAGAGACAAATGGAAGGACAGAGGGAGAGAAAGAGGTAGAGACAGAAAGGGAGAAATAGAGTGAGAAAGACAGACTAACAGAGAGTGAGAGAGAGAAAGAGAGACAGACAGATAGACAGACAGGGAGAGAGAAAAAGAGATACAGACAGAGACAGACAGAGAGAAAGAGTGAGAGACAGACAGAACGAGAGACAGAAAAAGGGAAAGAAAGACAGAAAGAGAGAGAGAAAGAGGGAGACAGAGAGACTAACAGAAAGACACACACACACACACACACACACACTCACTCACTCACCGTGACATTTGACCTCAGGATTCCCCCAGAACAGCTCTCGACACTCCCTGCAGCTCCTCCCACCAAAGCCGGGCTTGCAGGAGCACTGGCCCGAGATCTGCAGGGGCACAGACCTTCAGCACACCACCGTGAGCGGGCGGAGACCGGGCACACTCAAGCGCACCAACCTCATTACAGGACGAGCTGAAGGAATGCTGGGCGTCGCAGTCACAGGCCTCGCAGCCGCGCCCGCTGGCCATGTTCCAGGTGTCAGGGGCACAGAGGTCGCAGTGCTGGCCCACCACGTTGGGCAGACACTGGCACTGCCCGCTGCGCAGGTCACAGTTGCAGCTCCCCAGAGACGGGCAGGACTCCTCTGCGGTGCCCATGTGGTTACACACACACTCTGTGGAGCACACAGATGGTCAGACGGGCGCGGCTCGCGGCCTCGGGCGTGTCTCGCGTACTCCTGCAGCTTTGCTTCAGGGCGTCGCCGTAGTAACCCAGCGCGCAGCGGCTGCAGCCGTCGCCCTCCGTGTGGTGCAGGCACTTCTGGCAGCTTCCGGTGCGGGCATCACATGACTCCGGGTCGCTCAGGTCAATGTTGTTATTGCACTGACACGCTCGGCATTCTCCGCCCACCTCGTGTGGATTCCCGTAATAACCGGGGGCGCACTCCTCACATCTGGAACCTGCGGGTCACGAGAGGTCAAGCGCTGAAGAAGACAAGTCATTGACTTTACACGATCAAGCGCACAAACACACACACACACACACACACACGCGCATGAAGACACAAGCACACACCCAAAGACGCACGCACACATTTTTAAACTTTTCATCACATTGCTGATCAAGAGGAGGAGCATGAGGAGGAGGAGCATGAGGAGGAGGAGCACTGCAGTCGACCGACCGACATTGTTTGTGTTATTGTTGTTTTATTGTTATATTATGAACAATTTGAATTCATAATAATAATAATATTGATAATAAACAAATCAAAGTATTAAGGGATTATTAAAACAAAAAAAGAATACACGATAAAAACTTGCAGAAAGCCAGGACACTATGAAGCCGTACCTTTATATCCGCGGCTACAGACGCAAAACACCTGCGTGGAGTCCAGGCTCCTGTAACACGTGTCGGAGAACTGACGGCCGCTACCCGGGCCGTGCGGGCACATGCAGGGGCGGCAGTGGTCTCCCGAGCCCAGGACGGGGTCACCGTAGTAGCCGTGCAGACACCTGGGCAGAGAGACCATTCACTGACCCGCACTCCTCTCCTGACTGCAGTCGCTCGCACCAACCTTTCACAGTTGTGGCCCGTGGTGTGGTCAGCACACGCTGAGCAGCGGCCGGTCTGGGGGTCACACAGGTCGGCGTGGCCGTTGCAAGTGCAAGGGCGGCAGTTCGGGAATCCCCAGTGTCCGGGCAGACAGCGGTCGCACTGCCGGCCGGACGCTCCGGGAACACACTGGCACTGACCCGAGGCCACGTGGCAGAAGGAGTGGACGGAGCCCTCGGGACTGCACTCGCACGCTGGGCCACGACACACACACACAGCATCTGGTTACTCACACACCTCAGCAGCAGCTCCGAGGAGAGACGGTCACTCACGTCTGCAGCCCTGCGGCCCGAACTGGAAGGTGGCGGGTGCACAGCGGTCGCAGCTCCGCCCCACCACGTGAGGACGACACTGGCACTGCCCGCCGCTGGGGTCGCACACGGTGCTGAGGGATCCCTGCGGGTCACACTGACAGGCTGAGGAGAAGCGGAGACGCCGGTTAGATGTGTGTGTGTTCAGGTTCCTACACTTTCGGAAAGATAAAATTCAAGCACTTTCAAGGTCCATGTTCAAGTTTTTCCAGCACGTTGTCGTAAAACGTACATTTAGTTCGTTACAAGTAGGGCTGTCAAAATTAGCGCATTAACCCACGCGGTTAATTTTAAATTCTTAATAGCGATATTTATTTTTAACGCATGATATTGCGGGTAAAAATTCTTCAAAAAAAATCTTTCAAACGACTGCACATGTGCCGATCATTAAGAAGATCGAGAAGAGACACTGCTCATAAGATGACTTGTTTCCACACAATTAAAATATTAAGCATTTTCAAGCACTTCGTTTGAAATGGAAGCTTTTTCAAGGCCTTGAAAACACATTATTGAAATTCAAGCACTTTCAAGGATTTCAAGCACCCGTAGGATCCCTGAGTGTCACGGTCTCTGTCTGAGAAAGCTTGTTAAAAACATAAACAAATTCCACATCTGGTTTCTTCCAAACTCTTGTTGGTCTGTAAGACACGGTTTTACTAGAGTAAAGAGAATAAAGTGGGAACGTTTAATGATACGGTGGAAGTGAAACTGTTCACACTATAAAGCCCAGACGGTCTTTCATGTCTCTAGCACTCGTCTTGTGTTTTCTTGTTACTGCGGTGACATGTTTTGAATGGGACTATCTCAGGCAGGAAGCCAGTCTGAATGAAGAATAACGCCTGAGGTCCCGTTACAAGCCCCGACATGAGGCCGGAAAACACCACCACAAGAAGACGATGACAGAGTCGTGATAGACACCGGTGGGGGAGGAACAGAGAGTGTGAGAGACACAGAGAGAGAGTGATACAGAGAAAGAGAGACAGTGATACAGAGAGGGAGAAGAGAAAGAGAGGAGCGACAGAGAGAAGAGAAAAGAAACCTGGTGATAAAGAGAGAAAGAAATAGGAGTGATACAGAGAAGGAGAGAGACAGAGTGAGAGATATAGAAATAATACAGAGAGAGAGAGAGAGAGAAAGACAGAAAAAGATAGAACTCAAGTGAGAAAGAGTGAGAAAGAGAGAGTGAGATATAGTGAGAGACAGAGAAAGAGAAAAAGAGAGAGATGAGTGAGACAGAGAGGGAGGGAGGGAGAGAGAGAGACAGAGAGAGAGAACAATGGGTATGTATGTTTATAGTCGCTACATTGATAATAAACAGACATTGAATTCAAAAGAGCTAAGATAAGTTTTGACCTTTGACCCCCTGGTGCAGCAGCGCAGACACACTAAAGATGTAGTTCCTGCAGATGTCGGTCATGGGGCTTTTCACCACGGCCTGGCTGTTCTCCAGACAGCGATAGCGCTGGAAGGTTTCCCAGGCGTTGTTGGTCAGCATCTCTCCTCCCTCTGATCCGGAGCCCGAGAACAGCTCCAGGTTCTTGCAGCGCGGCATCAGAACGATCTAGCGCGGAAGCACCAGAGCGACTGAGCGGGGCGGCGGAGGGCGGGGCGGGGCGGGGCCTGGCGTACTCACCGAGTCGATGAGCGTGTAGGGAGACTGCACGTCACTCAGCGCCGAGTAGAGAGACAGGCTGAGCCGCAGCGTGTAGTTCAGGCCCTGCTCGAAGCAGACCGGGCGCGGCAGCACCACCAGCCTGCGGGGGGCGTCGTCTTCAGTTACGCACACGCCACTTTAATCACATCTGTTTCTGCTTTTTACGTTTCGTCTGTTTAAGCTTAAGATTAAACTCTCTCTCTCTCTCTCTCTCTCTCTCTCTCTCTCTGTCTCCCCCCCCCTCTCTCTGTCTCTCTCTAGCAGCTGAAGCGAGACCCCAGCAGCCCCCTCGGCTTCCTCACGCCTCTGCTCTCAGAATCTGATCAATCTAACGGCTCAAACCCTGCAGCTTCCTCTCTGGTACCTGGATCCGGGATGCAAAGACACAATCTGGTTGTCGTCGTCGGGCATGGTGTTGGCACAGCGGCTGTTGGCGGTGATGGCGTGCGGCCGGATGACGGTCATCAGCACTTCCTCCCACTGCTCCGGCAACTACGCCAGCACAGAAGCAGAGTGACGCACACGCCACCATCCCTTTAAGATGACTCACCTGAGGCTCGTATCGGATGATGATGTCATACTCCATCGACTGCGGGATGTTGTTGATGCTGAACTCCAGATAGGCTCCTTCCGGAACGTTGACGAAGCCGATGCCGGTCCAGGTGGGCGTCCGGTCCTGATGGTGTGTCCTCGGCACCACGGTCACTCCCTGCACGCACGCGGCCTTGAGTCGACGCCGAGACGATTCCTGCGGCCAAACAACTCACCGGACCAAACGTGGCATCTTCTGCTTCGTAGGTGTAATGGTCCAGAGCGATGAAGTAAAACCCAGACTCCACCTGGTCGCAGCGGCGGCCGAACATGTGCTCGCGGCACGGACACTGGCCGGACTCTGAGGAGCAGCTGGAGAGCGCGGGTCAGTCAACCGCTCCAGACCAGCCGGACTGCCGCCTCCTCACCTGTTGTCCACAGCGCCGCCGTGATCGCAGTCGCACGCTCTGCAGCCGTCCACGTCGTTACTGAGCCCCCAGTGCTGCGGCTGCGGGAGGAACGCGGTCAGACGCGGTCACGTGACTCTGTGAGGCGGAAACACCCACCAGGCACCGATCGCAGTCCCGGCCCGTCACCAGGCGCTTGCAGTAGCAGGTTCCGGAGTCGGTGTCGCACGGGCTGCCACCGGGGACGGTCCCCAGCGCACTGCAGGTGCATGCTGGGAGCACAGAGGGGCGGAGCCAATCAGCACGCTGTCAAGACGTGCGCCAGTGTGATTCCAGAAGGGCGCGGCTCACCCCGGCAGCCCAGCGGCCCCTCGCCCAGGCCGTAGTGGCCCTGCTTGCACTGGTCGCAGCGCTCCCCCTCCACGTTGGGCTTGCAGCGGCACTGTCCCGTGATCAGCCCCAGAGACACGTCCGTCATCGGGTCGCAAACGCCGCCGCTGAGAGAGCCCACCGGGTCGCAGTTACAGGCTGGAACACACACACGCGGAACACAAGCACAGCTGAGAACACAGGCCACTCCAGACACTCCAGAGCGTGTGAGCGCTTCAAAGCCCAGGTGTGCGAGATCACAGAGGGGAGGAAATGAGAGGGGACGCACGCTCGCAGATGTTGGGGTCGCGGCCGTCTCTCTCGGGATGCAGGTAGAAGAACGGCTGGCACTGCTCGCACTGGTTCCCCATGGTGTGGTGCCCGCAGTCGTCGCACACGCCGCCGCTCACGTTGCCCGAGGCCTGGAACACGGCCATGTCGAAGTGGCACGAGTCGGAGTGGAGATTACAGTCGCAGCCTGGAGAGAGAGAGAGAGAGAGAGAGAGAGAGAGAGCGGCACAACAGCGGAACCCGTCAGCTCCCGTGTAGAGGGTAAAGGTGGCGGCGCGCAGGGCTTCACGCACGTCTGCAGGCGTTGGTGTTGCGGCCCTCGGCGGGTCTCCAGGGCAGGTCGTGGTAAAAGTCCTGGCAGCGCTCGCAGTTCAGCCCCATGGTGTTGTGGTTGCACATGCAGTGGCCGTGAACCTGAGGACGCAGCGCCATCACGGGGTTAAAGCGTGTGAGCGGACCAGACTAAACAGGAAGCAAACTGACGCCGCTCGCCACCACACCAGCACACGGGGCCTGATCAGAGTGTTCGCTAGCTTTTCCTTCAACCTCATTTGCACTCTAAACAAAGACAAAGACCGGTCAGATGATTCCACACAGATGGAAAACAGATCCAGACGCCATTAGCATCAGAACTGTGACGGGACATCAAACTACTACTGACCCCCCACCCCATCTCTCTCTCTGCCTCTCTCAGTCACAGTCTCTCTCTCACGCGCTCTTCATTTCTCTGTATCTCTCATTCTTGCGCTCTCACTTTTTCTGTCTCTCTCACTCCAAAGTTAAAAAGTAAGGAACACAAGACATGTAATATAATGTAACAAATAAACTAATAAAACGTTTGATCATTTGGCGTCTTTATCATCATTATTAAAATTCATAACTCGACAGAACTAGTGGAGTAAGTCTGTTACCATGCCATCCACGACACCGGCCGTCCCGTCCACAGGGGCGCACTCGGAGGCGTGGCCGTAGCAGAAGCAGTTTCCCCGCACCACCATGTCGTAGATGGAGTAGTAGTACTTCTCCTTGATCTCTATGCGTGAGTCGAGCAGGTTGTCTCCCAGAGTGTGCAGCTTGGTAAACTTCACTCGGAGGTTAGTGATTTTTAACATGTCTACGGAGGTAAAAATGGATGTAAAAATCTGAAGGAAAAAAAACCCCTTTTATTTATTTTTATGATCGACTCACTCTGAATTCGAGGGCTGTACGGATCATCAATCCTGAAGGCCGGATCCAAAACCCTGAAGATCACCTGAGGCCACAGAGCGGAACACATCAGCACACACCAAGACACGTGACCAGATGTTCCAGATGTTCACCTCGCCCTCAGTCGACGGCTCGATGTCGGAGTAGCGGGAGTCGCAGATGACGTCATCCACTTTGGTCATGGGGCCTTGCGAGACCGACGGGAAGGACGACTCGCAGTCATACGCAAAGTAACGGTAAACCTGCCACGTCCTCGCGAAGTCCGACGAGCGCTCGATCACCATCGCGGCCGGCCGGAACGTCTGGAGCAGAGGAACACAGAGGTCAAGAGTCACGAGCCGCGCACACACACACTCGCAGTCAGTCACACAGCAAGACTCCATTAGTGCAAACAGAACACACACACACACACAGACAGCCCCAGCAGCATTACACACACACACACACACACACACACACACACACACACACACTTGATTATATACATAAACACCAAGAGAAATGTAGCTAAGGCAAATTTTAACAGATGTCAATATTATACAGCAAGTCAAACAGAGAAATGTGTGATGTATAAAAAACTTTTTTTTACAATATTTAAAAAATGCATTCTATTTTTTTTAGTTACGTATAGTGTATACATAGACTACATTATCATTTAAACATAATAATACCGGTTTCCGCCATTGCGGCTTGCAGCTTAAATTTATACTTGCAATTCAAACGAGGTCTGTGCAAAAACTAGCATCCAATTATCTATTATTTGATTGAACATGCCTTTGTTAGTCCCACAGTGGGGAAATGATTACTCCTAACCCTAACCTAATTGCCATTTGTTGATTATTCTTATCAATCGGCTGGACAGATATTGAGCAAACTAAAGACATGCTGGATGTGTCACGCTAACTCTTCCGTTCACCAGCACTACGCCGTGATTGGACCGAAGACTATATACGGTTGTAAAACAATAACTGCAGACGTTCAAACGTCTGACCCCGAGTTCTTGTCTCCTTTCCTGCAGTGATGTCCTACAATTACAGCTCCGCTCTTTACTTTCTTAAGCTGCATAAATGCGGTAATCTAGCGTCTCAGACGAGCGCACAGCAGGGCTGATCCCACACACACACACACACACACACACACACACACGCCCTCCACCCTTTCCCACATTCTCCCCTAACGACCCGTAATCTCACCTCGGCCCGCACCTTCCCCCAAACCACACAGAGCGGCGACACTTACTTTAAAGGTCATGATGAGGTGGGTGAAGTGGAACTCGGCCTCCAGGTTCAGCTGGATAGTAACATTCTCCAGGCCTGACGGAGACAATCAAACACAACTCATGCTCCATGATCACAAATCAACTTTTATTTTCCTAAAGTTTCGAAATACATAGTTCATTTTCTAATGATTTAGTAACTTTTTTTTTCAAATAACACGGAACTATACAACACATGTAAGATATATGTCACACGTGTGGCACTAATCGTTGCACTGCGTTCACCTTGGTAGTTACGATTTTAACTTGAACCAATTAGAATTTTAATTGTTTTTGCAAATGAGGCTGTAATATAATCCCGTTAAACAAAGACATTAAGGATGTTATAGAATAATCCAGCAAATCAATTGCACAAAGTTATAAAACTGTCCACGAATATCCATGAATAATTACCAACCTAAGCAGGATTCCAAATTGCGTTAAATGTGCTAGATCTCCTCTGCTGGTCTGGGATTAAACATATCATCTCGTCATAAACATATCATTAACTTTCCTCTATTATATGGGAATGTTAGACTAATCGTTACTCAGACTACTTTAACACAAATCAGAGTTTTCACACAAGAATAAATCTCAGCTTTCCAGCTTCTTCTCACTATAATCCCTATGTGCGCTCACACACACACACACACACACGCGTGAAACTCACGACCGTTTCCTGTCCCTCTACATTCACACGTCCTCTAGATTCCTCCTGCTGTTCACATCACTGGAGAACACACGTCAGGAACTGATGTAAAAGCTCATGTCAAAGTATAAGCGAGTAAAGCGAGTAGAGAGTAAAGTCAGGTGAAGATGTAAAACAACAACATTTGTTCCCAGGGAGAGAAAAGAGTCCAGGTTTAAAGACATGGTCATCATCTTAACGGCTCTGCAATTACAGGAGTGCTTTGAAGTCCGTAACCCTTCGTTTGTCACCTACAGACTAACTAGCAGCCGCTTTAATGAGAGAGAGAGAGAGAGAGAGAGAGAGTTCCTCCGGTCGCCCCCCCCCCCTCTCTCTCTTGCCCTCTGTTCCCACGAGAAACACTCCAGCGCTCTGGATGAGCTGGTACACACCGTTCTCTGACTGCCACCAGGTCTTCAGACGGTTCGGGGCGAAGGTGGTCACTACATTCTCGATCCTGTGGCTTGTGATCTGATTGGTCTCCTCGTTGAACGACTCTCTGGAGTCACACACAAAGCACTTCTTCTCTTCCTGCGGCAAACACAAAGAAAAACCAGCCAACTTCAGCCGATAGTTTGATTCGGCTCGGATGTGTGATTTTGTTTTGTTTCTGAAACAAACAGACAGCATTTCCTCTTAGCTTTTTGTGTTCCAGCAAGAGGACGTGTCTAATCTGAGTGAATGATTAAGCGTTAATAAAGAAGCCTCACTCAAGTCAATCACTCTCTCTCTCTTGGTCTTGTCTGAATGATCCCGATAGCTTTAAGATAAGTTAAGACAGGAACAATTGTAGGGTGTTTTGTCTGCGGAAGACATTCAGACATCTAAAGGTTGTGGGTTCAAAAGAAAAACTCCTAAAAGAAGGAATGTTCCGGACTGTGCTCACAGGAAGGCCAGGCACAAACCTTCAGATAAAGAGCAACTTTTGCCACGAGCAGTCGAAATCTCTAACCTCTAAATAGTATTTTGTATTGAAATAACTGAATAAACCACAAATGTATTTTTCTACATTCTGGATCAGAGGAGACATGGCGGGACTCGCCTGTAGATGGCTGACTATGCAGAAGGGCTCGGGCTTCTGGACTCCACAGGTGGAGCTGGCCGAGAGCTGGTCGGCTCGTCCGATCAGAAGATCTCCGGTGGCGGGGTAGCAGCTGCCCTCCGTGCACACATCCCCCAGCTCAGGCACATCCGCCCGGGCACAGACCCCGAGACCCCCTGGGCCAAAACACACACACACAGTTCAACTGTGAAAAGGCTCTTTTGGAAATAAAAAAAATATCTAAAAGTAAAGAAATGGATTCAATGAAGCGCAATACATCTATTTTAAGCCAGATTGAAATGAGATCAAAACTAAAAATAGACGAAACTAAACTAAAAAAAAAGATAATTCATCTGTTAACTGTATTTCAATACATCAGCGCTTACTTTAGTTTCAATTTTCTATATAACGGATTTTGCATTCATTACGTAACTGAAAACTCGAAAGAAAACAATTTACGAAACTTTTCCACAAGTCCATACTGAACTCGTACTCTACAATAGTTCGAGATTAAAGATGAAAAGTAACTTACACAGCAGCGCGGTGAAGCGAAGCAGCAGCTTCATCATCATCATCATCATGAGCGGAACCGCCGTTACAGCTCAACTCCGTCTGCGGCGCCTGGAACCGAGCGGAACTTTTAGCCGATGCCGCCGCTGGTCTACGCATGCGCACAACCTCCGGCCCCGCCCCGCCCGCTCTGCGCCCACCCAGGTGGTCGTGTCGTGTGGTTAATCTTCTGCTCGAGACGGAGAAGCAGCGCTAGGAAAGGAAGGAGAGAAGCTTCTGCAGATGCGTCCTCGCGTAAAACAAACACTGTCTGCAGCTGGAGTCCGAGCGCACGAGAAAAGTCGACTAAACATGTAAATAAAACGGTTAACCGTCAAAGTTTTCACGACCAGTTGTGGCGCAGTAGATTCTCTAGTCTAGAACATCGCCGGGCTAATAAACCGAATAAACTGCCGATTCCACATCAAGTCTTAAAACATAATTCAAACGAAACATAGCGAAATAGTACAAGCTGTGATCAATAATGACCAGTCTTGATCAACTTTAAGTGAATGATCAGACTAAAGATCTCAGCTTGATTGTGCTAATAATCTAAACTTCAGAGCAAACTAAATGATATAAAACATTAAAAAGCACCCAAGTCAATTGTAATACAGTAAAACACTTTGGTGGTTCCAAGACACAGTAAAAAAAATAAAAAGTTCACAGTGAATCTGAAATCAGATTCAAAATATCGTATTGTAAATTATGGTTTTTGAGATTGCGCTAAATCTACTCTATTACTCTTACAGAATATAATGTCAATCACACGAAATCATTTGGAACAATTAACGCGCTGAAGGCCGGAAGCCATCGATCTCGGGGGCCACTACTCAAAGCGGGGGCGGAAGAAGATGTATGTTTATAAAACATGCTAAACCTACAGAAGCAGGAAAAAAAAGCTATAAACAAGTAGACAAACTTAAATAGCTTAAATATGTTGTCGCCCATAAAAAACATCATAGTTAGAAATATGAACAAGCTGCAAAAAACATAACATAAATAAATAATAAATCTGAGTAAATGTTACACATAGTTCAATTATTCATACAAGGCGAGGCAGCCGAGCTGCATCATGGGATCTGTAGTTTGTGGGTCATCAGATCATCATATCGCCAGCACTTTTAAAACTAATAATAATAGCAACAACAACAACAGCTCAACACGTGTCTCGCGAGCCAATAGAACTGCATGTGGCCCCCGGGCCTTGAGCTCGACAACATGCCTAGAGAGAGAAACCCACTTGCAGGCTTTAGCTTAGTCCCCACCAGACTGAAGTCTCCAAGAAAAATGCAGTGAGCTGTCTTAATGAGTATCGAGCGATCGCGTTAACCCCCATCATCACAAAGTGCTCCATCCCTGCTGACCTCGACCAACACCAGTTTGGCTCCAGATCAAACAGGTCAACGGACGACGCAACCATTACAGCCCTACACAGCGCGCTCACCCACCTTCAGCAGGGGAACAACTACGTCAGGATGAGGGATGTTGGATTCAGGACTTTCTGAGCAACAGACCCCAGCACATCAGGATGGGAGACCTCAATTCATCCACTCTCGTCCTGAGCAACAGCACTCCACAAGGGTGCGTTCTAAGCCCTCTTCACCACAGACTGTTCTCCCATCAACCCCACCAACTCCATTGTTAAGGTTGCGACACCACCATAGTGGGACTACAGGGAGGAGATCCAACACTTCTCAAACTGGTGCAGACGCAACAACCTGGACTTAAACACAACCAAAACAAAAGAAATCATCCTGGACTTCAGAAAGTCCAAATGGACTGAGCTCTCAGCCCTCAGCATCCACAAAGAAGAGGTCGAGAGAGTGGAGCTTCAAATTCCTTGGCCTGCACGTCACAGCCGACCTCACCTGGACTGCACACGTCTCACAAATGGAAAGTGTAAAAGATTTTGCAGTAGGAAATAAAGTTTCCTAAAATAAAGTAAGAAAACCTTTTTTTTTGTTCACCAAACAAAAAGAACACTCAGAACAACCAGAGTGAAGAAGTAATAACTGCACAATTAAATGCTAATAGTATCACAGATTTTAATACTACTTAGACTTGACGGTACCTGTACACAATATCAAGAAAATCCTCTTGCGGCCCCTAGTGGACACTAACATAACATACACGCTGACAGTGAGTGAAAAGTAGCCAAATACAATGTATTAATATTGCTATTGTAGTTATTATTGTTATTATAACATTGATATAATGTACTTGTAAGATACTTTCCAGTAAAATGTGAAAGTGTTTTCCTCTGGTTTCTGTCTTTGCGTCTGTGGTGATTTTCAATCTTGCAATGCATAAAATGTTCTTGATCCGATTATTTTAGTTGGGATTACTTCAATTTGGATTGATTTTGAACCTTGTTTTGTCAAATGGAAATCTTGCCAATGATAATTCTGACTTGTCAAACTGTTTCACTTTTTATTTTTTGCAACAGAACAAAACATGTACAGTATTAACATGTTATTAGAAAAGAATAATTGTCAGACATTAAAAACGTTACATCTGATATTCATGCTGGCCACAGGAACCTGAAAGGGGAAAGTCTTTCTGCCTTCAGCAGAGCCCGTATTTATCCACTTTGTCCACGATAAAGTTCTTCAACGAGTCTGCCTCCTCTCGAAGAGCTTCTAAATCTTTCACTCGCTCTTCTTTGGTTCTGGCTGCCTCCTGAATCCTCTTCTCCAAGTCTGAAGCCACAGAAAAACATAGGTCAATAAAATTAGGGTGAGGGATTCCACTACTTTACGATCATTTACCTTCAATTTTTCTCATTTTATTTTCCACATCTTCAGCTAGTTTTGCGGCTTCCATGGTGATGTTCTTCAGACGCTCATTGGCCACATCATTCAGACTCTGGTTTGTGTTGTTTGCTTTTAACTTGTCAAACTGTTCCTTCAGCTTCTCCAAATCCTAAAGCAAACCAGAAGGTCATCAAACCTTTTCCAGACGCTGCTTCTGCTGAGGTTCCTCTCACTCACCGTCATGGCATCATCGGCTCTGGACAGAGCAGCATCCGCAGAAGCCTTCGCCTCTTTCCCCAGAACTCGGTTCAGTTCTGTTTTATTCTTCAGGGTCTCGATTTCATTGAGGAAAACTCTGACATCAGTCGAATTCAAACGATTCTCAATGATTCTCAGTTTTGGTTCAGTCTGATAAAAAAAGAAAAATCAAAGATCAGAACAAAGCCTGTATTTGAACAGAAGTTACCACCCCCCTTTCTCCCTCTCTCTCTCTGTCTGTCTCTCATCCCTCTATCTCTATCTCCCTTTCTCTCTCTCTCTCTCTCTGTCTGTTTCTCATCCCTCTATCTCTATCTCCCTTTCTCTCTCTCTCTCTCTGTCTCTCTTTTTCTCTCTCTCTCTCCCATGCTCTTCATCTCTCCGTCTCTCTCTTTCTCGTTCGCTCTCTTTGTGTGTGTGTGTGTGTGTGTGTGTGTGTGTTTCTCTCCCTCTCTGTCTGCCTCTCATCCATCTCTCTCTCTCACTCTTCATCTCTTTGTTGCCTCTCTCTCTCTCTCTGTCTGGCTTTCTCACTCTTTCTGCCCCTCCCCCCTCTCTCACCTATAATTGTTTTTAATGTAATGCTAATGGCAATTGTCATTGACAAAGGGATTATTCTCTGTCTAAGACGTAAGAAAAAAAACATACAATACTTTTTTAATTTAAAAGTGACTGTGGTGAAAAATCTTTTAAATGCCCAATAACCCATCTGATCATACGATGTACATGCATCATATTCACAAGCCACTCGCATTCATGAATCACAACAACAACTCGCTGCATTGAACCTTCAAACTGGAAATTCTGACAGTGTTTTTAGGTTTTATTTCTATCAAACACAGCATCATCAATGAAGATGAACAGGTTGATAAACTTGACATGTATAACAGCATTATATAATCACGTTGAAGTGCATGCTTTCCTTCTCTCACCTGGTTCAGACGGGAGTCGAGGACTCGGTTGTTGTGTTGCGTCTGGTTCAGGTCTTCACGTATCATCTGCTGGAGGTCTGCGGTATCGTTCAGCATTCTCTCTATCTCCTCCACGTCACTGCTCTTGGTTCTGTTCCTGTTCAGCGGCAGAACATCTAGTTACTGGAGGTTTGGAGATGGTGAAGAAGCTCCACTACAGCTCACAGGATGTCCGCGGCTCTCTGCTTCAGATCTTCAGCCGTCTTCGCCTGCTTCTCCAAAAGATCCAGGTCCTCGTTGAAGTGTGTGATGTTGGCCAGGACGGTCCCGATGTCCTGGATCATGTGGCTGACCTCCGCAGGGGATCTGGGCAGCTGGATGCTCAGCACGGCCTCTGCCAGCTTCTCGATGTCTTCAGGTTTCACCAGCTCATCTGTGTTGGGAAACGCTCCAGCAGATCGAGTTCTGCGCCAGCGGAAACACCGAAGACTCACCACACTCACCTCTCAGGTAGTTCTTCACCTTCTCAATCAGGCTCTTGGTGTCGTCCTTCTCTCTCTCATACTTGGACTTGGTCTGGCTGATTTTATTCTTCAGGTCTTCAGTCTGGTCTTTGATGAAACTAGTCAGCGTCGACGCGCTGATGATCTACACACAGAGCGAATCACACGTGAAGCGTCAGATGGACAGAAAGATCTCCGGCTTCTTGCCTTTTGCTCCGCGTCCGACAGCCGACCGAGAAGAGCCGAGATGTTCCTCTCCGTCGTCTCTGCTCTTCTGGAGGCGCGGAGGCTGAAGGGCAAAAGGCCCTGACAGGACGCCCCCCCGCACCGCCCACACAGCGCTCCGCCGCACACCGCCTCATCGCACCGGGCGTCGCCGGGGCTCCCGCATATCTGTGGAAACATCATTATAGTGCGCTGCTACAGAAGATGGGCGGAGCTTCCGCACCTCCTCGTTGAGTGTGTTCACGTCCAAGGCCTTGACCTTGGTCTCCAGCTCGTCTAGATCTCCAGCTCGACAGCGGCCGAGGTCTCGTGTGGCATCTTCTCTCGTCCTCCGTGAGGATTCCTCAAGCTGTTTTGCCCTTTCAACGTTCTTCTCATTCTCCCTGAAGTCGTCGTAGATCTTCCTGATGGTTTTTAGGGTTTCTGTTGATGCAAACAAATACTGTAGTTCACAAAGTAATGAACGTATGATGTGATTTCGAGCGTCAGCACTCGAACCGTTCAACGTTCTTTCGTCTGTCGCCGGATCCTTTTTGGTTTTCTCTCTGAGATCCTTCAAACTTTTGTGGAACTCATGGCGAATGTTGTCCATGTCATTGTTGAGCAGCACAGTTGGGTCAATGATAATGGAATACGGATCGATGGCGTCGGTTTCATTTCTGAAAATACCAAAGGAACATTTTGTGAAGGGACGGAAAGTTTGCTTTTTTTAATGGAAACATACAGTTTTTACTTATACTATTTACTCAACAATTCGTTTTCTATGTTCCATTCTAACTGTATACTTTACTATTTACTGTATATTATGTTAAATTATATTATAATATATTTTGTTATTCAAAATCATTTATTAACAATATGTTAATAATTTACGCTTAAAAATGATTTTTTATAAACATACAGTTTTTACTCATACAATTTACTCAAAAGTAGTTTCTGTGTTTTGCTACTGCATATTTTATAATTTAATTATAAAATTAATTAACAGATGTTAATAATTTATGCATAAAGAATGATTCATTAATAAATATGTTTTTTTACACTCCTACTAATTACTCAAAAATGTTTCTGTGCTTGATTCTAACTGTATATTTTATTATTTACTGTATAGTATATATAATCATAATTTAATTTATCAACATATGTTAATAATTACGCATAAAGACTGACTATTTGTAAATGTCCTACCTAACTTTGGCCAAGAACTCCTTCAGCCTCTCCATCTGCTCTTGCACGTGTGGATGAAGCTGATGGGTCAGATCCTCCAGCAGGCCCTGCAGGCGCAGCAGCTCGGGTCGCAAGCTCGGCTCCGGGGATTCGGGAATCCTGTGCTGGGTCCTCTCGGCCTCCAGGACGGCGCTGGTGACCACCTTCTGCCAGGAGTGGAAGCACGGGTGGCACGGGGCGCAGGCGGGGAAGTGGTTCTGGTGACCCGGGGCGCACTCCTCACAGAACAGGCCCATCACCCCCGGCCGGCACAAACACTCGCCCTTCACGGGGTCGCAGGCGGGGTCAACGCTGCCCTCAGTGTTACAGTCGCACGCTGACCACCACCACACGTCACACATGAGCGGGAAACCAGCCGCAGAATCCCGAGAGAATTCACTCACACATGCAGCTTATAGTCGGGTCCCCGAAGTGGTTGGCACCGCACGCGTCACACCTTCTGCCTCCATACTCCGGCTGGCAGAAACACTGTCCGGTGAGCTGCACGGCGTGGAGAGAGACACACACATCTGTTCAGTGAGTGTTCAACTGTGTGTGTGTGTGTGTGTAATTATAGCTACGCTTTTTTTAACCTAGAATAATCTCGCCGAAGTGTTGGAGATGAACATTGTAGGTAAATCTTTTGATTCACTTTACGCAATTGTAGCAAATAGACATTTTTCCACGTAGGCTTTTTAAGTGGCATTTGGAGGAACTCGACATCACAACATCTAATAACTTTTCCATCGGAAGACTTTTAAAAAATACATGTGTGTGCATTGGGAGATTGGGATATTTGTTATATAATATGTAATATATATATATATATATTTTT
Organism: Paedocypris micromegethes; assembly: GCA_028031935.1. NCBI lineage: Eukaryota > Metazoa > Chordata > Actinopteri > Cypriniformes > Paedocypris > Paedocypris micromegethes. The sequence goes on from CM051497.1 coordinate 350,978, forward strand.
TTTTTCCAGTTGGCAGCGTAAAAAGTTGCGTTAAAAGTTAAAATCAATTTTTTTTTCAAGGAGTTTGCTTAAATGAGCTTAAACACGGTATATCAGGAGAAGACTCGAGTCTGAGTGTGAGTGTGGAATGGTGCTGTGGTAGACCTCGCCTCACCTTATCACAGACGGAGCTGCGGGAATGTTCTGGATCACAGCTGCAAGGTCCACAGCCAAGCTCCTGAAGATTCCAGTATCCGTCCTCACATTCATCACACAGGGCTCCTCGCACGCCCTCCCGACACGGACACTCTCCCGTCTGCTCGTGACACAAGCACGGGCCTCCGCTCGGGCACTTCACCGCCTCTGTGCCCCTCCGGTCACACGAACACTCTACACGCGTGTGTGTGAAACAGAAGTGGCTTAATCAATCCTAAACGTTAACACTAAACACAGTAGGCTGAACACACACACATACTCACTCTCACCAACACACACACACACACACACACACACACACTTTTGTCAAATAAAAGCTGCTGCTGAGTGTCGATTATAACTACCAGGGGTGTTACAATCACCGTCATGGCTTGTTACTTGTATTGGAGTCATTTTTACACTAAGTATCTGTACTTTTACTCAAGTATGGCTGTCCGGTACTCTTTACACCCCTGGTAACTACATCGATAAAATATGTTGCATTTTAAAAGACTGAATGAACAAATCAATACGCATTTCAATTTCAACTAAATATTAAAATGTAAAAAATTGTAGTGGGTAACAAAGTGGGTGATTCTGTCGATGACGGGTTTGAGGGAAAGACAGGAATGCGTGTGACTGGGAATCTTCGTACTGGGCATCACTCTGCACGTCGTCCACATCGCAGAAACACCAGAGTTGGACTGATGCAGCTGTACCTTTGCAGTCCTGATCCAGAGCGTTGCCGTAGTAACCGGGCATGCAGCTCTGGCAGTGTGGCCCGCTGGTGTGGTGCAGGCAGCGTAAGCACTGGCCGCTCAGAGGGTGGCACGCGGCGCCATCGCCAGGATCAATGTTCCCGCTGCACCAGCACTTCTCACACCGGCCGCTCGCCGTCCTCAGGTCGCCGTAGAAACCGGGCGCGCAGGAGTCACAGCGCAGGCCTGTGTGGGCAGACGGGCAGGGGTTCAAGGTACTTGAGTTGGTTACTTTACTTAAGTATGTTTTTGGCTACTTCGTACTTGTACTGAGTATCAAAACTATAAGCCACTTTTACTCTCTACTCCACTGCATTTCTGGTTGAGTAACTGTACTTTTCACTCCACTACTTTTGAATGAACACTTAACGTTACTCGTTACATTTTAATTGTGTGCGACAAGCCGTAATCAACTTTAATCGCAGTTAATTTCTTGGGCGAACAAGGCGATTTTGCATCTGCAGTTTGCTGAAGATACTGGAAACTAATTGTGACTAGAAACCACATGAAGATGAATTAGATGCTGGAATGTTTACCAAGATTTTATGTCAGATTTTACCAGGATGTTCTTTATTTATTTATTTATTTATTTTTACCATTTTTGAAACATGGAGGTGTTCGTTCCTCATGAATAGAGTTTTTTTTTTGGACGTTTCTTTGTTTGTTTGTTTTTTAACCTAAATTCTAAATTGAGTAAAATACTCAAGTTCTTTTAAAATGTGATACTTTGCTACTTTGACTCAAGTCTTTTTCACAGGGGTGACTTTTTACTTGTATTGGAGTAACTTATACAGCACATATCCGTACTTTTACTTCAGTATGGTTGTCTGGTGCTCTTTACACCCCTGCAGACGGGTGTGAGCAGCCACTCAGATCGCTCACAGCAGCAGCAGCAGAGACGCACCTGCGTGTCCGGGCAGACAGTGGCACTGCGGCGCTCCGCCATCCTCTCTACTGCATGAAGCGGCAAAGTAGCGGCCGTGGTCCTTCCCCTCCGGACACAAGCAGGGCTGGCACGCCTCGCCCGACACGGGGCTGCCCACGTAGCCGTCCTCACACCTGAGCACGTGCCTCATTAGCACAGAAGCAGGTGACACGCCGCCCGCCGTACCTCTCGCAGTGGAACCCCGTGGCGTGGTGCCGGCAGTGCAGACAGTGCCCGCTGACCGGGTGGCACGCATCAGACAGACCGTGGCAGTGACAGCGCCCGCACGAGGGGAAGCCGTAGGAGCCGGGCTGGCAGCGCTCACAGCGACGGCCGCTCACGCCATCTCTGCACGGACACTGACCGCTCGTGAGGTCACACAGCTCCCCAGAAGAACCCGCCGGGTCGCAGTCGCACGCTAGGAACAACAGCCGGCTGGTCAAGGCACTTCTTACTTTACTTTACCTTTACTTTTTACTTTACAGTAATTTGGCAGACACTTTTATCCAAAGCGATTTACAAATACAGTCCACACAGGCTATATAAAGAAACTTACTAGACAGAACAGCATCACAGTCAGTAAACACAAGACAAAATATTTTTTTTCTGTTAATCAGTGTTAAGGTGCTGGTGAAAGAGCTGAGTTTTTAGTGCTTTTTTAAACGTTGAGAAGGTTGTAGACTTTCCCACAGGAATAGCTCAATTGTTCCACCAGACAGCCGCCAAACTACAGAAGGTTTTACTCTAGCCATTTCTGTATCCCAGACACGATTGCGGGTGTTAAGTTCTTCATTTAGCTTGGTGACACCTCTGAAGAAAACGGAAATCAAGCTAAATCAAGAACTTAACACCCGCAATCGTGTCTGGGATACAGAAATGGCTAGAGTAAATGAGAACATAGCAGACACTATGAACATGTTTGAAGTAATAGAGAATGTTTTTGTGAGAGATTTCAAGCCGCGCTGCAGAGGGACGACTAGCACACACACACCCAGGCAGCCGTCCGAGCGCAGGCCGTATGTCGCAGGAGCGCAGGAGCTGCAGCAGCGGCCGGTGACGTTGGGCTTGCAATGGCACTGACCGGCCAGTGGGCTGCAGGACGCCCCGTAGGCTCCGGCGGGGTGGCAGTCACACGCTGAGGGGTCATCAGGTCAGGTCAGCAGACGTCACAGTTCCGTCGCCACGCTATACTCACGCGCGGCGCCGTTATAGATCAGCGCCGATGTGCTTCCCACGAGCCCGTCGCACGCCTCAGGGAAGCCCCGCCCATCCGGCCAAAAGCAGCGGTGCGGCTGCGGCCCAGAGCAGAGGTCAGGAGGAGGGTTCGCCGCTGGGACGAGGAGCACCTGTCAGCGTGGCAAACATGAGCCGCTCGGCCGCTAGAATGCTCCACACACACACACACAGCGCAGCCTTACAGAGTCCAGCAGGACGTGTGAGCTGCCGAGCTGCTTTCTCAACGTGACGTCCAGGTGATACTCAGTGTCGTCAGTGAGACAAACGGAAGCGTCTGAAACTGCCATCCTGCGTGCGGACGGAGAGGATTCAAGCGCTGATCATTCCCAGAGTTGTAAGGTACTTGAGTAAATGTACTTTGTTACTTTACCTAAGTATGTTTTTGGCTACTTCGTACTTGCACTGAATATAAAAAAATGTAAGCAACTTTTACTCTCTACTCCACTGCATTTGTGATTGAGTAGCTGTACTTTTCACTCCACTACATTTGAACGGACACTTATCGTTGCTCGTTACATTGTAATTGTGCGCGGCAAGCCGGAATCGATTTATAACGCGGTTAATTTCTTGGGCGGACGAGGTGAATATCGCCATCTTTAGGCTGCTGAAGGTAATGGAGGCTATTTGTGAATTAGAAACCACAAGAAACGCGAATTAGGGGCGTAAAAATGTGTTTTACAAATGTTATTATATAATATATAACTTTAAATAATACATAATATATAATTTACTAATCAGATTAATCATTTTATTTTATATCTACTCGCAAATTGAAGTGATTGAGACTGACTTTTTGTTCTTTTTATCTACTTTGTTCTACCAGTTTTCAAACATTAAGGTTAAATGTTTCTGTTTCTGTCTTGGAAACAATAGTTTGTTTTCGCATTTCTTTTTTTTTGGGCCTATATTGAGTGCAAATAAAAATACTTCTTAATACTTAAGTTCTTTTCAATATGGTTACTTTGCTACTTTGACTCAAGTCTTTTTGAAATTGGTGACTTGTTACTTGTATTTTTACACTAAGTATCTGTACTTTTACTCAAGTTTGGCTGTCCGCTACTCATTACACCCCTGATCATTCCTCACAGACGACCCAGTGACTCGCACCTTCTGTGTCCAGCTAGTGGAATGGTTCTGCTCCAAGGCTCGTTCAGGCAACCTCCACTGCCAGACCCAGACGGAGTGATGGTCACAACGGCGATCCAGTCCGGCCCGGACTACAACATAGAAACGCTCATTAGGACCAGAAGACTCCAGCTGTGCGCTGACCATCAGACCTCCAGCTCGTAGCGGACAATGACACGGTAGCTGAACGATGCTGGAACGTTGACGACCGTAAAGCGAAGTCCTGCGCCGTCCTGCACTTGAACAAAGCCGCGGCCGGTCCAGGTGACAGGCCGGTCAGGGAAACTGTGAGGGGTCACGACCTGCAGAGCCGAGGATGGAGTCTGCCGCTGCGGTCAGAGTCAGATCAGTCTTTAAGTTATTCAAGTCACAACCATCAAGAATTGGACCTCAAACTGGTGGACTGGTTTGAAAAACACAATTATTTATTTAAGTCCAAATACACGGCAAAGAGAATAGAAGCAAATTTCTTTAAAATTTCTTAAAATAAAGAAGCAAAAACTTTCTCTTAACAGTCAATGAACAAAGAAACTAGTGTTTTGTCATGTTCTCTTAATATGTGCTAATTTATATCTAATTATTTAATTAGTGTCTGTACAAAGCAAACAGGAACTGTACGATTGAACAGTCCGGTTTTTGTGCGCTTTGTGAAAAGTGCCTTACAAATGCTCTGAACTTGAACAGTCACGTGACTGTGTGTGTGTGTGTGTGTGTGTGAGAGTGTGTGTGCGCGTCAGCCCGCGCCTCACCCGATTCTGTCTTCGTTTCCGCCGTTTCTCGTTCTTGAAAACTACAACCTTCCCGTCAACAATCTTGAAGTCGTAGCCTCTCTGCCTGAAGTAAAGCTCACAGGCTGGCAGCGTGACGGGAGGGTAGTGTGGCGTGGGAGGCGGGGCGGCTGTCGGGGGGGGTGTGGGTTGCTGAGGCTGGGGGTCCGGCTGGCACAAGGGAAGCTTGGTGGGTTGTTCCGGAGGATAAACTAACGGAGGCGCCTCTATAAATGGAGACAAGGCCATCTGCACGCAGAAACACCACGCGCACACACACACACACACACACACACACACACACAATTATAACCATTACGTATATATAATATAACATTTACTTATGATCTACAGGAATCCATCAAGGTCACGTTTTTTACTTTTATAAATACATTCCCTCTGCAATATATTCATATTTACAATATTTACGAATTTAATACCTTACGAATTTAATTTGTGTCAAGACCAGTTTTGTAAGGCGAAACCTTTTGTTTCATGGGAGGCATTTTTCACGCGCGCTAATCCATCCTTAAATGTTTGTATTAAATGCAATAGAAAAACATGTTATATAATATATATAGATAGTACTGTGGTACTAAAGCAAAAGAATAAAAATTAACTTCATTTATCTTTCAGGTTGACCGGGTGAGACGTTGAGACTATCGGTGGATGACGATCCCATACAAGTTATTCTACACTGTTACGATCCCGGGATACGACAATAGCTTGATAGTTGCTTTTTCTTATTGCGTGTTTTTTAATGTCAGGTAACGGAAGGTAACAGGTAACGGAATTTTGACTATGATCTCTTGCTTGGTTTCTATCGACAAGAGCTCTCTTCTTCTTTGTTGCTCTTGTGAATAAAAGTGATCACACACACACACTTAAAGATTCAAAAAGCAGTAACACTGACATTTTGTATTTATCTGGCACGAGACGCTGCGCCAATGTGTCCGTAGTCACAAGTCACAAATGATTTATGACTAGTACACACACACACACACACACACACAAACACACACACACACACACAAACACACACACACTCCCGCATCAAAACCCCTGCCTTTCATATCTGCCTTTCAAATCGTAGTAAGGGCGGAATCCGAGCTTCATAACGTTTCATAAGTCGAGGTACCACTGTATTTATGTTTTTCAAATCTTAAATGCGCAAGATCAATATCAGTGTCATGGCCGCGGTACTGCCTCTCACCCGCGGTACTGCCTCCTCAGCTTCATAGATGTATAGAGTGAGAGGAAGCAGAAAGTGTCCAGCAGCTGGATCTCTGCATGTGGGTCCCACCATGTTGGGTCTGCACTCACACTGGCCGTCCACCGGGGAACATCTGCGCACACACACACACACACACACACACACACAAGACCCTTCAGGACGGAGCCGTGCAGGAGACCTATGATGGACTCACTCAGTGCTCAGTGAGCCTCCGTCGTCACAGTCGCAGTGTCTGCAGCCATACACAGTGTTCCCCAGACCCCAGAAACCTGGCTGGAGGACGGGACATCAGAGGAGAGGAGAGGAGGAGAGAAGAAAGGAGAGAAAAGAGGAGAGTAGAGAAGACTGGCGAGGAGAGGAGAGAAGATATAGAGCAGAGGAGAGGAGAAGAAGAGAGGAGAGTGGAGGAGAGGAGAGGAGAGGAGAGGAGACGAGGAGAAGAGAAGAAAAAGAGCAGAGGAGAGGAGAAGAAAGGAGAGGAAAGAAAAGAGAAGAGTGGAGAGGAGAGGAGAAGAAAGAGAAGAGAAGAGAAGAGAAGAGAAGAGTAGAGAGGAGAGGAGAGGAAAGAGAAAAGAAGAGAAGAAAAGAGTAGAGAGGAGAGGAGAAGAAAGAAGAAGAAAGAGAAAAGAAGAGAAGAGAAGAGAAGAGTAGAGAGGAGAGTGGAGGAGAGTGGAGGAGAGTAGAGAGGAGAGGAGAGAAGACAAGGACAAGAGAAGCGATGAGATGAGGAGAAAAAGAGCAGAGGAGAGGAGAAGAAAGGAGAGGAAAGAGAAGAAAAGAGAAGAGTAGAGAAGACTGGAGAGGAGAGGATCTGCTCACCAGACACTGATCACACTGTGGCCCGCGAGCGAAGTGCTGGCAGAAACACGTCCCCGTGTGCTCATCACACAAACGCCCCGTGTCCAGCGTCCCCATCAGATTACAGCCGCACACTGAACGCGGAGAAACATCAGCAAGAGACACAGACCATGTTAGACAGGTAGATTCACTAATGCAAAATGTCTCGTTAAATAAATGTATTAATAAATTATTTTGTCCTCAACTGTAAATGTTTGCTGTATATGCTTTGTTGAGAGTCATCTCGTTTGAAACAGCAGTAAACACACACACACACACACACTGCAGAATAAAATCCTTTTTCAGGTACTAAAATGTCCGGGAGCAGACTTACTCGGCCGTTGTGTTTTCTTACTCGTCCTCCCTGTTTATTGTAGATTTTTTTAACTCGACTGGCGCCCGACTCACACACAGCGTTCTAGTGCAGGTAATAAGAACACGTGACCGCTGGGCGAAACCGCACGGAGCTCCGCCCTGATGAGCGCACACACACAGCTGACAGAGAGTCATTAGTAATCACAGTTTGACAGAATGGTGTAAATGCTGGATCACGCGGGGGTAGAATCGCTTTTTGTTCCAGTTTTTACACTCATTTTTATCTCCTCTCTTACTCGCAAGCTTGCTAGAGTTTTTAAACGTTTATTTTGCCATTTTTTCCCCGATGCCTTTGCGATCGACATAATGGGCACCCCTGCACTACACTAATACACTATTAGAAATGATGACCGCTATATCGGACCAGAAAAAGGTGTTGAGGCGGAGCACATACGCTGACATCCACGAGGGTCGTCGCCACTCAGCCCATAAAATCCAGACATGCATCGGTCACATCGATCTCCTTCCACATTACGCTTGCAGACGCATCGTCCTGAGTCGGGGTCACACAGGCCGCCGTCCTCCGAGCCGTCCGGGTCGCAGTCACATGCTGGAACACCAGACAATGTGACAATAGCACTTAAATTATGTTTGATAAACATTAAAAACGACTACTAGCCATCAGAAAAGGACTTTTATATTGCTCACGTGTGCAGGCGTCGGGGTCTTCCTCAGGACGCAGCGGGTCGCGGTGATAATACTTGGCACACTGTTCACACTGAGGTCCGGCCCGATGGTTCCGGCACTCTTCACAAACACCCCCACTGAGCCCGCCGCTGCTCTGATAGCGTGCGGGGTCAAAGTGGCAGCTTTCCGAATGGCCATGGCAGTTACACGCTGCAGATCAGAGTTTGAACATTTGTGTTGTAAAACGACGATGGAATTTGGATTAAGATTCGATTGTATGTGCACGATTGTGCCCTAGATATTTCCATCAGACTGATTTCCGTCTATCACTGAGTTTACGCTGCTTACTTTTACAAACATGTAAATCCGTCTCTCGACCAGGCCTCCAGGGGGCGTCGTGATAGAAATCTTGGCAGCGTTCGCAGTTGTGCCCGGCAGTGTTGTGTTGGCAAACGCATCGGCCATGCACCTTGAGCAAACACATGTAAAGAGAGGTGAGATTTAAGAGGTAAATATTCCAAACGACTGTGATAAATTGTATTTATATTAGCGCTGTTAAACAATCATTTTTTTTAACTAGTTAATCGCACTTCCCTGACCAAATTAATCGCAATTAATTGTGAGTAACTGACTGAAGCTTGTAATCTTGGATACTGCGGTGTAATATGTAAATTAATGTAAACTCAACACTAAATAAACACTCTTTTAAATACTGTAAAATAATATAGTATAATTTTTGATTAATTTTGTCAATGTATTGTGTTTGGTTGTTTTGTTTGTTTGAGGTCAAGTCGCACTTTTTTCAAGATAAAACACAAAAAATGTCAATTGCATATGTCTTATCCATCGACTGAAAGTTTGAAGTACATATTTTTTAGGTTACACTTTTAATAAAAACAGGACGTGTTTTTTGTAAAAAAAAAAAAAATCAAATAAAATAAATAATAATAAAAATAAAACGTGAAGCGTGTTTTGTCTTCTCTTTGTCTGCTGAAAACAAACTGTAACTTAATAAATACTTAGCACTCTAACATGAAACATATGTCTACATTTTTTTTAACAGAGTTCAGAAGTTATTTGCAGTTGAATAGGAACTGTGTCTGTGTTGCTACTGAGAGGGGGAAAGTAGGTCAGTGTCACTTAAATATTTTGCACCTAAGTGACAACACCTGAACTCAATGACTGTGAGCTGCTGATCTTAATGAGCCGCACCTGGAGACAGTGCGCGGCTCTCTTGGTTCTATTCATTGCACGTTGCCAAACCGAAAGTAAAAAAAATGCAACTGTGATTAATGGCGTTAAAAATAATTGACGCAATTCACAAATTGACCCACAAATTCAAACCAATGTTAATGTGATTATTTATATGATGAAAATATAAGTACAATAATTTTATTTGGGTAAAAATAATAAACTTTCCAATTTAAACATGGTTTTATGTTTTGTGTAAATCAATCTTAAGTGCATATTATTAACTGTGTTGTTCGTTGTACTGGTCAAAAATTCAATCAATCAGTCAGAAATATCTATCTGGAGAGTTATCCAGGCTTTATGGGGAAACATATCAGCACGGACAGTTTTTCACGGACAGAGCGAGAACCAGACTGGAGAAGTGTGTGTCTTGATCACCATGCCCGGCTGGCTGAAGGTGTCTCCTCGTGAGGAGCTCTCCAGAGGAACGCACTGGCTGGCATGGCCGTTGCAGAAGCAGCTTCCTCGAACCACCATTTCATACAGAGCGTAATAGTATTTATCCTGCGGGTTCCTCCGGCGCCGGGTGAGCAAGGTGTCCCCCAGGGTCAGCAACTGAGTAAAGTTCACCCGCAAGTTTGTTAACGTGATTAGCTCTGTGAACAGAAGGAGTAAAACACAATGCTGCTTACTAAAGACACTAGAGTGTTTTCTGGATTGGGGTTCTGTTCAAGTTCAAGTTCTGAGCATTTGTAAGTCACTTTTCACAGTTTTAACTGTCTCAACGCGCACGTGTGAATATGTAAGAGAATTGTTGCGTTTCATTCATTTGATCATCTGGTTGTTGGTGTTAAGTAAATGGCTATGATTATGACAAAGACAAAGACCAGTGAGCAAGCATATGTGCGACAGTGTTGATATGCACGTTTGACGATTCTGTTATTTATTATACATTAATTATAAATAAAATTGCCGGTTGAAGCGGGCACATGTACAGTACAGCTGATGAATTTACATAAAAGCATAATCAAAACTAGTTTGGTTTGACGTCTTGATAACTCTTTAATTCCTTAAACAACAACTGAGTTCCATTGCTGTGTGATAGATATGACCTTGAATGATGGGGTTATAGGGGTCGTGTATCTCAAAGTTGGGATCCAAGGCTTTTAACACCACCTGGAAAGAAAGGCCAAGCAGAAACCTGCTGAACGGAGCAAGCAAGCAGTGGACAGTAAAATCCAACGCAGTGAATGAAGTCTTCACACCTCTCCGTCGGTGGACGGCTCCGCTCCAGAGTAGCGACTATCACAGACCAGGTCCTGGATGCTGTCTGCTGGTCCTTCCGGAACCTCAGGAAATGAGTTGCCACAGTCTTGTGCAAAGTATCGGAAAATCTTCCAGGTCTTTCCAAAGTCTTTTGACCGCTCGACCAACATGGCAGCAGGGCGAAAACTCTGTTGGTGGAGATGGGAAAAGGATGGTTGAACCAGCACGGAATAAATGATACAAGACTTTACAGACGCGAGCAAGCTTTCAGGAGTGATCAGGGGTGAAATCACTCTACTGTCGCATCACTGGGATTTAGAGAAGCTTTCAGGAGTGATCGGGAGTGATATCACTCTACTGTCGCATCACTGGGATTTAGAGAAGCTTTCAGGAGTGATCGGGAGTGATATCACTCTACTGTCGCATCACTGGGATTTAGAGAGCTTTCAGGAGTGATCGGGAGTGATATCACTCTACTGTCGCATCACTGGGATTTAGAGAAGCTTTCAGGAGTGATCGGGAGTGATATCACTCTACTGTCGCATCACTGGGATTTAGAGAAGCTTTCAGGAGTGATCGGGAGTGATATCACTCTACTGTCGCATCACTGGGATTTAGAGAAGCTTTCAGGAGTGATCGGGAGTGATATCACTCTACTGTCGCATCACTGGGATTTAGAGAAGCTTTCAGGAGTGATCGGGAGTGATATCACTCTACTGTCGCATCACTGGGATTTAGAGAAGCTTTCAGGAGTGATCGGGAGTGATATCACTCTACTGTCGCATCACTGGGATTTAGAGAAGCTTTCAGGAGTGATCGGGAGTGATATCACTCTACTGTCGCATCACGGGGATTTAGAGAAGCTTTCAGGAGTGATCGGGAGTGATATCACTCTACTGTCGCATCACTGGGATTTAGAGAAGCTTTCAGGAGTGATCGGGAGTGATATCACTCTACTGTCGCATCACTGGGATTTAGAGAAGCTTTCAGGAGTGATCGGGAGTGATATCACTCTACTGTCGCATCACTGGGATTTAGAGAAGCTTTCAGGAGTGATCGGGAGTGATATCACTCTACTGTCGCATCACTGGGATTTAGAGAAGCTTTCAGGAGTGATCGGGAGTGATATCACTCTAGTGCAGTGGTTCTCAAACTTTTTTGGTTGCGCCTAAAAAAAATGTTCACACACCCCCAACACAGTCCACCCACACACAGAAAAACAATTCACCTCACACTACCAAATAATTTCACTACTACACATATAAATGAATGAAGGCTTTTTAAAATTTGAACACCTGCATTACTTGAAATGTGCCTCGATGCGTCTTCTTAATTTTGTGGGTGTCATGCCGTCCGCTGCCAGCGTTTTGAATTGAATTGAATTGAAAGTCCTTTATTCGTCCCCACAAGGGGGGAAATTTCAACGTTGCAGCAGCAGTACAATTAACCGGAAAAGGTTACAATAAGAATCAACAAGAACAATTATGTATAAATACGGCTTAAAGTAAAAATATATGAAATGTAACATAGTTACACACATGTATACTAAATTTGCCCCTTTAAGGCACAGGGCACAGTTTTAGTCTGACTTCAGTGGCTTCTCTCTTCCATTTTTTACAAATTGATCCGTTTGTGAATGAACTGCTCGAAATGAAATGACATTTTCTATGACTTGAGATGAACAAGTATCTTCAGCGAACGATTCATTTATCACGTGACAGCTGGCTCTGTACTGAGAAGAATCATTCACAATTTGTTCAAACAGACAGCGCCACAATCTGTAAAAAACAATGATCGAATGACTTGAATGAATCGTTCACTTTACTGTTCGATAGTTAAAGATCCGAGTCAGTAAAAAGAATTGAACTTATCATCCTTAATTTCCAACTCTACTGATTTATTTTTTTTCTTCTGCTGATGGTCTTGGGTCCCGAGAGTGAAACCACTCTCACTGTGAGACAATATCTCATTCAGGAATGCTGGACATTGTGTGGAACTGTTACCTTAAACGTCAGTATCAGATGACTGAACTGAAACATTGTCTCCAGGTCCAGCTGAATGCTGACTTCGTGCAATCCTGCGGTGGATACATTTACAGTCGATATTCAGTAGACCAACCGTGCTTCTTTCTAAATAGTTAAGGACGGGAAATGACAAGATACCGTTCTCCGACTGCCACCACCTCATCTTGCGCTCCGGCCGGAAGGTGGTGATGAGGTTCTGGATGCGGTGGCTGTTGTGGCTGTTGTAGGGGCTTCTCGAGTCGCACATGAAGCACTTCTGCTCATTCTGGAGGTCACAACAGAAGACAAGGGCTATCAGACAGTGACAGTACGCCTGTGCCAAAATATCTAACAGCATCTTTTAATGAACATTCATTTAAGTTATTTACTTGAAACGTAGCCATTCGTCTTAGCGTTTTAATTCAAGAAACATTCAATGAATATGAAGACAGTCAAACACTTCTGCTGTTCTGAACTTTACCAAACTCAAGGATCACTTTCATCATGAGTCAATCATTACACCATGAGAACCGTGTCTGAGTGGACAGAGCTGAAAATGGATTTTTGAAATGCATGAATTACAAAATAAAAACTGTATCTCTATGAACATTTGCATCTGCTTTGTGATTGATTAGTCTGCAGCTTCTGTTTTTCTATCCAATGATTTGGATTGGCTCCTACACGGAAAGAAAATAGTCAGACAGACACGCACTGAGCTGATGGCCACAGACTCACACAGTCTCAGTCTCAAACAGGTTCTTCTCAGTGTCAGGTCACTGCGCTACCCACTGCTCCGCCCAGAGAGGACGGTAACACTGCCGCTTGCTGACTGAATGAAGCTTTGCGTTGGTCTGGGATTGAGAAAAGCGCTAGACAGTATAAATAAACTTGAACTTGAGCTTGTCAGTTGAAACGTGTGACACTTTCTGACGACATTTCCTCAACTTTCAGTAAGACGATCCACCTAAATAAAATGTATTCATCTAGAACCGGCCAGAGCAGGGGAGTTGCAGATGTTTTCAAGGTGATGTGTAATTCTATTAAATGCAGTTTTTTCGGGCCTAGTTCAGGCGTGTCTGCTGAAGCCAAGCGGTTGATAGCGTTGGCAAGAGATTTCTGTAGCAGCGGGCGTGTCGGAACAAGAGCGGCGCAGACTCCCGATAGGCTTGTCTTGTGTTCTTCTTGCTTGTTTAAACCATCCGCCTTGAGAATTCATTCTTAAGAAACTTTAGAAATAGTAGATGACAAGGCATATCAGCTTTATCACCTCTGTAGTTTGGGTCTGGAGGGTGAGAGCGACGTTATTGAGTGTGACAGTGCGGACGACACCTTCGTCAGCACTTGATGAAGATGTCAGTTGTGATGAAGAAGGTCAGTTGCCGTTTCACACACCAGTGCACTAACTAGCTTAACTAGTAGTGGACACAAATGAACCAGCACTTTTTCTGACTTGCACTTCAGTCACTGCACTGGTCACACTTAAATATGGCTACTGGACACTTTAAACTGGCCACTTTAACAGGACACTTCTTGGATCACTCAGAGTCACATTTTTGGCATTTTACCATTTTTTTTGCAATATTTGATTGTATTTTTATCTTCAAGTTCAAGTTCAGTGCATTTGAAAGGCGTCTCTTTTCACAGTCTCACTGTCTCAAACTGATCTTCGCCTTCATAATCTTGTATTTTATTCATATTTCATATTTATATCTACTTTATCTTTATGTCTACTGTATTTAATTGTATTTCTGTCCTTTGTCTTCGTTGTATTGTATTCATAATAACATTGTTGTGTTGAAATGTGCACCAAAATAATAGACGTCTCACACTTGATGATAATAAGTTAACATTTTTTAACTAAATATTCATATATTCAACACCTTTATGTTGTACATATTTATTTGCTTTATTGCTGTCTTTTTAAAAAAATGCATTAAAGCTTTACATCAAATGACATTTTCACACCATATTACTAAGTTTAGTAAATCATACTAGTAAGATAAAAAGTAAAATCATGTTAGAGTGAAGTTATTTTTAAGCAAACACATTTTCTTAGCAAATACAATAATACGAGAAACGTTTGTCTTGCTTGGACACAATTTGGTGTGTTTGGGTTATTATATATGAAAAAAAACATTATAACTGTATTCTTTCCTTTCTATTCCTTTAATCTATTTCCTGAAATTCCTTTTGTTTACTCTTTAGCTGTTTATTAAACATAAACTTCTAGCTTCTGCTTTTCAACACACCATAAGCAACTGTAACCCTGTCATTGCTGCTTGCAGCTATATTTTTTGATAATTACATGAAAAGGCCTGCTTGAATAAAAAGATCTGTTCTTTTTTCTGAACGTGTCTAAAGTCAAACATCTGCTAAAAGTTATGCAATGTGCTGCTGTGCTCGCTTGAAAGTTGCTTTCAGGATTTAGAATCATTTTGAACACATCTAGCTCCATTATTACTACTGTACGTCTACCATCAGTGTGCGGAGGCATTGACCTCTGACCTCAAGGTATCCCAAGATGCAGTATTTCTGCGGCTCATGGAGGCCACAAGTTGAGGTAGCGGTGAGCTGACCGGCGCGGCCCACCATGAGGTCACCGAGGTTAGGATAGCACGAACTCCCCACACAATCATCCTGAAGACGAGCAGGAGCCGCGGCCGCTGCGGATCACAATCACCCAGTTAGTCAGAGTCAGAGGAACCACCAACCACCTCAAACTGCTGCCATCTCATGCCAAGAGTTACAGCAGAATAAATATGATTCATGAAATAAATCATATCAAACAGATGTGCGTAATGTTCTCTAAATACTGAACTGTCAGTCTACACAACAATAGATTCGTATCATCTCCACACAACAGATAGATACTGCACATAACATTGAGAAATTGGGGACAATGACATGCTAACACCAAACAAATGGCAGAGTAAAATAATATAATTAATTAGTTCAAAATAATGCAAGTTTGTATACACATACATGTAATGTGCATTCTTGTAAAGTGTGTAACACTTCTTCTAAGAAAATAAAATTGAAAGTCGATAACTTCTAAATATCTAGAGTGTGTCTGGGTGTGTGTGTGTGTGTGTGTGTCTGTGTCAGCCAATAAGAAACTGAGCAATGGCACGCGCAAGGCACGGCGAGTGATCACACGCTGCTGTGCTGTGATTGGTGGATCTGAGCTGATTGGCCTGTCAGCCTCCAGCGGTGTCAGAGAGACGTGAGTACACGCACCGAGCAGCAGCAGCAACCGCGTCAGCATAGCTGGACCTCAGGGCCTGAGAGGAGAACGGGAGACAGACTTTTTTTTAGTAACATGTCATTTTAATGTAGCTTAAGATGTGGATGTATTTTAAGGCAAAGTCTGTATTTTCACAATCTTACTTTAATGAAAATTGAAGTGAACATGCACAAATGAAATAACATTTTACATTAAGCATTTTGTTTTTGAAGAAAAGTAAAGAAAACAAATAAAAGGCTGTTTCATTTTAAACCATCTCAGTGCAATGTGCATTATTGTAATGATGGGGTTTTGTTCAATGAAGTCAAAAGCATGTAAGCTTCATACACACACCTTACAAAACGTGTTTAGTGCAGATTAGAAGTAGTTTTTACCTTGAACACGAAGAAATGTCACTTTGCTGAGATCAATGAGCGCAGAGATCTCTGAAGAACAGATTAAGAAGAAGAGTTGAAGAAGATCTCTGAAGAACAGAAGATCTCCGAAGAAAAGATGAAGAAGAAGAACAGAAGATCTCTGAAGAACAGATGAGGATGAAGAAGAAGAACAGAAGATCTCTAAAGAACAGATGAAGAAGAAGAGTTGCAGAAGACCTCTAAAGAACAGATGGAAATGAAGAACAAAAGATCTCTGAAGAACAGATGAATAAAAACAGTTGAAGAAGATCTCTGAAGAACAGATGATCTCTGAAGAATAGATGAAGTAGAAGAGTTGAAGAAGATCTCTGAAGACCAGATAAGAATGAAGAAGAACAGATGAAAAAGAAGTAGAGTTGAAGAAGATCTCTGAAGAACAGATGAAAAAGAAGTAGAGTTGAAGAAGATCTCTGAAGAACAAATTATCTCTGAAGAACAGATAAAGCGTTGCAGAAGATCTCTGAAGAGCATATGAAGATCTCTGAAGAGCATATGAAGATCTCTGAAGAACAGATGAAGAGTTGAAGAAGATTTCTGAAGAACAGAAGAAAATCTCTGAAGAACAGATAAATAACAAAAGTTGAGGAAGATCTCTGAAGAACAGATGAGGATGAAGAACGGAAGATCTCTGAAGAACAGTTGAAGAAGAAGGGTTGAAGAAGATCCAAGAGGAACAGCTGAAGATCTCTGAAGAGAAGGGCGTTTGTCCAGTCACTGCGTCATGGTGGAACGTCACAGTTGATACTTACTGCAAAAAAATACATCAGAATAAAATCTGAAGATTATCACTCACTGCGGTAGACAAAACGATGATCCTAGTAGCGGCGGAGCGCTGTGGCTTCTGGTTCTCTCTCTCTCTCTCTCTCTCGTACACACACACACACACCTCGCTGCCAGCTCCAGTAATAACTCCCCGGGCGCTGAAGCTTGTAAGGACACACCTGAGCACCTGTGCACGCGCGCGAGCGAGAGACAGAAGACGAGCCCTGCGGCTCTGGATTAAGTTGCATTGAAAGCTGATTTATGCTTGTGTGTTCTGCGCAGTATGGAATGATGGTTGGATGAATAGGGGACGAAATCTATTCAGCTCACATGCAAAAGTATGTTTGACTGGGAGCGACGTATGTGAAGTCTCACGCTAAAGTGACGTGCACGTTCGCACTCGGGACAGATAAATCTAAAAAACACTGAACTAAAAAACGTATTGTCAAGAAGTGAATTGCTGCAGTTTTACTACTTCTTATTTTTCTTTCTAAATGATTTTACAGTATGCTGCTGAAATCCTTTTTACATCTTTATCTAGCCACTTTCCACCGCTTTTTCTTGCTGTGAAGCGACAGTTAGTGAGTAAGCGACTTAGTTCGAGACCAACGCAAAGTCGCTATGTGAATTAGGGAAAAAACAGTCTTTAAAGAAGACGAGCAAGAACAAAAGCTATTCTGAAGAGCTCTAGGAGAATAATAATAATGGCAGTTATGCTATGGTGCAGGTGAGGCTCGGTTCCAGGCTTCTACCTAATGCAGCCTTCCTATTTATTAATATTAGTCATTGAATATTTTGCTATTACAGTTTTAAATATGCTTCATGTGTTTTTAATCTATATTTAAACTGACTAACTGATTATTGGTATCACGAGCTGGCCAGAGTTTGAGAGCGCAGCGGTCTGGCAGACAGTCAGTCAGAAAGAAAGAGAGAGGGAGACAAATAGACAGAGTGTGCGAGATAGACGGACAGACAAAGTGTGTGTGTGTGTGTGTGTGTGTGTGTGTGTGTGTGTGTGTGCGTGCTGCTTGCTCACTGGGGATAGTCAATCACCCACAAACAATTGATTGCAACAATATTGTATTATTACATTTTTTGAGACCGTTGTAACTGTGAAAAGCGCTTTACAAATGCACTGTGAGTGTGTGAGACAGAGACAGACAGTGTGTGAGACACAGACAGACGGAGAGTGAGAGAGAGAGACAGACAGTCAGACAGACGGATGTTTGTGATTTGGCAGCACTGTCTGGGACTGGAATAAACTCTCGCACACAAGCTTTGATCTTTATTGCAGAAGGCTTGATCTTTTGGTGACGGTTGGTTTAATAAGTAGCACAAGTTTTCAAATGAAGTGAGACAGAAATGAAGTAAACACAAGTGTAAACACAACATGTGTGTCCCTGATGCTCAGCTTGATCAAGCAGTTAGAAGGTTTTAGTGCTTCTCCACATTCAGCGTGGACGACAAAGACGGTGAATTAAATGTGGCCATTTAGATTAAACAATGACGTTCATTATCAAGAACATGGGCAGTGTAGAAGAACCAACTAGAAATACATAAAGATACGTAAAGTTTACGGAAAGATATTTTAAATGCGTATTTGCGGCTCTGCATTGGTCTGGGACTAAGAAAAGCACCATATAAATAAACTTGAACTTATTTAGAATTTTTGAGCAGCAATTAACTTTCCTCAAAAACGTTACTGATAATAATCACGAGCACGACTAAAGATAGACTCAGAATATGAGACAGGAACGAGACTACAATAGAACCACAAACCAGAATCACGACGTCCACCCATCCATCCTTCCCTCTTCTTGCACTTATCCAGAGCCTCACAGAGATGCCCAGACCTCCCACTCCACCCCCCCAGGGCGGCACCGGGGGACCAGCCTCCTCAGATGACTCCTCCCAAAAAAATGTTGGCACCGCCACTCGACTGGCACAACCCTGCTGCAGCTCTTCCTCCGGTCCGTCTCCCAGGAGCGTTTAGCCACGGGAGACGCTAACAGAACTCCAACGGTCATTCACCCACAAACCACTGGCAGTTCCAGAAGGTCTCGACCGGCCTGTAAACACCTCGTAGAAGCTGGAGGAGGTGATGAGGAGAGGGAAGAGTCTCCAGAGCCTGAACACACCAGAAACCAGCAGAGGAGAGTCTGCCTCACTCTGACCTCTGACCCCGTAAAGCCAATCAGCTGAGGCTTGGGGCACTCCATCTTTAACTTATAATTGACGAAGTTGAGTGAAGAACTTTTCTTTTGTTCCGACTTGGCTTTCATTATACACGCTAAAACAGACTTTGTAGGACTTCTGCCCTACTAGATGTTCCAGCTCAGACCTGATGGTGGCAGTGTTATGCCACATTACAGAAGACAGACAGGAGTCCAGACAGTGTCAGTGACACACTTTAATGATGTTGGAATAAAGCTGGACAAACACCGGACCAGAGGCGGCGGCGAGCTACTGCACGACCTGATTGTGTCTTGCTTGTGCAGAGGAATAAATGCCCCTATAGTGCCCACGCACCAGCGCCATCAGGGGGCACCACCAGCGAAGATCAGCTCCAGAGCGGCTTGGATGTCTCCGCCCGTGGCCTGCAGCGCCCGCAGGATCAGCTCCTCGTCACGGATGCCCATGTCACGCAGCTGCTGCAGCTGTGACTGCCACTGATTCTAGAAGAGTCAGATTCAGGAGTCAGGAGGTTTCTGATAGAGACACTAAATAAATCATGAGATGGATTACTTTCTGTGGGCATTACGAACACTAATGTGCCCGCGGGTTCTGAATAATAGCAGTGGTGTCAGGTAAACAAGGAATCAGTCAGCACTGCAAACCTCGAGCGATCACACACACACACACACACACACAGCGTCCTCACGTGCAGGCCGGACATGCTGGAGACTTGCAGCGCCTGCTGTAGGGCCTGGCTGAACAGGTCGTTGGTGATGGGGGTGCTGGCGGGGACCGGGGAGACGCCTGAAGACGGGCCCTGGCACAGAGAGGCGCGTGAGAGCGGGCGGCACCGCGAGAGGGCAGCGGCGGTACCTGGTGTGCGGCGGTGGGCGTGGCGGCACTGCTCTCGGGCGTGCTGGCTAGAGCCAGGGCGGCGGCCAGCTCACTCTGGGTGATGGGCCGGGGTCCCGCCGCCCCGCCGTAGCCCAGTGAAGCCGGTCTGATGCCAACTGCACCGTCCTGCGGGCCGAACGCAGCCGTCACACTCACGCACCCCGACTGAGACTCGCCAGTGAATCCTGACCCACCGAGTGAAACTCCTCCTCGTCTTCAGACACGCCTTCAAAGAGAAACGCTCCTGCGGGAGAGAAGTGGGCGTCAGTGACCCGTCGCCAGCCCGTGAACCGAGCGCAGGCCGTGCAGACGCACCGGGGGCGTCGCCGAACGAGGAGGAGGCGGAGCTCTGCAGAGGGGGCGCGCTGCCAGCCACAGAGTGCAGCACCAGGATGATGGCGTTCACCAGCGCCGGGTGACAGTGTGAGAGCCTGTCAGAGCAACACACCTTCAGTCTAGTGCGATTACAATCAAACATCCCACACTGTTCCAGGGTCAGCCAGCCTGTTCCGGGGTGCCGCTGAGAGGCTGATTCAGGGCACTGAGGTCATCCACTTTGCAGTAGAATACCGTATGTACGCAAATATAAGCACCCCGCGAATATAAGCACCCTCTTGATTTTTCAATCATAAATTAATTTTTTTTAAAAAATATTATTATTACGGGACTTTTAACTCAAACGAGAGGCGATGTATTGCTGCGAAGGTCAGTCAGCGGCAGTGACAACATGGGGAGAACACGTCTGAGTTGTGGGAAGCTTCAAAAAGACCGGCATTTCCAACGCACTGGACAGAACTGAAGAAATGAGAGAAGCTGAAGAGCAGCTCAGCCGATGACGTCAGCGCTGCGTCTTGTTCCTCTGAGTCGCAGCAGAGTAAAACAGGTACGAAAATCATTTCTTATAAATCGGATATTAAGTCACTTGTTGCAGCGGTTAAAAAAAACAAAACCCTTGCTTCTTGTTGTTTCTAGACTACCGCTGTTTGTGCAATGTCTTGCGGAAAAAAATGAACTTACTCGTTTTCATTTCTTTTATTCGCAGGTGTCAAGACGAGTTTAAAACACGCCACCTGAAGCATCTACGCGTGTTCCTCATTCGCATCGTTCACTTTAATGCTGTTGTGCTTGAAAAAATGGATAAAAAAGTATTAGGAAGGACGAATGTTTTAATTCGCCGGTGTCAAGATAAAACGTAATAAGCGTATTAGTAGCACAAGGGAAAAAGCAAGCGCGGATGAGAAGTCCGAGGTTTTCGCAGGCGCGGCTGGCGAGACCGCAGTTTTTATCTGGCCATCTGAAAGATCTACGCGTGTTCCTCCTTCTCATCGTTCACTTTAACGCTTCTGTACTTGAAAATTGATAATAAATAATATAAGGAAAGACTACATGTTTCCATTTATTTGGGACTGCTCCTTTTAAGAACAGCACGCCTGTCGTGGCTGCACTCGCGTCGTCGTTACACTCCGTACTTGAGATGTCGAAAAATGAGCGTCTTAAAATACGCGGATTTTTGAAATCGGCGATTATAAGCACCCTTCAAGATTTTTAGTTTCGAAAAATTGAAAATAGGGGGTGCTTACTTTTGCGTAAATAGGGTAGTTTTATTTGTAGGTGTTGTTGTCGGCAGATTGTAATGTCAAAGTAATTTCGGTTTGCTATTCGAGTTGTGCGATTGTGCGTTTGTGCGATTGTGCGGTTAAAGAAAAGTACCGCACCATGATCACCCCGTCTCTCCACCATAATGAATCAGTCTTCCAAAATGTCATGTGACCCACCACCATCACGTGACCAAACGAACCTTTAGTTTTATGTATGTTACAATCAGCATTAGCAGCATCAGCATCAGCCCCGCGAGTTCAAGCCGTCACCCTCTTAAGAGAGAGTCCAATGTGTGTGTGTGTGTG
>CM051497.1:372900-403516 GCA_028031935.1 Paedocypris micromegethes
TGTGTGTGTGTGTGTGTGTGTGTGTGAAAGAAGAGAAGCACTCACGTGTCCAGCATGTTCGGGTCAGTGAACTGAAAGAAGAGATCTTTGTCTTGCAGTACACCTGCAGTTAGAAATGTGAGTGGTAATAAGTGTTTTGGCGCTGTCAGGGGTCACAGAGGTCACTCACCTAGAGCCACCGGATCACCGCTCAGTCCCGGCGTCGCTATAATGATCTGGTTGAGAGATTCCTTGCTGTTCAGCATCTTGAAGACCTGCTCGCAATCACGGGGAGAGCGGGATGTTAAGGAAGATTGAGGAGCAGAACACACTGTCCGCATGTGTGAGTGTGTGTGACGTACGGAGTCTCTGTAGGTGGCGCTGGTGTGTAGAGCGGCTCGTAAGATGCGCAGCTCTCGTGCGGCTGCAGTCTTGTCCACCGGCTCTGACAGCAGAACGAGCGGAGGAACGTCAACGTGTGACGTCACTAAAGTCAGGACGAACCTCAACTCAACTCACCGCACTTCAGCTGAGATTCCGGCCAAGACTTCCTCAGTATGTGCACGGTGCAGCCGGAGTGAATCCCGCACGACTCCAGCGTCACGTCATCCCTCAGCTTCCGGCCGCAGTACACCACGTCTGAAACGCCCGTCACGTTACATCACGTCCTGTTACATCACTGCCTTGCGTTTGCAGTGTAGACAGGGCACAGAGTGTGTGTGTGTGTGGGGGGGGGCGGTCTGTGCCACGATATGGATTTCGCAATACCGTGGATACCGTTACACTTTCATGAATGTCGTTTTATTTTTTGCCAGTTCGTCTCTGTCTGTCTGTCTTTTTTGGGGAAGGGGGGTGGACACTGGACCTCAATCACATCACAGGCAGAGAGAGAGACAGCTTTGCTTCTGTGCGTGTATATAAACACTTTAATACAGTATGACATATTTGTTTAGTTACATCCATGACGACAGAGAGACGTTGCTAATCGAACACAGAAAGCACTGTAACAGGCTGAATGAATAGATCACCCGTGAGGTGTGTATGTGTATGTGTGAGAGCAGCTCCATGTCTGTGATGTGACGTAAGAGAGGCTGTATTTGTAAGAGAGATCTGTAAAAAGTCTTTGTCAAAGTCTGTTGGTTTCACGCAATGTTAGATTCAACGTAAACAAAGCTGTCTGATTCTCTCTCTCTCTGACTTGCTCTAGCTCTCTCTCTCTCCCTCTCTCTGTCTCTCCTACTCTTAACTCACTCTGTCTCTCTCCATCCCACTCGCTGTCTTGCTCTCTGTCTCTCTCTCTCGCTAAGTCTCTCTCCCTCTCACTGTGTCAGTCTCTCTCTTTCCCACTCTCTGTCTCACTCTCTCTCTATTGAAACATATAAGGTATATAAAAATGGCAGATGCTACCTCCTGCGTCTAATTTCTTACTTTGAATAAAGTTAGAATACAAAATTTGCCTGTGATTGAGGTCTACTAAAATGTAGTGCCCACCCCTCAAAAACTGTGACATGACAGACAGAGACAGAAACAGTCAGTCAGACAGACAGACAGACAGACAGACAGACAGACAGACAGACAGAAACAGACAGACAGACAGACAGACACAGAGACAGACAGACAGACAGACGAAACAGTCAGACAGACAGACAGAAACAGTCAGACAGACAGACAGACAGACAGACAGACAGAGAGAGAGAGAGAGACAGACAGACAGACAGCAGAGAAACAGCAGACAGACAGACAGAGAGAGAGAGAGAGAGAGAGAGAGAGAGAGAGAGAGAGAGAGAGAGAGAAGAGAGAGAGAGAGAGAGAGAGAGAGAGAGAGAGAGAGAGAGAGACAGACAGACAGACAGACAGACAGAAACAGTCAGACAGACAGACAGAGAGACAGACAGGTTCGGACTGGAGCTGCGTTACCTATGAGTTGGGGGTCTGGAATGGCGTGAGGGATGTGAGCTGAGAGCAGCTGCTTGAGCGCGGAGACCCGATACTCGCCGGGAGGAACATCTCCGGGTTCGGTCTCAGGGAAGCGCAGTACTGACTTTGGAAGAGAAGGCTGCTCCAGCAGTTTCAATGACAGGCGCCATTCTGATAACGACATTGATCAAATGACGATAGACAGCCAACAGATTAACGTACTTATTATTTGGACATTCGCTAAAACGACTGATGTTTCTATTAAACCACAGAACGCTGCTTAGCTGCCGTGGAAACTGAGAGGAAAGTGTTTTTGTTCGCAGAGACGTCACGCGGGAAGAAAGGGCTGCTGGGAGTCGTAGTTCTTACCGAGCTGCAGTACCCGCTCACGAACAGAGAGGGCGAGAGACGAGCAAAAACAAGCTTACGTAAATTTAGAATAGTTCTGAAACAGAACATTTGGGTTTTTTGCTACAACCTAATGCTGCTGGTGAACTATTTATAATCACCATTCTCGCAACTTATACTTGAATACTAATAATTGATCATTTGTACGTTTTAATTTCTGATAATTGTATACTTGTTTTATATATATATATATATATATATATATATATATATATTTTTTTTTTTTTTTTTTTTTTTTTTTTTTTTTTTTCTAAATCAATATTATGTGTTCATTATAAACTCACTTTACAGGCAAATATTCATATTGTTTCCATCGAATACTTGAGTTGATATGCTTAACCTTTACCTTGATTTGAGGTTTTGACTAGGCAGATTGTGGTTGTTCTTGTTTTCTCTGACAGATGGTCACGCTGAGTCTCCACCAGCTCTTCCACGCAGGATGTAGAGAACAGGGCCGTACGGACGCTTCACACCCCTAATATGTTCCAGTCAAATTGACACGTTTTGTTTAAAAATATTTTTAAAATACTTAGGTACTAGTAAAAGTATTAGCTTAAGTATTTTTTCACTTTGAAACGTCTCCTGCTTGGCTTATTTGGTGTATTTTGTAATTTGTGGGTGTGGGTGGGGAATTGTAATACCCGCTACATGTTTATATTATACTGTTTAATGCCTTCTATATTTTGAACCATATTTTAATATGTTGTAGTTGTTACGATCCTTGTGCATAACAGGAGATCCGGAGATCACAGTGCACAAAAACACATATTTAATAACAAAACTCACATAAACTCAGAACAAACTCGGGAACAGGCTTGTGCAACCTTAATGACAAGACACCGACACAGGTGGCAACTTAAATACACGGACTAACGATGAGAACAGGTGGAAACATGAAGCGTGTGACAGCAAACCCAGGAAGGAAACAAACAGAATCCTGGCTTTTGTAGTCCGTAGACCAGTCCAAGAACTTTCCAAGAAACCCTCCACAAGGTGGGGATACTAATTGAATTGTAAACCTGTGATACAATGACAATAAAGGCATTCTTTTCTATTCTAATCTATTTTACAAAGATACTGTTTGGGTCAAATTGACCCGTGTTAAAAGTAAAAAAAAAACACAATATTTAAAAGTATTTTTTCCACTTTGAAACATCTCCCGATTGTCGTAGTTAGTGTCATTTACATATAAACAAATATTTTTTTGTACACAAATGGTTCTGTTGACATATTTCTAACGCCCGCTGCATGTTTTTGTTACAATGAAAATGTTCGGGTCAATTTGACCCTTTAGACAAAATGCAAGCTAAAAAGAGTCAGAATGATCAGATACTATTTGTTTCTTTGCAACAATGAGGCAGAATACACCACTGTCTCACCAACATTACTGATACAAACTGTCTCTGAAACAAACATATGGAAGAAATCCTAAAGTCCAAATGATATTTCAGAACGTAAAATTGTCCCGTTTAATTGGGTGAAAATGGTCCCCACTAATGTAAGTGTGTGTGTGCTCGTACCCGTGCTTGCGTGATTGCGCCTTGACGGTTGATCAGGTCGGCTGAACCATATAGTCGCTCTTCATCCTACTCTCAGTCTGTCTGATTAATGGAGAGGCCGATGAACGTATTCTGTAATTGCATGAATTATTCTGACTAGAAGTTCTGGGACTGGGACGTGTGAGCATCACGTGTCCATCAGGAATCTTGGTGAATGAGGGAGAATCTAATGGCTCTGATTACCAACAACCCCCAGTACAGCTTCTGTGCCCGTCTGCCCCCGCTGATCAAGACGGATTACACACTAGTTAAAGAAACTGACTGGTTATCTCTACTCAGACCAGCACGTGTTCCAGGATCCTTTCCTCTCTGTTACATCATCACGCTTTCCTTTCTTCAGCTGTCAACCAGTTTGTTACTGGGACCTTTTATAATACTGACAGAACTACGTGACAAAGTTTTGCAGACAGTAACCTTAAAGAAAAAATAAAATTAAATATTATTATTATTATTATTATTATTATTATTATTATTATTATTATAGGCAGACACCATGGCTTCAGATTGCCCACTGCTCTGGGTTTGTGTGTCACTTCACTGGATGCTAATGCAGACAGTCTCAATACTACCCCTAGTGGCCACAGTGACCAACTCACTCACTCAAATCAAATCTAGTCAAATCACTTACTTACACTCACTTTACTTTACTGTCTTTTCACTCTATATTACTCACCTCACATGTCACATTAACTAGATCGAGTCCCAGCACCGCGTGCCCGATGACGATCAGCTGCGATTCTCTGCTGTAATCGCCAGAGGTCGCTGTCGTCACCTTATGCGCCGCTTCTGTTCCTGACCCGCTACAGCAGGGGTGTCTAAGTCAAATGGACGGAGGGCTAAATAAAACATTTTGCTACAAGTCGAGTTCCGGACTGTCCGAATGTTCATTGAAATCAAAATTTGACCTACTGAAAACCTAACAAATATATTACAATTAGAGAAATAAAGCAATATTTTCTTATGACTGTCAGTAATATTTAATTTTCAACAGGCTGGCACAAAAGACAAATATGTCAATACAAAAACACCTCATAACATGAACATCAAATGAACAAGTTTATAATTATATAACAAGTATATATATATATATATATATATATATATATATATATATATAACATTTTTACAAGTAAGTATATATATATATTCCTTCCACAACTCCTCTCGTTAGTGAAATGGATTGATGTCGCCTCCACGATGATTACCAAGAAAAGTAGTTGGAAACAATACTTGTGAATTACCGTATACAGTTGTTTTATACAAACGTAGAACTCTTATTTATTCAGAATTTAGGTGTGTACCAATCTCAATTAAGTTTTTAAAAAATGTACATGCATGTGTACAAAAATTGTACATTTACAAACATGATGTATCTTTCCGCTGTTTAGTTATTCAGGCCATCAGGCATGACTAGATCAAAATGTCATTCCATCGATCTTATTTACAGATTAAAAAAAAATAAATATTGTTAATAAAATACATAAATGCACTGTAAGCCCTAGTGCACAAAGCAATTAAACACATTAACTTATTAGGTATAATTAATACATAGACTTTTTTTGAGAATCCAGAGCTTATTGGCATTTATGAGTTTTATTAAATTATAAATGAAATTAAAAATTACAATTTTCAAGTTAGCTGTACAAATTTGATTTTTATTATTTTATATTCATTATTATTATTGTTATTATTATTATTATTTATTATTATTTTTTTTTATTCTTTAAAGTTCCCCAAGCACAACATCTATGGAGCTCTGGTGTTTTTCCTGCCATGCGGAAGAATCGGGTACGTGCAGACTGTGATACTTGGCATATTCTGCCAATGTGTGTGTGTGTGTGTGTGTGTGTGTGTGTGTGTGTGTGTCACCTGACATTACATGAGCATTGCATCATGCATAGCAGAAAACAACAGATAACTCAAACATGTTTGTAGTGTCTATTCATTTAATTTACAAGAAATCGCAAACAAAAAACACAAAAGAGCAATTTAAACAAAACTATCTAAAACAGTTATCATATGACAAGATAGTTTTTCCATATGTTTGTACCTGTTGTTGAGTGTTTATTTATCTTGTTTGTGTGTGAATTTTACCTTCACAATACCTAGTCTGTAGCCTTCAGCATACAGTAGCAGATGTGAGTGTCGTGGCGAGGTGGAGCAATGGGCAGCGTGAGGCCAGCCAGGGTCTATGTGTGGTCTTCTACACGCGCTGGCGTCCTGTGGTTGTACAGTATGATGATGTCACATGATGTGTTTTGCGATTTGATTTCTCCGTTTTGTGTTTCTGTTCTCCTTCCAGTGTTCCAGGCTGGGGATTGCTGTTTCCGGCCCTGGTAAATTATATAAACAAACAAGTATATACTATATAATTTTTTTCATTGATATTTTTTATTGAAATTTATTTTGTGATTAATCAAAAATACATACCATCCAATTACTATTGGAGCATTAATGTTTCTGTTCTCATCCTAACAGTTATTCATTCCCAGACCAGGCTAGTCAGAACCGGCATCAGTTGCCAGGGTAACTCGGGTGGACTTTATGGTATTGTATGTGTGTTTGATTTGTGTAACTGAATCAGCCATTGATGAATTCAAGACTGAATTCAACCAGAAATAAGCTTGGTTGGTTTTCTAGTCTGATTTTGAGGAATAACTGAAGCACTTGATTACCATTGCTTGCTGGTTTACCAGCATACTTAATTCAGAAAGTAAACAATGGCCTCATAACTCCATTTGAGTAAACCATTGTTAAAGTAAACTGGACACTTATTTATTGTTGAACGATGAAACGCACTGTTGCTAACGTTACGAGATGCAGTGTTAAAGTGACCTCATCCTGTGACATCAGCATATCTTCTGTGTGATTAACAGCTAGTTAACCAGCGATCTGAGTCAGTGTGTATCTCTACTCACAATCTGTCAGTGTGTTTCTAGATCCGGTTTGTCCCGCTGTGGCCTGAACCGCTTCTGGTTCTTCTCCTGGGGTTTGCGGACGCTCACCTGGACCGGCGATCTTTGGCGGACACTTCTAGCTTTCTTCTCTAACTGTGTTGTGCTTTAATGGATCACGAAGCATCGTGAAGGCCGTCGCGGTGATGGCTCAGCTGTAATAGATGATTGCGTAACAGCCGTCACCATCAGGGCTTGAGGAAACGTTCTGTGATTTGGACTTAATTTGTATGATCTCACTTACTGTGATGAATCCAGTCAGCCCAGTAATAACGGCTTCTGAAGAACGGATCCATCCTCCAACGTCTCAGAGACTGTCATATAATTGACATAATGGATAGTAAAACTAGTCTGTAGACTGTAGATCTTAAGTATGGTCTCTTTGGGATTATCCGTCATGAATCATGGCTGGAGTAACACGTTAATATTTAAAAAATCTTTTTTACACCATCATCATCATAGGCAAGACTGACTCTATAAATTCAAATACAGAATTTACGCAAATATAAGCACCCCCTTATTTTTTATGCTTGAAATAAAAATTCCAAAATAATTTTTTCTCGTGTCATTTTGATATCGTTTTACTTGAATAAAAGATGAAACGTAGTCAATTCTAGTGACCTGACCTCCAACTCTCAGATTTCTCAGCGATCACAAGATCTTTTGCACTCATTCGCACAGACAAGACTCCCGTTTCAGCGTTTTGATTGTGTTTGTTCCCTGCTATCGACTTCTTGCCTGTGTTCTTTGTTTTCGACTGTTTACCGACGCTTTTGGACTTTGTTTCCAGTAATTAGCTGCTAGTGCTCCATCTTTTCAAATAATAACTGTTTTTTGTTCTAACACGTTACTTAGCCGTGTCGCTGGGTGATTAATGTTTTTTTTTTTATTTCTGTCACTGAGCTAATAAAAACTAAAATGAAATAAAAATATTTCCAATTATTTGTGATTGCTCCTCACTTAAAACATGGAATAATGAGCGCTTATGTTTATGTGCATATTTGACATTGGTGATTATAAGCACCTGCCAAGTTTTTCAGTTTAAAATGCTTTTCCCAGGCGAATGTCACAAAGCAGCTGTACAAAACTATAAATCTACACATATCAAAGGTAGTTTCACTGTGTTTTACTGAGAACTAACCAGGAACTAACCAACCCCTAACACGGGCCAGCGCGTGTCTTCCTAAGGCAAAAATGATTGATTTCCAGCGTTTCTTCCGCTGAGATGAAGAACTTGAGCTGTTTGTGCATTTGTGAAACTCCAACAACCGAGCTTCCATTTTTCTTCTCGTCTGGCCGTCTCTTCCCTAAAGGATAAACTAAAGGATTCCCTAAAGTTGAAATTGAACATGTACATTACACAGTATTTGTTTGTGTCTAATGCTCATGAAGTTGACCTTTGCTTCATTTTATTTGTTAATGATGTGGAGATGAAGAGGAAAAGGAATCAAACAGCCTTTATTTGGCAGTTTAGTGATGACAGACGTGGTGGCAGTGTGGCCAAAGTGCGCGAAACAATGTTAGCTGGGAAACATTTTATTAAAGCAGCCTTTTAAAACCCTAAAACTTTCACACACTTTGTTTTATTATAACACATTGTAACATTATTCTAAAAATTCAAAATGTGAATTGTATTTATTACTGTGCACATTTCCATCAGAGTTTTATTCCAGCTCTTTTCTCATTTCCAGGACAAACTCAATGTGGGTTAGAGCTCCATTAAAAGCTTCAAACATCTGAAACAACTCTGCCTCGGATCTCTATGTAAAATATCAAGATGCTTCAAACCTCACAATTCTCTACACTCTTAATTTATAATATTGTAGCACAGCATGTGTTTTTTATAATGACGTATTGCTCTTTGCTGGTCTTGCATGAGCGGAGCGGAGGTTTGTGTGCTCTTGTCAGACACGGTCTGTGTGCTGCAGCTGCGGAGGCTTCGGTTCCTCGCGTCCGGGCCCGTCAACGGTTTACGTGAACATTTTGGTGTCAGAAACCTTGGTGGAGTAGAAGAAAAAACGGAATCACAAGACGAGAGCCTTGATGGTCTCATCCCACCGCCAGTAGTTTCTTCATCTTCGTCATCATCATCATCATCATCATCACAGCACAATGCGTGGTAGAGAGACTTGTCATAGTAATGGAGTCTTCCTCCAGATCCAAAGAGCCAGGACGCCGTGGGGCTTCTAGCAGCCGACAGCGGTCCATTCAGGGCTGGCAAGTCTCCACAGCTCCGGTGGCAGAAATCTACGTCCTGCTTCTTGACGCCGCTCAGTCGTCGTACCGTGTCGAGTCGAGGGTTGTGCAGCAAGTGGGTGAGTTCATGCTTGCGTGATACAGTCTTGATGTAGATGTCACGTGCTGAACCTCCTCGTTCCTCGCTGCGGTCGTCCTCCGAGCCGGGATCAATGTCAGATGTTAGTTTGTCAATGTCAGCCACAACCTGGTAGAAAAATACAAATACAGTCATCTAAAACACGTGCATTCACATCTGAAAAAAACAAGAGTGGGTTTAAATTTAAATAACAATTTGGAGTTCATTTTTAGAGAAGATTGACCTTGTGTGAGTAGATAAAAGAAAACTGACCTACAGAAGATCGGGTCAACTCAAACAAAGACTTTGAGGTGTCTTTCAAAACCTTCTCTTTCAGTTTTCAACCATGACGAGATTCCCTTTGCCAAACACACTGAGACGTCCCCACAGCATCACAGGGTTTTCTGCGCAAACACTGTCTGGTCTAATGCTTCTCCCTTTCTTCTCCAAACACAGGCGTCCTCGCTTGGCCAAAAATCTGCCTCTTTTCCCCGTGTTGTACTTACAAACATAATTCTATGTCGAAGGCGAGTCTTCCCTGGCAAGCACTGATCCACTGTTCATTCCTGAGCAGAGATCTGATTCAGACCTCCACTCACACTCCGCAGTGCTGGGGTCTTTGGAAACCTCTCACTGTTTTATTTTTATTCCAGGTTTTGAAAGCCTTTGCTTCCCGCATGCGGCCCTCTTGTTTTCTACTGTGGTCTTATTAAACTTCTTGATTATTTCTCTCATTGCAGTTCTTTACACTCTCATGCCAGTAAAGGTTCTTTCTCTTAAGTTCAAACTTTTGTCTTTGTCATTTTCTACCACTTACTTCGTTTCCTGCTGGGTCACGGGGAGCTCGAGCCAATGCCAGCCACTCTGAGGCAGGACACACTCAAGTCAAGCCAAGTCAAGCTTTATTTATAGAGCACAGGTACACAACCATAGTTACTCCAAAGTGCTGTACATGAGTAAAAGAGAAAGCCATAAAATTAATACACATCAAATAACAAGCGATTAAGGAAATGCATATAAAAGCAATTAAGTGCTTTTATATAAGACCATAAAATAATTCGACACCAACAAACCATTTCCACTCCATCTTTTTGCAAACACTGCTATGCGTTTCACCCACTGGCATCAGAACATTTATTCCTGCTATGTGAGTAACGGCTCCTTACGTAAGATCTCAGTCAAACACGTATCAATACTCTTCTCCTGCTTTCCTGAGCAGCAGCTCAAGGCCGATTCCTTGTCCGCTCCGTCTTGTCTCAGTCAGCAAGATTATTTGAGTGTGATCCGTACAACACTGATATACAGCATCTGATGCTTCAGCCAATGCTTCATGCCCGCCTGCTAGAGGGAAATACAAGACGCAC
The DNA here is from genome assembly GCA_028031935.1 of Paedocypris micromegethes. NCBI lineage: Eukaryota > Metazoa > Chordata > Actinopteri > Cypriniformes > Paedocypris > Paedocypris micromegethes. The sequence continues at coordinate 383,396 of CM051497.1, forward strand.
AAATAAAAAGTGCGATAGTGTGTCAGTATCAAGACTAATCTCGGTCCGTTGGGTTCTACAACCGAGTGTCCTTGATCAAGGGACATTCATATTTCCGACACCACAACTTAAGCTGCCCACTGCTCCGCGCGCGTGTGTGTGTGTGTGTGTAACTTCACAGGATGGTAAATGCAGGCTCTCATCTGGTTAATCTGGTTATCTTTATCTGGTCTCAATTTGTTAGGTTGAACAGATTAATTTTGTTCTTCTTCTTTGTATCATTATTATTATTATTATTATTATTATTATAATAATAATAATTATTATTATTATTAATTGTGTTTTTAATATTATTGATTTACTGTACAACTAGACAAGCATCTTAGATGATGTCTGGAGAAAGCAGTGAATGTAATTTGATTAGCAACACTTTTGATCAACTGGAAAACAAACAATATAGTCCAAGTAAACCTGATTGCAGAGGCTGTGAGAGAAGAGAGAAGAACTCGACGAGAAGCGACGGCTGACAGACAGACAGACAGACAGACAGACAGACAGACGGGTGTGTGGCAGCACTAATAAGCCGAGCCAGATGTCACCGAACGCACTCGGCAGGCGTGAGGGATGGAGCCAGCAGTGATGAGAGAATCCTGACAGTGATGTGGAGATGTGGAGGTGTTCACCCCGGGACGGAGACGTTCTCACAGACGCGGAGGACAAACGCCTAGTGAGGAAGCCTTGAGAAGAAGACAAAGACAACCAGAGGAGCTACTCCTGACTGTTTAGGTCACTGCTAGTCTGCCAGGCAACTGAATGCCTACCACCCGTGTGTGTGTGTGTGTGTGCGTGTGTGTGTGTGTGTGTGCGTGTGTTCCTGCATTTAGCTCAAAGTTAGGCCTCAAATTCTGGTTTTTAGGAAAGTGGGCCATGCCTTCGGTCACTTGTTGGGTCTTTGTCTCGGGCCCCAGAACTTTGAAGATGTGATTTTAGTGTTGAGATTATAACTGAGTGTGTGCCAAGGTCAGAGTGTAGAGTTTGTGGGTATTTGGTTTGAGTTACAGTGTGTGTGTGTGTGTGTGTGTGTGTGTGTGTGTGTGTGTGTGTGTGTGTGCGTGCGTGTGTGTGTGCGTGTGTGTGTGTGTGCGTGTGTGTGTGCGTGCGTGCGTGTGTGTGTGCGTTTGTTGTACCTCCCGCATCTCTCTCGCCACGTCCTTGAGCTCCGCGAGAACTTCCTCCAGCTGTTCCATCAGCAGCCTGACGTGCCGGCGGAGCAGTTGTCTCCTCAGGTGGAGCATCCTTGACGCTGAGCGCGGAGGAGACGCGGACTCTCCTGTCTGAATCCCACCACGGGGAAGTTTAGTCTTACGTCCCTTCCTGTAAGAAACATCTCGACTTCAGCCGCTTTTAGGAAACGCTGTGTGTTCCGGTCCAGTGACTCCACGATCTCCACGACGGAAGAAGCAAGGAATCAGCTAGAAATCATCCTCCTCGACTAAACAAAGTTCTCCGTGAAATGGATTATGAATCTTGTGAATTTGGCATCAATAAAAAAAACAAACAAACAAACACGTCTCATCTGGAAAAAGTTTTGAAATATACACTTGGACGAGAATAAAAAGTCACGTTGCTTCAGATCAGGGGAAAATCTCAGGGGAATCCAAGAAATCTCCAGTTTCCGAAGAATCAACGCCTGCCTTAGTCTTGTGCAGCTTTGGTCCAGAAAGTAGCGTTTCTATCCTGTCTACAAGTCCCAGCAGAGCGAATGGTATCTTCACCTTTACTGGAGCAGCAGAAGAAGCTCCTCTCGAACACTATAGTGCTCACGCGCTTTACTCTGAAGACCCGCCCCACCCCGCCCTCTCTCTCTCTGTGTGTGTGTGTGTCACACTCTGCTTCTACCTGATAAAATACAACGCATCTTAAAATTTCAATAATACAAAATATATGACATATTGTTTTTTCTTTCTTTTCGGGGGTTGAAATGTAAAAAAAACACTAATTTCTCCTTTTAACTAAATCTTTCCAAACACGTCACAGACGACAGTATATTTATTTATGTACTGATACATGTAACGTAAAAATATGTGTGACAATATGTAAATAATTGGATTACACCAAACTCTGTACGCATTACATAAACATTTATTGTAACAAAATTATACACTCTCTGTGATGCCGGGGGCAACTTATTAAAAATAAATTTCATATTTTACAAGAATGATAAGCGGCGTTTTTGCGCCATCTACTGCGTGAATGAATTTAAACAGACAAGACACAAAATGCAACATTATCTGTTTATTATCCATCGGAGACAAAATGATACAAAACTCATAGAAACAGAAAACAATCTCCACATTTCAGGAGAACCACCGGACGAGACCACACGACTCACACACGACTGCAGAAATGATCGCTTAAACGTTACTATACCGTAATCTAACTACCTTAACTTAGACGTGAGATGATCTAAAACCCCAACAGAAACAGAATGTTGCCCTTCTCTCCAAGGCAACGACAGACACTAGACGCGACGAACGATTTGACGCGCGCGATTTTGACACACAACCACACACACACTGCAGATTTGTTCACATATGTTGCTTAAATTCACAAATATACCAAGCACCATACACAACTCAATATACAATGAAGACTGTTAGCAACTCTCGACTCAACTCTTCATTTCTACGTTACAAACACTTCATCTCACAAGGCTTCGTCTACTTTGAACATTATTGGCATATATACGTACTTGTGAAGATTACATTACAAGAAAATGCATGTTCTTGGCGAAAAAAAAAAGCCAACTAAACTTTGCTGGTGTTGCAACAGTCTGATTAAAACGCAAGATCAGTGCGATTACGCAACAGGTCGTGTCGTCGCGTCTGTCCACATTTCTCAGCAGGTTCAGAAACAGACGCGTTACTACACCCAGTCCACCAGGGGGCGACACGTGATCAACAGCCCGAACACACGGCAGAGGAATGACACACGGGAATATTTCACAGTTTGAAAAATACTAATATTTCACCAGTCTTAACACATCTACATGATTTCACATATACTGTACACTATTCCCTCACGCCCCTTGGTTTTCAGCACGTTTTAGTGGGTCATTTGTACTATTGTGCCTCCAATGATAAAGGGATTATAATGTAAACCCTAAAGTACAGAAAGTAGGTGTGAAACATAAAACGCTCAGCCTAACGAAGAGTGTTTGATCATGTGCTTCCGCCGAAGATTAGAGTCGCTAACACTGTATCAGCTGCGGCGGCCAACAAGTAACCGCTCGAGTGGATTCTGCATGTCAAACATAGAAACTGCGCACAGTCCAATCAGAGACTAGCTGAGATTGTAGTTCCTACGGGGACATGTTGAGGCGTGAGAGTGACAAAGACAAATATCCACAAGATTTCGGGTGCGGGAACAGGAAGGTCTTTCGATTCAGAGCGGTCACCCCACGCCACGCCCCCACGCCCTCTACGCCCTACACATCTACATGGGGTCGTCGTAGTTGTAGGTGGGTGCGGCGGAGTACTGCTGCTGCTGCTGCTGCATGGCCCCCTGCGCCGCCCCCATGGCCGCCTGCTGCACGTGCGGGTTCTTCCACGCGCCGCTCGTCCACTCCTCCTGCGCTTTGCTCATGCTGCCGCCACTGCCGCGGTAGAAGTTGTGAACCTGAGGCAGAAGATGAAGAGTTTGCGTCCAAACGTGTGGATTGAAGCGGCATGTCAATGCAGCAGCATTCAAAATTTCATTTCAATTTCAAACATTTTATTTTTTTACTCATGCCGTTTTAAAATGTAAAACAATTTATAAAGACCCGTTAGTCTGTGGTACTTCACTGTTTGTGTGTGTGTGTTTCATCTCACTGCCCTGTGTGTGTGTGTGTGTGTGTGTGTGTTTGCTTCATTGTGTGTATGCGTGTGTGTTTTATCTCATTTCAATGTGTGTGCGTGTGATCGCACTTTACTATGTGTGTGTGTGCTGCTTAACCACACATCACTGTGTGTGTGTGTTTGATCTCACTTCACTGTGTGTGTGTGTGTTTGATCTCACTTCACTGTGTGTGTATGATCGCAATTTACTATGTGTGTGTATGTGTGTGCTTAACCACACTTCACTGTGTGTGTGTGTGTATGTGTGTGTTTGATCTCACTTCACTGTGTGTGTGTGTGTGTGTGTGTATGTGTGTGTGAATTTGATCTCACTTCACTGTGTGTTTGTTTGCTCTAATGCCACTGTGTGTGTGTGTGTGTGTGTTTGATCTCACTTCACTGCGTGTGTCTGTGTGTGTTTGATCTCATTTTAATGCGTGTGTGTGTGTGTGTGTGTGTGTTAGATCTCACTTCACTGTGTGTGTGTGTGTGTGTGTGTGTGTTCGATTTCATTTCAATGTGTGTGTGTGTGTTTGATCTTACTTCACTCTGTGTGTGTGTGTGTGTGTTTGTGTCACTTCACTCTGTACAGTATGTGTGTGTAATTTTACGGTATGTGTGTGTGTGTGTGTGTGTGTGTTTGTCACACTCTTGTGATAATGATATTGGTATATTGGTATAATATGATATTGGTACCTTGGTGAGGGCGATGAAGGAGAGCACCGCTACGGCTGTGAACATGATAGTTGGAATGAGCATGAAAATGGCAGAGACGATGTTGGTGCTGAAGAAGGTGATGGTCGCCAGCCAACCACTGTTAAGGAAATAAACACTGTTAAAAGGACTTTGCAGAGATGTAGATTATTGCACAAATGTACAACAGAAATGGGCAGCAGGTGACTCTCTGAAGGTAAAAGGTCTCGGGTACTTGAGTAACTTTTGCGTCCCTTCTAGACAGACAGTGCGGGGAACGCGAGTGACGCCTTCGCTTCAGATCCACAACAAGCCAAGAAAAGGAACGTTACGAGCATTAGAGACTGGAAAGTACAAGTCGCTCATGGCCACCAGAATGTTCTTCTAGCTGAGCAGCAGGAATCAGTGCCAACAGCCAATGAGGGTCCACAGGGTGGGACGCATCCCGCCAGTTTTGAATTTAAACATACAGTGATACGAATGCTCTTTCTAACGAGAAACCCGAGTAACGAAATGTAGTGTATGAGTAAATGTAGAGTAACAATGGAAAATGTAGTGCTGAGGATATCCCTGTTGACAGCGATCAAACCAGCCGCGTCTCAGACAAAGGGGTCAAGCAGCCACCTGGTTTACATTTAGAGAAAATAACCAGATTTCATTGCACTTAACATTGCAAAAATTTAAATAGCAAAATGTTTCATAGGTTGGACTGACTTTAGACTGACAGATGACACGCCCAGTTTTGTCATTACTACAATGGTGTGTGTGTGTGTGTAAAGTAGCTGTTAAAGTCACAAGTGCAGGGGAGATGCGGGTGACGTGTGTGCGCAACTGAAGAGATGCTTCCGATTTAGAACGAAAATGCAGCTGTACTGGTCAAAGTGCACAACGAAAATGTGAAGACTGAGGGAAAAAAATAAAAAACAAAACGAAAATGTGAATTATTTCCATTCATTTTTCCACCAATAATTTTCTTTACGTTTGATTTTTTGGCACTAATCGGCACCATTTCCTCCACGGTGCTGGTCCACGGAGCGGAGGTTGGGAACCATGGGTGTAATGGACAGAGGAGTGAGAAGCAGCACTCGCCATTTACTCAGTGGAGCAGTGGAAGTCACTGGGCTGGGAAGCTTATCACTTCCTGGCGAAAGCTTTGGAGAACCGTAGCTGTCTGATGCTTGCTTGGCAAAGAGGTGGTAGACTTAATTCCGGAGAAGAGCGTCCTTCTCTACTCGTCTCGTCGCCATTTTTAAGTTTTCACATGTGAGGCAGGAGCTCGACACCAAGCGAACATGTCGCTCGCGTTTCCCGCACTCTCAGTCCAGCTTCGGAACCGTCCGAATTGATTCCCATCCCAATTTGGGTTCTTACCACACTCCCCATCCCGGGATTCCCACAGTCTGAATGATGCTGATCACCACTTGTGCCATAAACACAAAGAAGAAGGCCATGAAATTGAAGGAGCTGTCTGTCCTGCACAAGACAAATCACCAGAGAATCACTATCGTTCCAAACTCTAGGCGAGAAGCAGCAGGTCACTCACTTGAAGGCCTTGTAGATCGGCCGGAACCAGCAGACATAGGAACACGGCGTGAACAAGATCAGCCACATGATAGCCATTCCAAAGTTTGTAGCCCCGCCCCCTCCGCACATCCAAGCCAGGCAGCCAATCAGGTTCACGGCCAGAGTCGCACTGTTTACTAAAGTGGTAAGGACAGGAAACACATTTACTATGTAGATTGTTCATACAAACAAACTATGTTATCAATGCATTGCTTACACAATCATTTTCTATTCATCCATTAACTAAATGACAAATTATTACAGTGTCACTCTTTTCCTGGTGGCCACTAGAGGAAGCAGCAAGACCGCCATCGGCTCGGCTGGTCATCTTTCTATCAGAATTAAAGCTGCCAGTCAATGATAATGTGTGCGTTTTTACGCTAAATCAGAAAAATCCATTCACACGTCCTAGTTATTATTAGTAAGTAGTTCATTAAAATGTTTAAATATCAGCTTTTAGACATTTACAAATGTGTGCTTGTTTCAACCAATATTCAATTACACATCTTTTTCCATAATTCAAATTTGCATATGAAGAAACTTCAGCAAACTCATTGCACATATTACACACCACATTTGTATTTACTTTCCATTTTACCTGTGCGCGATAAACGAAACAATCACGATCCAAACCTTGGTACTGGACTATTGCGATAAGAACTAAACACTGCAAGAATCAGGCGGAATTAGGGACGTACAGATCCACAGGTAGTACAGGCGCTTGCACATGGAGCGCCGCTGGTCTGGGATCTCGTTGAAGTCCTGGTAAAAGCACGGCTTCAGTGGAATGAAGCGAGGAAGAGGAGGGAAGTTGTTTTCTGTGAGGACGAAACGATCAAAGATTCAGCATTTACTCACATACGCTCGCAGAATCAGGGACAAAAATCTCTCACCTGCCATGTAGATTTCTTTTTTATTTCAGATGACCAACGTCCAAGTGTAATAATCAGATGCCTATAAGAGAGAAACACAGCAAGCTCCGTGCTGTAAACATGGCGAGAAGGTTCCCGACAATCTCCACATCAAAACATGAAATGGTGTCTTTTACTTTTCTAAAAGGCTTTTCTATTTCTGGGAAGCTGAATCCAGAAAGCAGGACACACCCACTGGTGGCCAACCAATCACAGAGCTGGACACGCACTGTCACATTCCCACTCACATGTAGGAAACCGTCCCTCGCAAGCACGAGGAGAACATGCAGACTATAATATAAATATGTATTTAAAGTACTGCATATGCTAATTATAAGCTATACATGCCGTCAGTAAAAGGTCAAATGTTCTAGCTTCAATCTGATACGTGTAAGAGCAACGGAACTGTCAGATGTTGTAAGTTTATAACGACGGACTCGATTGAGAGTGAAAGGTTGCACAACACCACATTGCTTATTGTTTTTTTGCTGTATTGTTGTAATACGGGAATCACGTTTTCAGTGGAACTGTATTAGCAGACGATTTAAGCCACGGTTCCGACAGCAGAGGTGGATGAAATGAAAGGCAGCATCGGTCCCCAACCAACACGCGCAGCTTTACAAGGTCGATGTGTATCATCTTTTGGAGCAGGATGCATTATTCGCGCAAATTTACATTTTCACCGCTTGTATCTAGTAGCTTAGGATGGACGCGTCTTTTAGATGCTATATAGAATATGAAAATGCTCCCGCTTTCACGAGTGTATTAAAATAGGAACAGCACAGCCTGAGAGAAGCCGAGGTCGAGCTCCGCGCCCTTCACGAGAAAAAAGATGGTGCTGAGCGGGAGAAACGCGGCCGCCGCGAGTTCAGTCCCGCTCGGATGGACGGAAGCCGCCCTCTCACCTCCCGCGTCTTCCCGACGATGATGCCGGATGCGCCCTCGCATTTAACACGGCGCCGTCTTCTCTTCAACGCGGGATGCGCCCGGACAGCCTGATTGTTTTCTTCAATCACTGATGTTTCGGCACCTTTTTTAACGTCCAATCACGTCACAACTCTCCCACACACGCAGCCCAGGCTTAGCAACCGCTCCGCAAAGGATGAGAGTGAGAGCGTCAGAGCGAGTGCGCGCGCGCGCGTGAACGACAATGATGCTGCTGCTGCTGCTGCTGCTGAATCAATCAAACTCACGGGATCCTGCCCTCGCGATACTTCATTCCTTCACGCGCTCTGAAACGGCGGGTGTGACGGACCAGATTTATTATTCTCAAAACAGTATTTAGTAAAAGTCTTTGTATTTCAGCACGATATGGCAAGAATGTATTTGTACGTTACAAGCAAATCCTAATCATGACTTATAATTGAGATACATTTATAAATTAGATACTTAGTCGTAATTATGGCATACCATATCATTTTATATTAATCGATCATTATCATGAGATTTTTTTATAGCTGCTTTGAGAGTCTTAAAGCAGTGCGTTGCGTTTTAAAGCAGTTAAATTTGAATGCATCTCGGTGCATAGTTGTCTCGGTCATAATTACATTGCAAAAGAGGATTCGTTCGAACACACACACACACACACACACACACGCGCGCGCGCGCGGACCGTGTATAAATTGTACGTAGTTTCAAATGTGTACAACCTATATATACAGTATATGCACTTTCACCCAAAGTCGCCAGAGGTGCACTTTTGCTTTCGCCGCTGTAGCGCCCCCTGCTGTCAGGAGGAAGCAGCCGCCAACACCTCTCGTTTCGTCTGGATGACGGAATTTACGCTGTGTAGATGTAATTTGAATTTCCGTTAACAATTAATTGATCGATTGTATCGATAACTACTGGTAAGACGCAAATATATCTTGTAGTAGAACAATGATATTACTGTTTACTAGAACCGGAAAGTCAGAACATCCTGATTAAAACACACAATACAAAAACATATTTATTACTCAATAAAACTATTTCGCAAAATAAAGAAATACATCGGGATTTAAAACAAAATTCGTCACCAAAAGCAAATATATTTTTTTTAAATATCACTGGGTGCTCCTTCTCCCACAGTCCTAAAAACATGCGTTACAGGTTAATATAACCGTGTTGGTCTGTGTGAGCGCGTGTGGTAAATATGCCCGGGTAACGCAGGCGCAGACTGGCTACCGTTGCTCTGCCGGGCATGTGCGCGTGCTAGTTATGTTCTGTAAGTAAGTTCTGTAAGATCTGTCTGACCTCCTCCAGCCTTACACCCCATCTCGTTGTCTTAGGTCAGCAGACCACCGACTCCTAGCTTTCAATGATGGAGGAGGGTGACGTTCTGGCTTTGCTGAGCTTTCTGAGAAAGTAGAGACGCTGATGGAATTTTCTTTTCATCGTTGGCAATCTGCACACCCAGGAATTTGGTGCTGTTCACCTGCTCCACTGCAGCACAGTTGATGGACAGGTAAATAAAATTGAAACGAATTAATTTGTCATCATTATTCAGTTTTCATAAACGTTTGTATTTATAAACAATTGCGATGTTTATTAACCGATTTATATTCTTTACTTGAATTCAGTTTATTATTCAACACACTGTACACACGATTAAGTGTATTAACTCAAACTATTTAAGGAACTCTGTTACATCAAGTAAGGACGATTCAAACAAAACTTTCAATTTATTAGTTTGTTGAACTTGTTGAGGCCAATCTGGCCCAGGAATTGAGAATCTCCCGCATGGCAGGCAAAAAAAAAAAAAGAATATATTCCACTAAGTTAAAAGTGAAATTTCTCATTAAATTAATAATTTAAACTCAGAAATACCAAAACGTTCTGAATACTGATAAAGGTCTATTAATTTGACCTAATAGCAATTACTTAAGTTAACAGTACTCAATCAGTTGAAAATATGTTGAGCATTAGGGTTTACAGTGCTTTATTAACAGTCAAAAAATACAAAGAATATGTACCGTAAATCAACTGATGACCCTGACTCTGGATGTGATGTGATGGCATCAGGGAAACCCACACAAGTCACCTAGCAAAGCATCACCGCTTCAGAATCAGAACTTGGGCCATGTTGCAAATTACAACAAAGACTTCAAAAACTGTGACCTGAAATGAAAGAAACATGAATAACATGATTATTATTTATAGAATACAGCTTACAATTTACAGCTGAATTGTTCTTCGGCTGTAGAGAACAGGTCGTGTTGAGTAACTTTTAAAGAGCAAAAGCACGTCTTGCACATGCAGGTGGTGTCACCGAGCCTCAGAAGATGATGAACAGAATCCCTGAGAAGGACCTTCCGCCGCAGAGACGATCGACGTGAGTTCACAAACCACCAGAAATGAACATTCCGAGCATGTCGATATGTTTTCAAACCAGCGACCGCAGCTCACGAAGCGGTGTGATCCGCCGAAGAAAGCAGGACTCACGTGACTCGAGCCATCGTTCAAAACGCATGTGTCATGTGAAGGCATCAGCCAATGGGAGAGCGAGTCACACCCCCGATATTTGAATGACGAACAATCATTATGAAATAAATACAACATTCTAATATTAAACATGTTAGACGACGGAGAAAATGGAATTATGATAAAAGTCGACTCGGTAAAAACGTTTGACAATAAATAAAAAAGAAGGAAATTTTTTTTGGAAATAAAAACGACATTTTAGAATTTAAAACGTATTGATTTAAATAAAACGTCAAACTTAATAACACATTTTGCTTTTCGTGATGTTGTTTACTTCTGGCCCACGATTAGGTTAGAGCAGCACTGTGACGAATGAGTCGAATCAGTGAATCAGAGGGAGTCGCCGAAAAGAGTCAAATTAGTATAATTAGTTTCATGCGCGTGGCATCAGCGGTCTGACGGATTCTTCTTTAACGGTCACGTGTCGCGTTTAAACGTGGCGGGACTCGAGCTCGTCTCAAGGTAAGTGATGAGCGGATACAGGCGTTTAGATCGGGGTTAAAATGCTTTCAGCTTTGCTGCACCTTCTGAGAATTTAAACAGAACACAGAAAAACATCAGACACGGTAGTAATAACAACACAAACACCCTGCGTCGCGTGATGGCCGGTTGTTTGTGCCCGCACGCAGGGGCTTGACATGGAGCGACTGGGCGCCGAGCAGCAGCAGTTGATCTTCTCCAGGAGCGAGGATGATGATGATGATGATGATGATGAGGACAGCGCGGACAACAGTTTTGATGAATGGACGCACAGGAGCCGAACGCCGCGGGTGGCGAACACCTCTCCGATTCCACTCGCCGCCTGGAAGAAACTCCGACTCTGCGACTCGCCCGTCACGCCGAAGGTGAGGCTACCAGTTGTTCTGAGTTTCTGACATTTTTTTTTTTCCTACAGCTCAGAAGTTCCTACGCTGACGTCACTGCTCAGCTGTGCATTAACGTTTTAATTAACGTTCTGCAGCAAAACAGACTCGTAGTGCAAGAACACAAGTACGATTCGGCAATATACGCAAAACCATTCTTTTAACGAGCATGTAGGAAGTTTCCTAAGTAGGAAAATCTGAGCAGTGAAGTTTTCAACAAGCATGCACGGAGGAACAGCTGAGCAGTGAGGTTACTTTTAATGCGGTGGTCACGACCTGACCTTCTGTCGCAGAGCCTGCTGGGTAAAGTGAGTCGTGGGCGCGCGGTGGTCCGCCGGTCCGCCGCAGAGCTCGGCCGTGTGCCCTCAGTGAACGTCAACCCGTTTACGCCAGAACCCCGTCTGAGGATGAGTGCGGGCCACAAGAGGAAGAGTCTGTGGAGCGATGATGATGACGAAGAGTGCTCGCAGAGGTATCTTGCCCACTTCAGAATCTGGACTTTCATTTAAACTCTTCCACTCTTCCGTTAGACCTAAGGAGACCTCGCTGACCTCGTCTGAGGATGAGAACTATTTCCTCCCCTCAAAGGTATGAGCGGCTTTCTGCTCCGCTGCGTTCCCCCTCCCTCACCGTGTCCCGTCTGGTCCAGAGAGCGCTGGTAGCGGGCCAGGTGCCGTCACGCTACGAGAGCGAGTTCCTTGAGCTGGGCTGCATCGGCGCGGGCGAGTTCGGGTCGGTGTATCGCTGCGTGAAGAGGCTGGACGGCTGCATGTACGCCATCAAGCGCTCGCGCAGGCCGCTGGCGGGATCCTCCAACGAGTAAGTCTGCGTGCGACGTTCTCTCGCTCCGCCAGGCAGGTGACGTTCCGGTGACGCTCTGTTTCAGGCAGCTGGCCTTGAAGGAGGTTTATGCTCACGCCGTGCTGGGCCACCACCCTCATGTCGTCCGCTACTACTCCGCCTGGGCAGAAGACGACCACATGGTCATTCAGAACGAGTTCTGTGACGGTAGGAAGACCGATGCGTGGACTCTGATGCTCCAGGGAGCTGACGTTCTCTTCACCAGGTGGCAGCCTTCATGACGCCCTGGGCCAGCGGCGCGACTGCTTCTGTGTGCTGGAGCTCCAGGATCTGCTCCTGCAGGTCTCCATGGGTCTCAAGTACATTCACGGATCCGGCTTGGTGCATCTGGACATCAAACCCAGTGAGGTTGCTTTCCTCTGTTGTATGAACGCCACACTTCAACAGTGCAATGTCTTTTTCAGGTAATATTTTCATCTGCCGACAAACTAGTTCCAGGTCTGCTGGGGAGGGGGGCAGTGAGGAGGAGGACGAGGAGGGGGAGATCTCACCTTCAGGGGTCGTCTATAAAATCGGTAACCGTCGGTGTGTCCGGGGCCGCGCACGTTGGCTGATGTTCTGCTGTGTGCTGAGTTTTCAGGAGACTTGGGTCACGTGACATCCTCCTCCAGCCCCCATGTGGAGGAAGGAGATAGTCGTTTCCTTGCGTTAGAGGTGCTACGAGAGGTGAGATGACGAGATTTAAATTGTAGCTGCTGGAGTAAAATGTTGTATGTGTGTGTGCTGCAGGATTACACCCACCTTGCCAAAGCCGACATCTTCGCCCTGGGCCTCACGGTGCTGCTCGCTGCTGGAGCTCCTCCCCTGCCCCAAAATGGAGACGACTGGCACCGCCTCCGACAGGGTCACCTGCCCCACCTGCCCCAGGAGCTGCCCACACACCTCAGCGGCCTGCTGACGGTAAACCCGCGCGCGGCTCCTCGGCCTGGTGGAGACTGTAACGGGCCAGTGTTTGGCAGGTGATGCTGGACCCCGACCCGGCTAGAAGACCCTCAGCGTCCGCTCTGTGTCGCCACGACGTCCTGCGGAAAGAGAGAGCCGGAAAGCTGGCCACACGACTGCGCAAGGAGCTCAACGTGGAGAAGTTCAGGACTGCGGTGCTGCAGAGGTGAGGGGCACACACACACACACACACACACACACACTCTGATCATGTGCTTCTGTCTCGTGCTCTGTAGGGAGCTGGAGGAGGCCAGGCTGACGGCCACTTCTCCTCGGATCTCCTCTCTTCCGCGGGCTGGGAAGAGGCTGCTGGGAAGAAGCACTCCGCGGTCTGTGAGCTTCGGTTTTCCTGGATACTGACAGCGACTGAACTACGACTGCTGCGGGTCGCTGAATTGTGTTTTTATTATTATTATTATTTTTTTTTTTTCGTGTCAGTTGAACAACGTCCTTTCCACTCATACACAAACAAGTTGATCTTGCTACGTTCTTTGTGCTTTTTAATTGTAAATAAAGATTTTAAGTGTCAAATTATAACATTTGCTGCTTTTATGTAGTTGTATGGTTGAATTCTTCATTTTTGTGTTCACCGCTTGTAAATGTCATGACCGATCTAATAACGGGACCTTTTACTTCCAGTGTTCGACTCTGAGCTTGCAAGAGTCGAACAAGTGCTGACGTCACCGCCGCGTCATTGCTTGAAGGCGGGTGACTTGTGGTGTTGTGCTGGTTGTAAAAAGTTTTCACCTGTGGTGAGTTACTAATGTGTCTTTCCGCTTTATGTTTGAAGTCTGCGGAAGTTGACGTTCTCAGTCCAGACAGGTGTCAGGTGGTTTGATGGTGCGATCCGTTTATTTGTAGAAACGCACGTAAACGTAATTAACCGCCGCGGAACGGGTTAAAACGCGTGTGAACAAACACTTTTAAAGGGGGTTTGGTTGTGTAGCGCTGCACGTGTTGATCAAAACACAGACACAAACTCGTTTAAAGTGCGGTGATCCGCTTGGGCGAGGCGCGCGCGCGCGGTTCAGCAGTGTAACGGTCACACTGACGCCCGGAACCGGCCTGACTCGCCGTGTGCTCGGCCATGGACGGCGACGTTCCGCCACTTTCCCTCGTGCTTCTGGACTTCCTCCAGCACCATCAGGGCGGCAGCAGCCTCGCGTTTAGCCGCGCGCTCGAGGATCTGGACAGACACATACAGACCTGCAGCAGCACCACAGAAGAGGACGCGGAGCTGCAGACGGACGGACACTGCCCCCTGGTGGCCTGTAAAGACGCCCATCTCCTGCTCCGGCCTCAGCTGCGGCGGCCAGGTTCGGTTCGGTTGGGTTGGGTTGGGTTCAGCTCGGCGTGTGGTCGGATCTCCCGCTGACGTGTTGTGTGTCTCTCCACCAGTCGACCCTGAAGACGCCCGTGCGGCGAGGGAAATGGCCGCAGAGTTGATCCGCATCGCGGCGCAGCTGGAGCTCAGCGTCCTGTCCAGAGCGGCCGAGGACCTGGAGGTCAAGCTGCGCTCCTCTCCAGCGCAGGTCAGACACCCCGCGCGGGTGGCTCAGTCAACCTCTGTTCTTACGCCGCTGTCTGGTTCGCAGCTGTGGTGCGGTCACCTGGCGGGAGACGTGCGGCGTCTGCTCGGGCGTGTCCGCGGCCACAGAGAGATTCAGCAGGAGCTGCTGGAGATGGCCATCAGTTTCACCCTGATGAAGATGGTGTGCGAGCGCGCGCCTCACTTCCTGTTTGGCCTTTATAGTACGGTGGTGGAATATTTCAAACCCTCGGGACGCTAGTGATCTTTTCTCGTGTTTTATCAGTTTAAATCATTTGAAACGTGTCACTGCTGACGAAACGTTCACCTGTGAATAAAGAAGAGCAGCTTGGTCTGGTCAGTCACATCAACACACCAGGTTTCAGTCTCCATGTCTCTTTTATTTCACAGTAACAGTATCAGTGACCTCTTAATAAAAGCAGCCTGTCCGTCTGAGAGGAGACCTGGACTCACAGATTTAACCCTTCCTGTTCCAGCGCTCAAAGTGAGAAGCTTCCTGAGGCGAGACTCTGCTGGTGTCACGCAGTACACACGTTCACAGGGGCCGCGACCTCGGCTCTACACTATCAAAGAGGAAATTCAACGCTTCTCAGCATATCCGTGTGTTTTACGCTAAGACGTTGCTTTTGAAGCTCCTGGAGAACCACAAGAGGTGACGGGGCAAACGCAGCCGATGTTTGAGACAAAGACAGTGAGGACACAGGAGGAACGGAGTGAGGAGCAGGTTCCCGGTCTAAGGAGGTTCTACTTCTTCCTGAGGGCTAAAGCGCCAAGAGCCAGCGCCGCAGCCACGCCCACGAGAGCCACGCCTCCGTACAGCAGCACAGGAAGCTCGGCGGACTCGCTCCCGATGTCTCCTGTGGCCGTGTCCTCGACCGCTTGAGGAAGATGCTCCTCCACAGGGGATAGCGGCTGAAGCTCCACGGCCTCAGGCTGGTGAGCGAGGGGTGCGGACTCCTCCGCTGGGAGAACTGGCCCGGGATCAGCCTCTCTGACTGCAGCCAGCTCGCTCTCGCTACCCAGAATGCTACACTGCAGCTCCCCCTCCTCCAGCAGCTCCGCCTCTTCACGCTCCACGTGGACGATGTCTGAGTTGGAGGAGTTGTTCTCGCTCGCGGCGTCCACGCTCCTGCTGTCTTCTGGATCCATCATGGTGACCTGTGCCCACGACTCTCCAGTCAGGGACACGGGCAGAGCCTGCGTCTCCCAGGAAAGCGGCCCGCTGGGGTCCGGACTGGGCTGGTCCCCGGACAGGACGTAGATGTCGTTAGTGTCCTCGGCGCCGATCACGCCAGGATCTCCAGCTCGGTCCAGACTGAAGACGGTGCTCTGCGGGTCACAGGGCAGCACTTTAGTTACCAAAACACTGTGTGTGTGTGTGTGTGTGTGTTTTAAAGCTCCGCTTGACTTTACTGACAGAAAGGTTTGAAAGGAGTTTGTGGTGTTCTGGAGAGTGACGAGGAGAGTGTCCCACAGTGAAGTTCTGTCTTACTGATCACTAGTTAAATAATAATAAAGAATAGTTCAATTCTGTCAAGGCAAACGTAGACGTCCATCAGGCCGTGGCGCGGTCGACAGTCACACGCCTGAACAGCTGGACTCCTCCAGATTAAGCTTGACGGCGTTTAATCCTGCGGAACTCGCTGTTTCCTTCAGTCACGTCACCGCGGACAGACAGAGTCACGTTACATCAGCCGCGTGAAGGCAAGGTCGCGCGCGCACACACACCGCGGGACAGAAGGCTAAACCCGCGCAGAATCTCTCAGACGGCGGCGTGTCTTACCTGCGGAGAGCGAGTGAGAGTGTGACCGACACCAGTGTGGACGAGACAAAGGTCGGGTCAGAGGGATGGGGCTGCCCCGGCAGAGCAGCCGCTGCGATTGGCTGGCTCAGGCTCCGCCCCCCAGGCCCCTCACGCAACACTGGTGTGAAACAATTGCGGCGTGATGCAGTTATTCCCCCTGAGCGACTCTGATGACGTGACCAATCACAAGGCACGTGAACTGGAGCAGAACCTAACGTCACTTCACCCCGCAGAACTAAATGACTCCGCAGCACAAATGTCAGTGTCTCCACTTCCTGGCAGAACAGGAAGTAGTCTCCGTGTGGGCCTTTATCAAAACTGACGCCTTTTCATTGCCAGCCTTGCTTTCCTCACGTCACCATTAGACTCTTGTGCGGTTCTTTATGCTGGTCACTCGTTAAATACCGGATCAATTTTAAAAATTACATTTTGTAAAGCACTCCACGAGCGAGCACTCTGTATTTATCAGAATAGAGCTTCCACGCACATCTGTAGGATCTTTACGTCTTACAGAAGACGGCGGCGATCGGCGAAATAATCTCTCCCACAATTAAATATTTTCCTGAGGAGTCATAATGCTGGTATTTCATGTACTGCTCTATTCGTCAAATGCTTTGTTTTTTTTATCAAGAGTTTTCACTCGTGTTTTGTCACTTTTTCCTGACCTGAACCTCGGTGTGTGACCTTTAACCTTTATATAAAGAGCGTTGCTGATCAGCCTGGAGCTCCGTGTCCTACTGTTCCACAGCAGCTGCATTATATGACCATGACTGACCAGTCGTTGTGGTCAGACAGTGTCCAGAAAACAATGCTCTCAGACGGCGTGAGAGGAGATAAACCCACGCGCGCGCGCTTACCTCGCTCCAGACGACCCGCTAAAGTTGACCCGTCCGCCGTTGGCTAGGTCAGATGAAGGCGTCGCACTCGTTTTCAGGCGCGCGGAACTGTGGGAAACGACTTCGGTTTCGGATCTTTAACAGTTGCAGACATGCGCGTGCGACTTGGCCGCGCTTGTGCGTGCGCATGCGCGTGTGCTTCGGCCTCGACGCGGTTTTAGTGCCTGTCGCCACATTCGGTCGTAATGTCTTATTGGTAAATGTTTTGTCCGCGGTCGAATTGTTCGCGCAGTCTGAGCCTTTCACAAGCACATCTGCTCGCGCTCGGTTCCGAGAAGAGCGAATCGAGTCATTCGAACCGACTCCTAACGATTCGAAAAACACCAGATCCCATCTGACGAATCGTAAAGAGTCATATTTAACCTTCCTCCTGTATTAAGGTCCCGGTTTCATTTTGAAAGGCAAAATTATTTTGTTGATCGCTTCAAGGCTTTTTGACTTAAGACTTGACGTAACACTTACTTTACCTACGCCAATTGCTTACGGATTTTATTTTAAAAAAAGTTTTGTATATTCACAAATCTTTCTTGAGATGTATAACGCTGCTATCATTACCTTACATGTCAAGATTGTGAAACACCGACACATGCTTTACTTTTAATCTAATTATTTAATTCAGATATAGATAATTTTTAATTCATGGCCACTTAACAGCATTTCTTGTTGGCCTTGCAATATTATAATAGAAGCAAACTTTCTACCAGCATATCTACCATCATCAAAGACATCAGAATGACAGATCTTATCAGTTATACACAGATTCGACACTAACACATGAAAAGCTTTCAAAAATTTTCAAAGGTCCTAAAACGTTTGAAAAAATGTACTCCAATACGATGTGAGTTTTGTTATGGAATGTCTAGATAGTTTAAACATCAGTTTGAGCTTGACATTGTTTTCCAGTCAGTAGAAAAATGGTTGCTTTAAAGTTGAACGTTGATGAAAGATTTTGCCAGCAGAAGGCCTGGCATTTGGATTTTGCCGTGTAAGATATGGGTCAGTTAAATTAAAAGAATAAAAAAGTGTTTGTTTTTTTTTGTTGCATCTAAAGCGTCTAATTTTTTCCATTTAACTTGCAGACTATTTTTTTTGTTATGGCACTTTGATTGTTAGTCGTTGCTGTAAAGTTGCAGGTACAGCAGAAGGGACATGGACCATAGACACGCATCACCCCGGTCACCATTTGCTGCCATCAGGACGGCACTACAGAGCTCACAAAACCCGGACCAACAGACTCAGGGACAGTTTTTCCGCCTGAGCTATCTACGCTCTGAACAGGACAACTTTTCTACCCATGCAAAACACCACTGGCACCCGCCACTTTTCTCCTCTGTGGAATAAGCAAACTTTGCTTCCTGTACTATTGTTTACGCTTGCTGCTTCACATATTTATTGTATATGTAACATTTAGGGTACTTTTTTACACTAGAGATTATATTTATATTTTACCTTATTATATATTCAATGTCTTACATTTCTCATTCGTGTGGTCTTTTCCTTATGTCGCACCAAACGGAGTAGAGTTATTAATTTCATTGTAACCATGTGTTGCAACGACAATAAAGGCATTCTATTCTATTCTGTTCTATTCTACTCTATTTTACAGAGCCCAACACAATGTTTTCATGGGTCTCGAAATTGCTAACCCGAATGTTGGTCACAGCATTGCAGACAATCCGTAGATGATTTTGTGTGTGTGTGTGTGTGAGATAAAGAATAAAGAAGTGGCGTATCACAGTGATAGATAAAAGCATTTAATGCTGACTACATGTGCCAGACAGAAGGAACACGTTAAAGCCTCTAGAGGAGCAGCTCTCTCATCAGGAGCACAGCGCTTCATTTACATACACAGTTATTTACATGTCAGCGCTGAGGGTCAGGAGCGGCTCTTACACATGTGCACGTCCACCTCCTCCGCGCAGTCTCTGCAGGTCACCGTGCAGCACCACTGGAACCTACACTCGCACTGCCTGCTGCGCCTCAGCCGCGACGTGTCATAGCCCCGCCCACAGCACATCACCTCACAGCTGTCCGACCCGCGGGACGTGCGATTACACACCCGCCCACCTGTGCCCACGGAGCCTGGAACACACACACACACACACACACACACACAGGCTGGAAACAGAAGAATCTCCCGCAGCACCTCGCCATGACAGATCATTCCTGTCGAGGTGACCGACCGCTTGACCCTCGAGGAGATGAGGGGCCGATGATAGAAATGATCAGGAGTCCTCATCACAATCTCATTCTAGCGGCTGTAATTTCACTGTGTGTGTGTGTGTGCCGCGCTGCTCCAGTGACCTGGTCTAACCTCGGGCCAGAGAGAGTGTGAGGGACTGAAGTGATTCCCCAATCTTTTCTGGGATGCGTGTGTCGGGCGTGTCGGGGCGTGTCCTCGGGCTGCTGAACTCACCTGACTCCTGGTCCCGGATGCAGTAGTCGGGCGACTCCTCAGAGTAGACCAGGTCGCTCCTGCTGGGTCTCCTGAGGCGGCCGCTGAAGCCGCTGGCGTACTGGTTCATCACCACCTGCACGGCGCTGATGTACTTCCTGTGCAGATAGTCACCGGTCAGTCTGAAGTCAGCCATGGATGACCAGCAGGTGCGGACGTTACACGAGCCGCTGACGCCGTGACACTTGCACTCCAGGTTCATGAAGCGCTTGACGGCCTGTGAAGAGACGTCATCCTCAGATGAGTCCTCTCTCTCTCTCTCTCTCTC
>CM051497.1:403809-431528 GCA_028031935.1 Paedocypris micromegethes
CTCTCTCTCTCTCTCCATCTATTTATCTGTCTGTCTGTCTGTCTCTCTCACTCACTCTCACACTCTCTCAAGAAATATGGTTAAATTATGACTAGGTTAGGTTAAGGTTACGGGTTAGATTTTTAAGGTTAGGGGTTAGTCTAGGTTAAGACTTGTCACCTTCCTCCCTGCACGGTTGTTGTGTAAGTTCATGAGCGCTCGGGCATCTCGCTCCTTCCTCTCCTTGGCATCGACAAAGACCTGAGCGAACCTGATGGCGTGATCGACGTGGTCGCTGCAGCCGCCCCAGTCAAACGAGCCCCTGGCGTCCCGGGACGAGCCCTTCTTCCCGGGGTGGCACGAGCACGAGTCCAGCTCGCCCTGACTGCAGGCCCGGGTCAGGCTGTGGACCATCCCCGCAGACGAGATGGCGTAGACGAAGGCCACCTCACGACTGCCTGTGCGCACGCACACACACACACACACACACACACACACACACACACACAAGCTGATAATGATCTGATTAGATTGTAATCCAGTTCTCTGATAAACGGTGTAACGTGATCAATGCGCTTCACAGACAATGTCGGTGGGAAGGAGGCTGAGATTCTCAGAGTCTGTGGTGGGTCTGGAGATTAACGTCAGATTACAGCCTCGGTTTATTTTGCCATTACACACACAGCACAATTACACGCAGTTAAGGCGTCAGAGGCGCTCATCATGCGTAAATCATGGTGTCCAGTCATGTAGCCTGCGTAGCCCACACACACAAGTGTATATTTCACTGTTCTAATGTGATGTGCAGAGTCACCCAGTTCATCAGGCTGTTGCTCCTGTAATATGATCTGGTATCTGATAAGGTATTTCACTGCAGGCTGAGTATAAAACACACGCACGCACGCACACACACATTCGAGAAGACGCTCCAGTTCTACTCACTGCGGAGGAGAAGTCTTCCGAACAGATTGTGCTCGCGGGGCGAGGTGTTACAGTTCCAGCGGTGGTTCTGGAACTGGTGCTGACATTCCCCGATCCAGCTGTTGATTCCGGCCCCGACCGCCTGCATCACCCGGGGATGCTGCCGACACAGCTGTCGCTGTTTGATCATCAGACCGGGGATGTTGTCGCACATCACCTGCGACCCGAGACTTCCCATGTACCTGCAGATGAAGATCAGGCTTCATCAAATGCCACACTCGCACGCGCACACGCACGCACACGTTTGGACAGAAGTATGGATCACAGTATTATACTTTTTGAAGTTAACGCGTAACGCACTACTAATTGTATTTTCGCTTGCTTTAGCAGTAATGCATTACATTGTCTTCTGAATGTAAAATAAAATACAAGTAAAAGGTACATTTTTGTTACTTAAGGTTGTTGATTTCTACGTTTGTAGTTATTTTGGTCAATGAGAGCAATACAGAAGTAAGATTACAAATCTGAGACAGTAATATTGTTAAGTAACGGATTTTACAAAGTACCTTGCAAAACCACACACACGCACGCGCACAGCCGAGCTGACATCATGTTGTTCTAAACTCTTTCGTAATAAACAGAGAAATTACTGCGATGAACTCACAACGAACATCTGACTGTAAAACTCTCCACCGAACTCACGAACTTCTCGTAGATAAATGTACCCACCACCACGACGCGTCGACGCCTGACGTGAACCAGCAAACCGCCGCGAACAAACACAAACACAATGCACTTGACAGAAAGTTCATGTTCTTCTCAAGTGGTGAAGGCGCTCGGTGTCGGTGTCGCTCGTCCAGGTGAAGGAGCCGCAGCATCATGACGAGTCCGCGGGGGCGCGCGCGCGCGGAAAGACGCGAAACATCTGCTCGTGCCCGGTGACAGGAATCAGGGGCGTGACGTGAAGCGGATTTATGACGCTCAAGACAAGTGAGGCTCGCGTAGTGTCTTCCGTCTCCAGAAGCGAAGACTTTATCTTGCTTTATGTTTTAAAAATGTCACACGGACTTTCAGTTTATTTTCTTTAGAAACCGCATCATCAGCTTCTCCCCTCAGACAACAGTGCGCTCGGCTTAAGCTCCATCACATTATGCTTCTGGTTAAAACATCTGCGGATTACCACATTCTTTCCCAGTTCAATTGTCTTAGTGGATTTCCTCATACTTTGATCAGCAACTTGGGGGAAAGACTTAAAAAGTTCCCATGTTTTCTGCTTCTTAACATCAGGATGCGACGTTAGCCGCAGTGACATGCTCGGCCCGACTGGATCTGTTGTAATTAATGCGCTTCTTATTCTAAATCGTGTTACAGCTACATCTCTACAGAAGCACTATAGAATCCGTGTGGAGATGCGACGTTTACATCAAACATCTGGGAACGTGATTTGTCCTCTCGCAGGCAGAAAAGCAAGTTTCATTTTAAACAGCAGCAATGTGGGTTATTAACCGTCGGAACCCTTTAACGCGTGAACCCAGATCCTCAGTTCAGCACCACAGACAGCGGCGTGCGTGTGTGTGCGTGTGACGAGCAGCCACAAAACAAAAACCCGATGCAGAGGTTTATTTTTACACATCTGCACAACCACAAACCGGTTTAACTATTTTTAACTGTTCCTAAAGAACAAAGGAAAACATTGTTAAATAAAAGCGGAACCAACGATAGTAAAAGAGAACAAACACAGAGAGAGAGAGAGAGAGAGAGAGACAGCGACTCTAAAGTCTGGCCAGTGAGAGCAGGAGCAGTAGGCCGGCGGTGGCGGCGGCGCCCAGGAGCCCGAGGGTCAGCAGAGCGGGAGAGCTAGCGGCCGTGTCGCGGTCTGATCCCGCAGCGGGTGACACGCCCGACCCTTCGTCAGCCTGCGCTCACACACACACACACACACACACACACACTCAGCCATCGAGGGTGTGGCACGCGGCTGCCATCAGGACACGCCCACCTTGCGGAGCAGGAGCTTCAGGTGCATCACTTCCTTCTGTAGGTCACCCACCCGGGTGGCGATCTCTGCGCACAGGACCTGAGCTTCTCCCCTCGGGTCACACGTGAACACCACCTGCACACGCAGAAGGGACGGTCAGCGGGCGAGGGGGGCTGGGCCAGGGGAGGCGGGACCTGTGAGGGGGTTTGCGGGAAGCCCCTGATGACACTCTGCACCGCCTCCGTCAGGTTACAGCTCTGCTGCTTCAGGTCCATCAGGAAAGTCATGATGGCTTCACTGCTGCGGGACACACACACACACACACTACTGAGGTCGAGACGTTATCTCTGCTCCGGACGCGCGGCGTAAACACTGTCGGCCAGACGGCTTTGTGAGTTTTTCTTTGGGCGAGTGAGTGATGAGGCTCAAACCGTCAGCAGACAGGAAGCTCCTCTCCTGCCCGTGTGTTTACGCCGCAGCCATCAGACGAGGATTTAACTGCTTTTACAATTCTACAATTTACTGCCGCTCGCAGCGGACGCAGAAGCTACACGGGCATCTCAGGCACGTCATCCGTCAGCGGGGCGTCGGCTCTCAGCCTGCAGATCACAGCGGCAGCCTGAAGCTCACCTGCCGTCCACGGCCGACAGAGGCTTCACGCCCCCCAGGTAGATCTTCTTCAAGGCCGCGAGGAGCTGGCGCCGGTCGTCTGGATCCGCAACGCCCATCTGCAGGGAGTGGCATCCGTCAGCGACACCTCACCGTCTCAGCGCTCGCCACACACACACTCACTCTCTCCAGATCCTCGCTCTTCATGATCTTCAGGTCACTCCACGTCACCTCCTGCTCTCCACAGAACAAACAGAAACACGACCGTCACGCCTCGCGCCAGCCGCAGAGAGAAGCGTCCGCCCGCTCACCCTCAGCACGCCCGACAGATGCTCCAGACTCAGACCGCGCAGCAGAAGATCCACGTCAGTCAGTCTGGAGAAGCTGCAGGAACCACACTGATTCATAAGATGAGAGAGACAGACAGACAGACACAGGAAAAAGAGTGTGAGAGACAGGCAGAGAGACAAACAGACAGAAAAAAGAGAGAGAGACACGCAGAGAAAGAGACAGATAGACAGGAGGAGATAGAAGGAGAGAAGAGACAGACAGAAAAATAGAGCTGGAGAGAAAGACAGAGAGAGAGAGAGAGAGAGAGCAAGAGAGACAGACAGGCAGACAGAGACAGTTCGATGGAGACAGACAGGCAAGAGACACAAGCAGAGAGAGAGAGAGGGATAGACAGACAGACAGATTAGAAAGAAACTGACAGACGGGCTAAAAAGACAGGCAGAGAAAAACAGACAGGCTAAAGAAACAGGCAGACAGAGAGAAAGAGAGACAGAAAACGAGAGAGACAGAAAAAGAGACAGACAGACAGAGAAAGAGACAAAGACAGGGGGGGGACAGACAGACAAAGAGAGAGAGAGAGAGAGAGGCAGACAGAGAGAGATAGAGAAAGAGCTGCAGCTGCATTAGCGTGTGCATTTGTTGTTTCTCCACTAGGGGGCGCCATCACACAGACTCACCCGTCTCTGCTGCCGAGACACGGTGCCACGACCTCGGCCACCGGCACCGGCAGCTCTGACGAGCCCAGTACCTGCACCATCTGCAAGCACAGCACAGCTGAAGCTCCGCCCCAGCTCCGCCTCCACCACCAGTCCAGTCACCTTGTGAAGGTCCTTCTGTCTGGCCAGGTCAGCGGCGGTCATCCCGCTCTTGGTCCTGACGGTCCTGTCGGCCCCCAGCTGCAGCAGCTTGACCGCCACCTCCTGCTGCTGGTGCATCGCCGCGGTGACGAGGGCCTGCGCCACCACAACAGCGTCAGGACGCCGCACACACCTGGCCAGCTTCACACACACACACACACACGCCGCCGCCTCACCGTGTGACCCAGGTGGTTCTGGAGGTTCAGCTCGGCTCCGTGCGAGGCCAGGACGTTAATCACCTTAACGAAGCCGCCTCGGGCCGCCAGCATCAGACAGGTGGAGCCGCTCCTGCCGCACACGCAGCGCGAGAGATGACCTCACACCGCAAGGCCCCGCCCCTCGCACAAGTTTCCCACCGCCGCGCAAGAGGAACTATCGTAAATCGCAGCTTTATCTGGCCTCAGGACATTCATCAGCCCATCCATCAGCTCCTTATCTCCTCTGCGTGAGAACCGTCCTCCACGCCATCACGGCCCCGGGTGTCACGCGTCACGCAGGTTTACCGTGGTACTTTACACTGGTTTCCTCTGAAAAGCCTGATGACGGGGACGGGGCTTCAAACCTGTTGCGGGCGTTGGGCTCTGCGGAGCGGCTGAGCAGCAGAGACACACACTTGACCACGGCGTCCTCGGGGGCGGATGAGGTGGCGCAGGCAGCCATCAGAACAGTGTAGTTGTCTGCACGAGAAGACAAGAAGAAGAAATGAACTTTGTTAATCCCTCAGTGGGGACATTCGTCTCTGCATTTGACCCTTAAGAACAAACTTCGGAGCAGTGGGCAGCCTCAAGGAGTGGGGGGGGGGTTCGAACCTGCAACCTCTTGGACACCAGTCCGGGTCCCCATCACTGGACCACAACTGCCCACAGCTTTCTAATGACACATCGCATTTTAACACTCGACGTGGTGTTTGCGTCATGATTCCCCTGCGAGAAGCCGTGCCCGCCGTGTCCGCCACCGGTTTAGACTGCAGCGGGTGGCGCAGACGTGCAGTTGTGTCTGCGGTGGAGCGGGAAAACAAACAGAGCGCCGCCATTATCAATCACTCCTGCATTCTTCCCTTCTGTGCGGAACAGAGCAGGAAGTTAGACTCCCATCAAATGAAACGCTCCCCATCAAAGTCTGGAAAAGACAAACAGTGGAAGTGTTGGGAAGAACGTGGCCTTCAGTTCCAGTTTTTTTTAGCACACGTGAACGACAGCTTTCAGCGGCCTGGCGTGTGCGTCACGGCGTTAAGCAGAGGCAGATGAAGGACGCCGAGGTCTAATCGGGTTGGTTTCTAATGTCTACCACATTGATGAAAGCAGGAGTGTTTCGCCGCGAGGAGCTCGTCTCGCCATCGGCGTGACATCACTGAGCTCCTTCACCCAGACTGAAGGAAAACAGAAACGCTGCATTAAAGTCACACAGCGACGGGCCGAGAATTAAGAGGACGTCCTGTGGCCCGGGCCGTGAAGCTTGCAACAAAGGAGCACTGGTTCCATTCCCAGGGAAAGCACGTTTTAATATTTAAAGTTCAGTGGAATGCCTGAACATTCTGTAAATTGCATTGATCGCTATATGAATTAAGTGACATTTGTAAAACTGGGTTTGTGGAGATTTTAAAAAAGCCAGACATCGTGGTCTCTTCTCTGTGTGTGTGATTGAGAAACCGTTTAAATGATATTTTATATGTTTACACACATTATTATCTATTATGTCTGTGAACGCGTTTAAAAATTTTTTCTGAGCGTGTGTGGGATTTTGATTGCTTTCTGTATGTATATATATATATATATATGTGTGTGTGTGTGTGTGTTTTATTTTTGTTCTGTGCATGTGTGAGATTGTTTTATTGTTTTCTGTGTATATATGCGTGTGTGTGTGTGTGTCTGTGTGTGTGTGTGTGTGAGAGACCACTGTTTTGTTTTGTGTGTGTCTGATTATTTTTTTCCGTCTCTGTGTGTGTGTGCATTAGTGTGTGATACAGACCATTTATTTTTTCCTGCGTGTCTGTGTGATACGTTTTAATTTTTTGTCTGTTTGAGTGTGTGTGTGTGTGTGTGTGTGTGTGTGTGTGTGTGTGTGTGTGCGCACGCATTTGATTATATATTTGTGTGTGTGTACTGGTATAATGAGTCAGGAGTGGAGGTTCCTGCTCTAGCTTGGGCTGGTGAAGTTCTCGTACCCGTGCTGTAGTTGGCACTGGCTCCGCGGTCCAGCAGGAGTTCGGCCAGGGGGCAGTTCCCCGCGTTCACTGCGTACATCAGCGGCGTCCACTCGAAGCCGAGGCGCGTTTCCACGTCCACGCCTGTGAGAAAAGCACGAGGTCTCGGGCGTGTGTGTGGGTCAGGAGCTCGGCTTACCTGCGTCCAGAAGCTCCTGCACCCGCGCCACGTCGCCCTCGATCACGGCTCTCTTCAGGCCTCCGTCCGCCGCCTGCCAGCACACCGCAGCGGGACGATTAACCACGCGACACACTTTACAAGCGCTACCTGAGGGCGTGTGGGCGTGTCAACCCGCTTTGCTTCGGTGACCTCGGAGCGCTGCGTTTGGCTATTAGCGGCATTTTCAACAATCCATCCGTCGCAGCTTTCGTCACTTTCGTCGTCCACAGCAAATCTGCGAGTATCGGCGGCCTGCATGACTGACTGACTGACTGACTGACTTCCGCTGGACTTCCGCCACCGGCACCGCTGTCCATCAGCTAATGGACTAATGACCACGCCCACAGCACAGTGCATCGGAATGAATGGGCCAATGGCAGCGGATAATGACTTGTGGGCGTTCCAGAATGACAGTGACCGGTTAACCCGCCCATTATCAAAATATAAAGAATACCGACAACAATAAGCGTAAATATATGCAAAAAGAAAACATTGACAACACACATAAAATCACTGTGTCTCGTTTACCTCAGCCGTCACGCTGTTCTCTCGTGTTTCTTTAAAGCAACACTGTCATTACTATCATTTTCACATCCAGAAGAGTTTCAGAAGCTTGTATTTTTATTGTCAAAATAAAACTCTAATACTATCTCAAATCGTCAGACTATGATGACAATTGCCAAGTTTGCGACTGTGTACACACAATCATACTCCTTTAGATACGTATGGTACAGTTTGTTTCTTGACGTTATCACTCACGAAAGGAGTCATTGTCTTCATTGCACAACACTAGCAATGAGTAACATTGAAAGTTTCAGGCTGAGGAGATGATACGCGGCCGCTGAAGCTGTTGTTGTGGGATGTTTCTGGAGCAGCACGTGAGCGCGCGCGCGCGTTAAAAGTACGGCGTGACGTCGCTTCTGCCGTTATAAACGCTCGTGCCCCCGGTCCCGACACTTCTTCTCCGGACTCGCGGAGGATGCAGCGTTCACCTGCGGATGACGCCGGCTGCCTCTCGTCTTTCTTCTTCTGGTACACTCACTTCTGGTCTCTCTCTCTCTCTCTCTCTCCGGTTACAGCTGAACAAACTTTACACCGGATGTATGGGACTTTGTCTGACTCTCGTTATCATTTTTACTTGTTCGTTTTAAACGTTACAGTAAATTAGATTTTCGTCCACTAACTCAAAACCAATAGACTTCCGAACTATAGTTTCCGAGTCACGACCAGCGCGATCGGACGAGTAACCATAGCAACAGAAAGTCGCGTCCCAGGTGTTCGCGGCAGGTTAACCAGCAGGTAAATGAGTCTTTAAAGGAAGGCGACCGTGTGTGTAACAGGTGGACCAGCCCCATCATGAGGAAGGGCTTCAAAGAGAAGCTGAGAGCCTCGGATGTTTACCAGGCTCCGCGCCAGGATGCTGCCGACGTGCTCGCCGAACGCCTGGAGAGGTTCGTGTCATTACACCTAAACAGTGTTGTAACATCATTTAGATCCTCGCTTTTGTCTTCCACTGTAACACACCGTCGTGATTACGCGCGTGGGTAATAATCCGCCGTGTTCCGAACAGAGCCGACGGAACGTGTAACTCTGGCTTATTTGCATCATAAAGTGCGCGCGACGAGTCACTGGATTGATTTACAACGTCTTCAAAGCGTCTGTTTTCGGGGTTAAATGTCACACCTCTGAGCTCAGGGTGTCTGAAGAACTCTCAAACGTCATCTGTGTTTCCCGCACTGTCCGTCAGGGTGACCTTTAGGTCGGCGTGGTCCTGACCGGCCCTCGCTGTGTTTAATAAGTTCACTCCGTCTCCCTGGTTTCACTGGAGCTCACCGAACAATGCGCACCATTCCGGGTTTATTGTGGTGGGTGGAAGCGGTTTAACGGTTTCTTCCAGTTTGCCGTTTCTCTTTCAACAGGGAATGGGACAGAGAAGTTGCCTGCGGGAGGAGAAAAGCCAGTCTGCTGCGAGCGCTGGCGCGGTGCTTCATCCGGCCGTTCCTGCTGCTCGGCGTGCTCTTGTTCGTAGGCGTAAGTCTGCACGCACGCGCTCCCTCATCATTACCGCTATGCTCTCGTGGTTGAGCCGCTGAAACGGTCTGTTTTCAGGAGGCCACAAAAACGGTGCAGCCGCAGCTTTTGGGACGCATCATCGCCTCCTTTGACCCGTCGCACGAGCCCGAGCGGGCCATGGGATACTTCCTGGCGCTGGGTCTGGGGCTGCTCTTCACCGGCCGCTTCCTGCTGCTGCAGCCCGCCATGTTCGGCCTGCACCGGCTGGGCATGCAGGTCAGGATCGCCCTCTTCAGCGTCATCTACAAGAAGGTTCGTCCCGGGTCACACCTGCGGGTCCCCCACACCGCTCTGATTCTTCCTCTTCTTCTTCTTCTTCTTCTTCTTCACCCTTAGACATTAAAACTGTCCAGTCGAGTCTTGGACAAGATCAGCACGGGTCAGTTAGTCAGTCTGATGTCGGCTAACTTGGGCAAGTTTGACCAGGCAAGTGCGGACAGTTTTCTGCTGATGACTTCCTGTGGCGACGCACAGAAAAGTGTTTTGCCTCGATTCCTGAAAGCGACTGAGTGGATAAAGAGCGTCGGCGCTCCCGGGAAGCGGAGCCCATGTGTTAAATATTGATCCGTTCTGCGAGAGAGTGAAGCATTTATCACCTACGTCTGATGCGCCGCGTGCTCGCTCCTCACACAGCCGACTCTCCTCTAACTAACGCTCCGCCGACGTGTGTGTGGCGCAGAGTCTGGGAATGGCGCACTTCCTGTGGATCTCGCCGCTGCAGTGCGTCCTGTGCACCGGTCTGATCTGGGAGCTGATCGACATCAACAGCTTCTGCGCGCTGGCCGCCATCTGTCTGTTCGGGGTCCTGCAGGCCTTCCTCTCGCACAGGATGGGCCCGTACAAGTGAGTCAGAGCGCCTGAATCAAACCAGAACCGAGCGCTCCAATGCCCGCCGTCCTCCCACACACACACACACACACACACACACACACACATTCCAGCGCGAGTCATTCTGCTCACATGCTTTGAAGAGTCGGGACAGAGAGTCCAGTCAAGCTTCTGTAATCAAGCGCTGGAGATATGAGGTCAATACTTTATCATACCACACACACACACACCATCACGCTCATACACATCTACAAACGTTCACTCACTCACACACACACAATCACTCTTACACGCATTCACACACGTTCACTCACACACACACACACACACACCACACAACACAAACACACACACACCACACACACACACAAACACACACACACACACACACACACACCCCCATTCAAACATTCTGCCAGAGGAGACTGGCACCTGTGAGCCGGGTTCTCCCCAAGGTTTTTTCCTCGCTTTCTGTTCGAGATGTTTTTTTTACCTGGCCACTGTCACATTCCTGCTTGCTCACTGGACATAGTCATAGCCATTATCTTAACACCAACAAAGTAATTAATAAAATGCAACAATCTTCTGGTTTTTACACTTTCATACCTGCGCTTTGAGACAGTTGTAACTGTGAAAAGCGTCTTACAAATGCACTGAACTTGAACTTGCACATGCATACACACACAAACTCACACATGTACACACTAAATTACACACGCACACTTACATTCTCTTACACACAAACACACAACCTCACATGCACACATGTGCACACACACATGCTCATTTACATGTTCACACACGCACAGTAACACATACGCCCACACACACACACACACACACACACACACACACTTACGCACAACTACACACACACACTCACACACACCTATTCACACGTGCACACACATTTACTAACACATACACACACACTTAATTACACACATTCTCTCACACACACTCACACACACACACACACTTAATTACCCACACTCACACACATTCACTCACACGCACACACACACTTACTGTACACACACACGCACAGACACACTTACACACTTATGCCATGTCTTGATTGGCGAGACGTCAGTGTTGGTTGTGTTTCCTCGGCTGGAATGTTGTGCATGGAGAGTTCTGGAGGTCCTGGACAATAATCGACACATTCTGCCTTTTATGTTCTCCATCAGAACACAGAAGATGTTTCTGACCAACAAGCGTCTGGCTCTGACGTCCGAGATCATGGAGAACCTTCACTCAGTGAAGGCCTGTGGCTGGGAGGAGATCATGGAGACCCTCGTCCAAAACATCCGGCAGTGAGATGATTCCTCAGACGTCTCTCTGCGTTTTCTGGTGTTCTCAGTAGGTCCTTCTCATGCCGTTTAGAGATGAAGTCAAGCTGACCAGGAAGATCGGCTCCCTGCGCTACCTCTACAGCTCCGCCTACTTCTTCTCCGCCATCTTTGTGCTGTTGGCGGCGGTGGTGCCTCACGCCCTGACCCGCGGCATCAACCTGCGCCGCATCTTCACCACGCTCTCGTACTGCATGGTCCTCCGCATGACCGTCACGCGCCAGCTTCCCAGCTCCATCCAGATGTGGTACGACACCATGCGGCTGATCTGGCAGATTGAGGTACGTGGCTCTCAGAACTTTGGTGGCTCGTAACCTGTTTGACCGAAACAAAGATTCTCTCGTCTCCAGGACTTCCTTTGTAAGGAAGAGTACAAGCTGATGGCGTCTGATCTCAGCGTCACGGCGCTGGAAATGGAGTGCGTCACTGCTTCTTGGGACGAGGTACGGCCACGTGGAAGTGGACCTGGCGCTCCGAGATGATGCGTGATCTTCTGCTCTGCAGGGAGCCGGAGAGCTTCTGGAGCGCATCAAACAGGAGAACAAGAGCAACGGTCACCCCAACGGAGACGCCGGTCTCTTCTTCAGCAACCTGTGCGTGACGCCTGTGCTGAAGAACATCAGCCTGAGCCTGAAGAGAGGAGAGATGTTGGCCGTCACTGGATCCATGGGCTCCGGGAAGGTGAGAGAAGGACGTAAGGCCGACAGATCCACCGTTCCACCGTTTTCCGTCTTTCTAGAGCTCGTTGGTGATGTCCATCCTCGGGGAGCTTCAGCCCTCCTCTGGTCAGATCAGACACAGCGGCAAGATCTCTTTCTCCTCTCAAACCGCCTGGATCATGCCCGGCACCATCCGAGACAACATCCTCTTCGGCCTGGCACACGACGAGCAGCGCTACGCCCGCGTGGTGAAGGCCTGTCAGCTTGAGGAGGTACCTTTCACACCCTTTCACTTTATTAGCAGAAGACATCCAGCCACACGGTGCCAAAGGAGTCGTGGCGATTGCAATCAGAACCGTCTCATGACTAGAAAAGTTGTGAACGCTCAGAATGTTACAGTGTGGCACGGTGAAAGCACAGGATTATTTTCAGACAGTAAATATTGTGTCGAATCAAACCGAGCGGTTAAGTCTCTCTGGATCCGGGAATGTTCTCCTGGCTGCAGAACTGAGAGTCTTTGTTGAACTCTGTGTCATGTTACCTCGCTCACTGTGGTGTTCTCCTCTCACCTCAATCTCTTGATACCCAATCAGCCAATCAGAGGGGAGAGCAGCCGCCGCGGTTAAATGGAGTCTAGCGGGAGAGCGGAGACACGCTCATATTCCAGCCGCTGACGGACGGGTCCCTTCAGAAGAATAGCTGAGCTCAGAAACGCACACGAATCGCTGCGGTCGAGTGTGTGTGTGTGTGTGTGGATGGGTTCTGCACTGCTTGCTCTGTCCGCTCTCTCTCGCTCTGTCTTAACCTGTGATTGTGATTTATTTTGCGCCACACGAGGACGGCGAGGTGATGGCAGGTAAGACCTGGTTCCCCTGATGAAACTCCTGGCCTCCGTCAGTCTTTCCACTCTGATAGTCAGCACACACAGTGAAAGCGCTAAAGGACGACTGTAAGACGCGGCGATTGACACACGTGTCTGCGTCAGGATCTGGCGGCTCTTCCGGAGAAGGACGCGACGGCGCTGGTGGAGGGCGGCCTGAACCTGAGCGGCGGTCAGAAGGCTCGCGTGGCTCTGGCCAGGTAAAGCACCTCTGCAGGGCGTGGCAGGCACTCAGCTGACCGCCGCTTCGTCCGCAGGGCTGTGTACAGAGACGCCGACCTCTACCTTCTGGACGAACCCTTCACGCATCTGGACATTGCTACTGAAAAAGAAATCTTCGACAAGTACGTCCACCGCGCGCCTCTGGACTCTGGACGTGTGACATCACGTGTTCTTCCTCCCGCCAGATGCCTGTGCAAGTTCATGGCAAGCAAGACGCGCATCCTGGTGACCAACAAGATCGAGCACTTCAGGCGGGCAGACAAGGTCTTGCTGCTGCACCGCGGTCAGAGCTTCTTCTACGGGACCTTCTCGGAGCTTCAGTCCCAGCGTCCCGACTTCAGCTCACTGCTCCTGGGCCTGGAGGCGTACGACCGCATCAGCGCCGAGCGCCAGTGCTCCGTCCTCACGGAAACCCTGCGGCGCGTCTCGGTGGACAAGATCACGGGGGCAGCGCCGTCCCAGCAGGAGCGCAAAGCCTCGGCCGTCCCCAATCTCCTGGCGGCTCGCAAGGCCTCCTTCCTCCAGCCGGCCGAGGAGGAGGTCCGGCGCGTCCTGCCCGAGAGGAAGTTCTCCCTGGTGCCTGAGAACGAGCTGGTGGACGAGTCCTTCATGGGCGGAGACATGTACCAGAGTCACGGCGTGCACATGGCGGGCCAGCGGAGGCAGTCGGTTCTGGCCTTCATGACCAACGCGCCGGGCCCGGGGCGCCGCGAGCAGCTCCAGGCTTCTTTCCGCCGCCGTCTTTCCGCGATGCCTCAGAGCGACCTGGCGTCTGAGCTGGACACCTACGCGGCCGACGGCCTGATGGGCGTCCTGGAGGAGGAGAACATCGAGGTCGCGAGAGCTCATGCCGCCGCGGACGGGCTTTGGCATCATTGTGTGTGTTTTCGCAGGCGTGCCTCGTGGCAGAGGTCGATGAAATAGAGGAGACCTTCGAAACCACAAAGTGGAACACTTACGTCAGATGCGTCTCCCTTAACAAAAGTCTGTTGTACGTTCTGATCTTCGTCTTCATCGTCGCTGCGCTGGAGGTAACTCGGGATTTAGTTTGCATTCGCTCATTTTGCTGAATGTTACGGCAGCTCTGCTCCAACGGTCAGGATGGGATCTGAAAGTGTGTGTCACTTCACTGTATGTGTGTCATTTCACTGTGTGTGTGTATAACCTCACAGTGTGTGCATGTGTAAGTTTACTGTGTGTGTTCACTTCACTGTATGTGTGTCATTTCACTGTGTGTGTGTATAACCTCACAGTGTGTGCATGTGTAAGTTTACTGTGTGTGTGTCACTTCACTGTATGTGTGTCATTTCACTGTGTGTGTGTATAACTCACAGTGTGTGCATGTGTAAGTGTACTGTGTGTGTGTATGTCATTTCACTGTGTGTGTGTATGTGTGTGTGTGTGTAGTCATGTGTTGTGTGTCACTTCACTGTGTGTGTGTAGTTTCACTGTGTGTGTGTGTGTGTGTGTCGTTTCACTGTATGTGTGTCAGCTTTACTGTGTGTGTGTGTGTGTCTGTTCACTTCACTAAGTGTGTGTGTGTGTGTTTGTGTGTGTCACTTCACTGTGTGTTTCAGTTCACTGTGTATGTATGTCTCACTTTACTGTGTGTGTGTGTGCCTCTCTTCACTGTGTGTGTGTGTGTCTTCATTGGACGGTTAATCCAGGTCAACACTGGCCTAGTGCCACCCTGCCTGACTCTCTCTGTATTTTAGGTGGCAGGCTCCGTCGCAAGCATCTTCCTGATCACAGAGTGAGTGTTCCTCCAGTCGATCTCTGTGCTGCGCGCCAACGTCTTACTTCCTGTCCACGTCATCACAGTGACATCTGGAAAGAAGAGCATCGGCACTCTGAGCCGAACCTGACGGAGCCGCACGCCAACTGCTCCTCGGCGGGAAGCTACGCGGTGATCACCACACCAACCAGCAGCTACTACATTCTCTACATCTACGTGGCCACGTCCGAGAGTCTTCTGGCCATGAGCTTCATCCGCGGCCTCCCCCTGGTACACACCATGATCACCATCTCAAAGAAGCTGCACCAGAAGATGCTGCACGCCGTTCTCAGCGCGCCCATGTCTGTGCTGAACACCATGAAGACAGGTGAGCGGAGGGGGTGGGGGTGGGAGGTGGCAGTTTGAGGAGAAGTTGGAGGGGAGGTGTAGGAGATAAAAGAGAACGGGGAGGAGTGCTGGGGGGTGGAGGATGAGGTGGAGTGAACGAGGGGGTAGAGAAAGGGGAGGTGGAGAAGTAGGAGGAGTGGAGGAGATAGAGGAGAAGGGGGAAGATGAGGAGGTAGAGCAGGAGGCAGAGGTAGAAGGGGAAGGGTGGAGGAGAAGTTGGAGGGGAGGAGGAGGAGACAGGAGAACAGGGAGGAAGAGGAGGTAGAGGAGTGCTGGAGATGGAGGAGAAGGTGGATGGGAGGAGGGGGTAGAGAAAGGGGAGGTGGAGAAGAGCGAGGAAGAGGAGGTGGTGGAGGTAGAGGAGAAGAAAGAGAAGGTGTGGGAAGAGAAAGAGACCTCCGTGTGCTTTCTCTGCAGGCCGCATCATGAACAGGTTCACCAAAGACATGGCCACCATCGACGACATGCTTCCTCTCCTCATGTTTGATTTTATCCAGGTGTGACGCTTGGCTCACAATGTGGTCCGCCGCACCGCGTGACGCTCGCTCCTCTGCTCCTCTGCTCCTCTCAGCTGACTCTGGTGGTGGTGGGCTGTCTCCTCGTGGTGTCCGTGGTCCGGCCGTACGTCTTCCTCGCCGCCGCTCCACTGGCGCTGATCTTCATCGTGATGAGGAAGTACTTCCTGCGCACGGGTCAGCAGCTGAAACAGCTGGAGACAGAAGGTGCGTCCCGATAGTGAGGTCAGAGCGAGGTTTGAAAACAGGGGCGGGGCCACAGAGCTCTCACAGGAAGTGACACGGCCTTTCCGTGTGGGGCAGAGTGGCGAGGGCTTTCCTCTGCTCTTCTTGGCCGCCGTCCCGGGAAACTTTTACAGCGTTGTTGTTTCAGACAGAAGCAGCGGTGGCGGGTCAGAGAGAGTGAGGGGCGGGGCTTCGGCCTCCTTCCTGTCTGAGCGTCTCCTCTCGCCCTGCTCGCAGCTCGCAGCCCCATCTTCTCGCACCTGATCATCTCGCTGAAGGGCTTGTGGACCATCCGGGCCTTCGAGCGCCAGACCTACTTTGAGACGCTGTTCCAGAAGAGCCTGGACACGCACACGGCCGCCTGCTTCCTTCACCTGGCCACGCTGCGCTGGTTTCTCTTCCGCGCCGACATCCTCTTCGCCGCCTTCTTCACCCTGACGGCCTGGATCGCTGTAGGAACCAACCGTAAGAAGTTTCCCACGCAGCGCTCGGCCGGGAGCTAATTGTCGGTGACGCAGTGTGTGCGTGTGTGTGTGTGTGTGTGTGTGCGTGCTCTGGCCCACAGAGGACAAGCCGGGCGAGATCGGTATCATCATCTGCCTGGCCATGCTGATCCTCGGCACCTTCCAGTGGTGCGTCGCCACCAGCATCGCTGTGGACGGAATGGTCCGTGCCCTCAGATCTCGTCTCCGTCAGAGCGTTCCGTTCCACTGATACCAGCTGGAGCCTCGTTAAGGCGCTAAATGAAGCGGGTGATGTTTGCACCCTGACGTCACAGCGCCACCTTCTTCCTCCAGATGCGCTCCGTCGACCGGGTGTTTAAGTTCATCGACCTGCCATCTGAGACGCCGGAGCCGAGCGCCGACCTGGTGCTGGAGAACATGGGCGTCTGGCCGGAGCGAGGGCAGGTGAGCGCGAGGAACCTGGCGGTGAAGTACACGGAGCTGGGACACGCCGTCCTGAACAATCTGACCTTCAGCGTGGACGCCGGACAGCGGGTGACGCACACACACACACACACACACTCATTCACGTACACACACACACTCACACACACATGCTCACTCCCTTGCAGACACACACACACACACATACACTCACTCACTTGCAGACACACACTCACTCACACACACATGCTCACTCCCTTGCAGACACACACTCACTCACACACACACACACGCTCACTGACAGACACACACACACTCACTCACACACACACACACACACACACACACACACACACACACACACACACATACACACACTCACTCACACCACACACACACTCACACACCACACACACACACACACACACACACACACACACACTCCTCACATGCGACACACACTCACCACAGACCACACACACACACATGACTCACTCCTTGCAGGACACCACACACAAAAATCATCTGCACACACACACACCACAAATGCCACCCCTTGCAGACACACACTCACTCACACACACACACACACACTCACTGACAGACACACACCACCACTACACACCACACAAATCCCACTCACTTGCAACACACACACACTCACACACACATGCTCACTCCCTTGCAGACACACTCACTCACACACGCACTGACCACGCACACGACACGACTCACACACACACCACACACACACCACGACACACACACACACACAACCAACTACACTCACTCACTTGCAGACACACACCACCACCACACAATACACTCCACTTGCAGACACACACTCACTCCACACACAAACAAACGACAGAACAACAATCACTGACAGACACACACACACACACTCACTCACACCAGCACACACACACACCACACTCTCACTGACAACACTCACACACACCACTGACGACCAATACGTACCTCACATTTACACACGACAACACAACACATTCACTCACACACTCCACACACATTAGCTCACATCACAACACACACTAACATCACATCACATTCACCACAGTCACACACACTGACTCCCATCACTGACACACCACTCAGCCACACACAATCACTCATTAACAGACACTGACACGACACACACACACACACACACATACACTCACTCACTTGCAGACACACACACACACACACAGCCACTCACACCTCACTCACACGCTCACTCACTTGCAGACACACATACGCTCACATGCTCACACATTTACAGATACACACTCAAACACACACACATTCACTCACAGACACACTCAAACACACACATTCACTCATGCTCACTCACAGACACACACTCTAACACACACACATTCACTCACTTACAGATACACACACACTGACTCCCACACTCACAGACACACACTCAAGCACACACACACACATTCACTCATTAACAGACACACACACACACATTCACAGACACACACACACTCACTCACTTGCAGACACACACTCAAGCACACACACACACACTCACTCCCTTACAGGCACACACACTCTCAGAGTGCAGGTTTCTCGTGTGATTATTCATGTGTTGACCTTTGACCCGCGGTGTAGGTGGGCATATTGGGCCGCAGCGGCTCTGGGAAGAGCTCTCTGTTTAACGCCCTGCTGCAGCTGTTCCCCACGGAGGGCGAGATCTGCATCGACGGGCTGAGCTGCGGGCGTGTGCCGCTGCGGCGCTGGAGGAAGGCGTTCGGCGTGGTTCCTCAGGTGATGACCTCTGGCCATGACCTCCGCTGGTGACCCACTGAAACGCTCTCCTCCTGCAGAAAGTCTTCATCCTGACCGGGACCTTCCGCATGAACCTGGATCCCCACGGCACTCACGACGACCCGGAGCTGTGGCGCGTCTCGGAGGAGGTCAGTGTGGGCTCGGCGAGCACGGCCGCGGCTGACCGCTGTGTGTGTGAAGGTCGGTCTGAAGTCCGTCATCGAGCAGTTTCCCGACAAACTGGACTTCCAGCTGGAGTACGGTGGACACGTGCTGAGCAGCGGCCACAAGCAGCTGGTGTGTCTGGCTCGGTCCATCCTGAGCGGAGCCCGTGTCCTACTGCTGGACGAGCCCAGCGCCCACCTCGACCCGGCGTGAGGACACACACACACACACACACACTCATACAGTCACACACTACACATACACTAGACCAGGGGTGTCAAACTCATTCTCACCGAGGGCCACATCAGCATAGTGTCTGTCCTCAAAGGGCCTAGAGTAACTTGTAAATGTAACTACAAGTAATCAAATGCAATGTCAAATAAATGTAACTACTCTTTAACGTTAAACACCTGTGAGACACCTGGCCATCTGTCCCTGGTCCTGCAATGGCCAGGTGTCTCACACAACTCATTATTTATCATAAGTCTGACAAAGTAGTTGCAGTTGTGTAGAAAACTCCATTAATGAAGGATCAAACTGTCCAAGTGACAAAGAACAATAACATAAAACTGTAGAAACACTGCTGCGGCTACCGTAGTCGTAAGGCATTGTGGGAAAGGTAGTTTTTTGTCAACGCACGCTCTTAATGAATTTTTTGATGCTTATTTGACACTCAAAACGTTTCAGCTCTACACACGCATGCACACTACACACACACACACAGACACTAGTCACACACAGTACACAAACCACACATACACACTGACACGCACAAACACACACACACAGTCACACACACTACACATACACACAGCCGCCCCTGCTGGACTGTAGTGGCCGTCTCTCTGCCCTCAGTGCGGTGAAGGTGTTGAAGAAGACGCTGCGTCAGTCCTTCTCCAGATGCACGATTCTGCTGTCGGAGCACCAGGTGGAGCCGCTGCTGGAGTGTCAGTCCTTCCTGGTGGGTGGATGAGGGGTGTGTCCTGCTCCTCGCGCCTGACCCTCGCTCGTGTCTCCCGTGCTGCAGCTGATGGAGAAAGGCCGGGCGAAGGCGTACGACTCCATCCAGAAGCTCCTGAACGAGAGCAGTCACCTGAAGCAGGCCATCAGCGCCGCCGAGCGCCTCAAGCTGTTCCCGCGCAGGAACTCCAGCCTGCGGACACAGTCCAAGCTGAGCGCGGCCACGCTGGCGGAGGAGGAGGCGGAGGACGGGCAGCAAGACACGCGGCTCTGAGGTGACGCGGTTAAAGGACGTCAGGACCAGTCAGAGCTGCTTTATTAAGTCTGAGGAAACATCTCCAGCTTGTCTTATTGCCACATACAGTTTGACTTGAAACGAGTGAAAAAATATCAACCCAACTTTATATTACACACACACACACACACACACACACACACACGCGCGCGGCCTGTACAACACGGACTATATTTACAGATATTTGGTAAAACCCTGATTTTGAAACACCTGCTTTTCGTATGAGTCTCCGCTCGGACAGTAACACTCTGGTCCCCAAGTTTCACAAAGTAACTCAAATGAACACGATGTACAAACACACGATGCTGCCAGGAACCAAACTCCAGGTGTGGGGGCGGAGTCAGTCCACGGTTACCACGGTGACCAGGAAGCAGAAGGGCGGAAGTTCTGGATCTGCTGCGGGGGAGACGAGGACCACCATCCACCTGAGGAAGCAGCGGAACACAGTAAGACAGACAGACACAGAGAAAAAGACTAAGAGAGACGGACAGAGAAAGACAGACAGACAGTGAGACGGAATGAGAAAGTTCAAGTTCTGAGCATTTGTAAGGTGCTTTTCACAGTTTTAACTGTCTCAAAGCGCACGTGTGAATATGTAAGAAAATTGTTGTTTATTATTCATTAGTCTTTGGTGTTAAAAATATGGCTGTGTATCACTATGACTATGACAATGACCAGTGAGCAAGTGCGACAAAAAGGCAGTCAGACAGACAGAGACAGAATGCGAAAGAAAGACAGACAATGAGAGAGAGACAGACAGTGAGACAGAATGAGAGAGAGACAGCGATTACCTTTGCGTGAGAAGGAAGAATGTGGTCCAGAAGGTTGAAGAACTCTTCATCACAGACACACCTGCACAGAAGACGCGGCATTTCTGACCGAGGCTCGTGTCCGGCTCCGTCCAAACAGGAAACGAGTCCGGTAGATCAGGCAACAGCGAGTAATTACTGCCATCTGCTGGTGCTGGTGGTCTTCTGAGCGGCGACACACACACACAGAGATCATGTCACTTCAGCAGAGCGGACCTTCTCAGGGCTCCAGGTGACACGCCTCCACCCTGATGACATCACAGTCCATCCCAGCAGCTTCCTGTGTGTGCTGGAATAACAGGAAAGCGGAGACGTGATGTTAAATCTCGCCTTCAGGAAGTCATCTCCCTCTTTACACTGTTCTGTACTACATTACCAAAAGCGGTAAAAGTCTCGAACATTAGTTGGTTTACACACAGACTTCATGTAGAGATGCTCGCGACTTAGTTTTACTCCTGACGAGGACGCGAATGTTACGTGTTCACGCCGCACGCACCTCACCAGGACTGTAAGCCGATGCTCCTAAGCCACTTCCTGTCCGTCATATGCAACACACGCGTGCACGCGGAGCTCTTATACACCAAAAACTGCTTTTTACACAACGAGAGCGCCATCTATAGGCCAATCAAGCGCACAAAATAGATCTGGTGAAGAAGTATAGTGGATTGGTGCTCGGTGTTCCAGCTGGACAGGAAGTTAGATGTGTCTCTGAAATCTGAAGCAATATCTCTGGCTTTGTAACACGTTTCGGTCAATTCTGTTAGATTGTGAACTAATATTTGCTGTGGCTTTGGGCTGATTTCCGCATCTTCTCCCGCTCAGATCACTCAGCACGAAAGCTTTTCGGGATTACTCACCTACCATTACTCAGACTCACACATTAAGGAGAACAGTAAACGACTGTAATGGATGGATGTATATCGGGGCTTTGCGCTACACGCTAATGAACACTGAACACACAAGTCTCTTGGTTTATTGTAAAAGAACAAGATTCTTCTGCATTGCTTCCTCTTTACAAACTCATGTACTCAAATGTTTGCCACGTGCTGCTTTTTTTAACTCTGCGATTCAACTTTATATAAGCGTTTACATATATTTGGATGTACATCTTTTTTCACAATTGCCACCTGCAGCTACATTTCAAAAGTTAAAGTGCTAAACTGATGGCTTTTACAGTGGTACCGCACCATACGAATGTAATTTGTGCCGAAACCGGCTTCACAAAGCTGTAAGTAAACGCACTAATCCTCCCAAATCCTCCATAAATTCAGACAGAATGTTTTAATAAATTATAAAATTTTGGTAATAAGTGGAATAAAAATGTATCTGTTTCATGTATCTTTCGAGTCGAGCGGGTTTGCGTAACGATGAGATGATCGTTGGACAACGATCCAACACGAGTTATTCTGAACTGTTACAATCTTATTCTGTGTTTTTTTTTTGTCAGATTACGCAGGTAACAAAACCTTTCTATGATTCAATGTCTTGTTTGG
The DNA here is from genome assembly GCA_028031935.1 of Paedocypris micromegethes. NCBI lineage: Eukaryota > Metazoa > Chordata > Actinopteri > Cypriniformes > Paedocypris > Paedocypris micromegethes. Next base: position 426,078 of record CM051497.1, read on the forward strand.
TTTCTATCGACAAGAGAGCTCTCTTCTTCTACTACTACTCACCTCTTTCCTCCATTACTTTCTGGGTTCACAGTTGCATTTTTTTACTTTCGGCTTGGCAACGTGCAATAAATATAATCAAGAGACTCGGGTGCTCTGTCCAGGTGCGGCTCATCAAGATCAGCAGCTCACAGTCATTGAGTTCAGGTGTTGTCACTTAGGCACAAAGTATTGAATTGACTCTGACCTACTTTTCCCCTTTTCAACTGCAAGTAACATGCTCTGTTTATCTAATTCATATGAATCCAAAGCTTCGGCTTTTTGAACAGACAACACTGTATTTACTTACACCTATTTTTAAAAACAGACACTCTAAGTTTTATGTAGACATGGAACAAAAAATATTATAAATTATTTTACAGTATTTAAACGGGTGTTTATTTAGTGTTGAGTTTACATTAATTTACATATTACACTTCAATATCCAATATTACAAACTTCAGTAATTTTATCACGATTAATTGTCAGGGAAGTGCGATTAACTAGCTAAAAAATGTATCATTTGACAGCACTAATATAAACACATCGGGCAAACGAGCAGAAGAGCGAGAACTCTTACCCATCATGAAGGAGGTCACGCTGTCAGCCCAACCGCAAACCATCTGAAGGCAGCGTGTGAGAGGATGGCTCAGGCCGTGGTGGCGACATCCTGTATGGTGCGTCCACTTCTGTGGCTCTTCTCCGTGTTAGGTTGACTGTGGTCATGCGGGAGCTCCGGGCAGTTCTGAGCAAAGCCGGACCTGACAGCGGCGTGAAGAAGACACCAACACTCCATCTCAGTCTGCTCCATTCATCTCCAGTGTGTCTGATTCCGATGAGTCCGCAAACTGCTTCAGTATGATCGCAACGGACAAACAGTCAGTGACCGGAAAATGTGTCACGCCGGGTCAGAACCGAGCAAGAGCGTTAGATTTGTCAGAATCCCATAATGTCCTGCGCTAGATTCATCCAATCAGAGCGCTCACAGCACACATCTGGGTCACGCTAAAGAGATGCCGTAACCGTGGCAACAAAACACAGTTGGTGTGCGAATGTCCCGCCCCACGTCCAGCGGGTCAGCGCGGCGGCGTCTTCCCACTCTGTCCACAGCGCAGCATCAGCCACGCCCGCAGTCAGGCCGTCTGAGGAACACAGCGTCACACTGGGAGAAGACGGAGACGCTGACAGCACAAACCTGTTTGTCCGTGGAGAGCGGCGGCGATCAAAGCGGAGGTTAGATCACGGTGACGAAGTTGAAGAGGATGAGGAGGAGGACGTTCCAACAGTGGACCTTGGTTAAGCAGCATAGACAATAAAGTGACGTTTCCCTGGGAAGCAGCACGCAGGAGGGTGTGCCCGTCGTCCAGGGCGACGGGGTCACCACAGGTGGGCACGGGGACTAGGGAGGGACGCCAGCCTGCGACAGAGAGACAGTGAGACGGCGAGATCTCCGTGTGGACACCTGCCGGACCGCTTGACTAGACTTACAACCTTCAAGTTAAAAACGGGGCTGGGCAGTGCATTCAACGTCTAGTCGAGATAAAACACCAAGATTGTCTATAATGAATCACTATTATTGCATTAGTTTGTGTGTATGCGCAGTGAATGCAAAAACGAATAAAAGTGTAGGTTGGGCCTCTCTCTCCCACACACACACACACACACACGTGTTAAGCAGTTAGATCACACTCATGCTCTCGCAGGCAGATGAGGGAAACGGAAGGAAGGTGTGAGTGAAGGATGAAGAACAGCCCCTGGCATCAGCTTCAGAGGAGAGACCCGAGACCCTAACCCCGCTCCAGCTGGATCGCCTGCACTACATTAACCTTCTCATTCCTCTCTCGGCTACTCCACGTACACGTCCTCCGAGTCAGTGAAAGGAGGGAGGCAGAGAGGAGGAGCAGTGAAAGCGAGGATGAAGAAGCGAGCACCCTTTACCTGAGGCTGCTGCCAGCGGGCTGCCCAGGAGCCGGGGACTACGGGGCAGAACACTAACACGGGGGCTACGGACAATGGTGGCTGAGGTGGATGAGGCAGAGACAACGGGGGGACGCTCCACGCATGCTCCTGGCGGCCGCGGCCGGTCGGCACCCACCTGTGACGCGGTCAAGGCAGGGGCGGCGCCACCCAGGTCCAGGCAGGGCTTGGGCGGAAGCTGTGGGGTGGCGGTGGATTTGGCCATGCCCGCCCCGAGCCCCGGGGCTCTGACAGCCTCGCCCACTGCTTTGACAGGCGGGTGAGGAGGAGAAGGGGTCTGGGACAGTCCTGGTTTCTTGGGTGGAATCGGAGGTGGGTTGCCCCTGTCGATGCGGGCGACCGTCGGTGACTTGAGGCCCATCCGTCCTGCGAAGGAGCCGCCCTCAGACGCGGAGTGTGGCAGACCAGGGCGCAGGGTGGCAGGGGGGCTGGTAAAGCGAGACAGGACCTGGGTGACTGTGTGGCGCGCCTGCTGTTTGGCGGCAAAGTCTCGATTGGTGGGGGACGAATCCCGTGAAGGGGGGCTCTGGTTGGATGTTCCGTTTTGGTCCTGCTCTGAGGCCGAGGGCTGGAATTTGTACCGGGCCGCCTGAACCCGGGGACTGACCCCGCTGGGTAAGGTAGCGGACGAGCCCACTGGACCCTCTCCTCCGTTTTCTGGCCCTCGTCCCGCACCGGGGGTCTTGGGTAGGTTCATGCAGGTGTAGTTGGAGCTTGCGACCTTGACGGGAACGGAGAGGGGCATCTTCTTGAGCCCTTCGCTTTCCAAAGCGGCGTCCGTCTGACTGGAGGCGGTCTTGTGGGCAGCGGCTTCTGTCCCTACGGCCACAGAGGCAGTGGTGGTGGTGGTCTTGAGGGCACACGGAGGGTCTCCTCCTTGCTCGCCGCTCAGCTGCTGGACTTGCCGGCGCAGGGTGTCGCTCTCGGCCTGCAGTTCCGCCGCTCGCGTTTCCTCACGACCGAGTCTGGCTCGCAGCTGCTCGCGCGCCGTGTCAAACTCCGCCAGCTGCTTCTCCATCTCCGCCTCCATTTGTTGGCTACGACGGCGCTCGGATGCAAGCTCCTCCTCCAGTTTTCCCACGGAGTGACCGTCTTGCTCGGAGCGGCAGGAAAGGTCCTCGAAGCGCTGGTTCTCCTCCACCACACGGGCTGCCAGCTGCTTGCACTCGTGCACCAGGGACATCACCACGTGCTTGTTCTTCTCGCGCTCGTCCTTCAGCTGAGCCGACAGCTTGCGGTGCTCCTGCTCCAGACTCTGCAGCTGCAGCTTCTCCATCTCCAGCTGCACATAGAACCAGAAAGAGGAGACTCATGCGTAAGCTCCGCCCCAAACATAGACTATACTTTAAATTACCAATCAATAAATCCATGTTACTTGGATTTAGTGTGATTCTACACGTTGTTGGTAGGGATGCACCGATCGAGTACCGACCTCGAAACCACATTTTCTAAAGTACTCGTACTAGGGGTGGGGGTATTTTCTACCTTACCAGACGGTATCGGTATTTTATCACGGTATTTAGGGGGCATTATATTTTAATAGACCATAATAATAACATTTTTGGCAAAATTTGAGAGAACGGGGGGGGGCGAGAAAGCGATGAATGCGGACAGAGATGCAAACGCTCCTACTGAACCACGATAACCAACGGCACAAACACCAGTTAGTTTCAAGTTTTACAGAATAAGTTGCATCCCTAGTTACCCGTGAGACCCAAGTGTAAATGTAGTTCAAAAAAATTTGATATAATATTGAGTGATATAAAACACGTCTTGGACATAACAAATGCACCACATAAACATTAAAGGAATCTTACTGTTACTTTTGGCTTTAAACGGCTACGCACTTTTTTTAACCGTGTAAACTGCCTCACTTGTTAACTTTAACTAGTTGTCTACCAGCCGTCGTGAAAAGGTTCGACTGCACGGTTGAGTTCATCCTTCTCGTTCATCGTTAGCGAGCAGCGAGCGCTCCAGTTCCTGTTGCGCACTTACGAATTGTTTTTGTTCGTTCATTTATCATGTGACCGCTATCACGTGACTGTTGCCCTTTTAACATAACGATGGCAGGAAAGATGCAGGACGTAATCAAGTTCTGACTTGGCCTTTAAGGAATACTAATATTTATAATAATAGTAATAACATTTTCAGTAATAACATTTTAGTTTCAAGGATTTCACGCATCCATAGGAACACCGGGCGGACGGACGGAGCCTTAAGCGCGTTCAGCAGACACTGATCACCGCCATCGAACATCACGTGTCAGATCAGTGAGAGATCAGAGGAGCGGCGAGGAGCGCCCCCTGCTGGCCTCGAGATCACATTACCCTCTTCTGACGGCCCTCGGCGGCTGAGAGCTGTCCCGACAGCCGCTCCTGCATCTTCCGGCAGTGCAGCATCACCGCCTCCAACACGCTGACGGGACTCGCGCTGACCGGCCGCCGCTCCGCCCAGCCCGCGCCCGACTCACAGTCCCTCTGAAGAGCCAGGAACGGGTCGGTCACGCTGAACTGACCGTAGCGCTCCTGCTGGAAGACGTCCTTCCTCCGAGCCTGTATGGAGACACACACACACACACACACACACCTGTTACTACGACCTGCACAACCAGATGAAACAACACATGAGAGCGAGAGAGAGAGAGAGAGAGAGAGAGAGAGAGAGAGAGAGAGAGAGACATTGACATTTAATACCCTGTTTATAAATAATGACAACACTTTAAAATCCAATAAAACCTCAAAATGCAGGTTCACCACTTGAAAACTATATTTCCTTGGTGGTTTATGCTGACAAGAGTGTCTATCACACACCATTTCCATTTGAAACAGTGAATGTTTTGGGTGTGTGTGTAATAGGTGAACCCGAGCTTCACCCTCGGCTCCACCAAAGCCTTGAACATGGGCAACAAATTTGCTTCTTTCCCTGATTTCTCACAGTAACGGGAGTTTCTGATTGCTATTTTTGCCTGCCCGATTAAAAAGTTTGCAAGTACACACTCCCTCCGACATTCCGTCCTGTACTTGTATCCAAAGATAAAAACAACAGTGTTAAAAAGAAATCACAGTTTTTGTATCATGTTCTCCGGTAATCTGAAGAGGGGGAGGAATCTGGAACATCCTGTGAACATGTGAAAAACATGTCTTCACTGTCACAAAAAGGACATGATGAGAGAGAGAGAGAGTGAGAGAGAGAGAGAGAGAGAGAGAGAGAGACAGACACAAAGAGAAAGAGAGAGTGAGAGACAAACAGAGAAAGAGAGTGAAAGAGAGACACAAAGAGAGAGACAGACAGATAAGTGAGAGAGAAAAAAATAAAAAAGAGAGAGAGAGAGAGTATGTGTGTGTGATAGATAGATAGAGAGAGAGAGAGAGATACAAACAGACAGAGAGACTGTGTGTATGTGAGAGAGAGAGACAGAGTGTGAGAAACAGAGGGACAGACACACAGTGTGTGTGT
>CM051497.1:431679-444234 GCA_028031935.1 Paedocypris micromegethes
TGTGTGTGTGCGTGTGTGTGTGTGTGTGGTCTGGTGGAGATGTTTCCTCACACGGATGTTTTGTGTATTATTAGTCGTGACCTTCACACACACACACACACACACGAGCAGGAGAAACGCAGGACACGTCGTGTTCACTGGCATTTAAGAATCTTCACATGATACGAGGAACACACACACACACAATCACAATCACACACACACACACATAATCACACACAATCACACATTCACACGCCTCCTCGTCCCTTCTGCGGTGTATAAACTCTCATCTGAACATCAAATCTGTGTCAAGCGGAACCACGATCAGCCGCAACTATTTATAGCGGCGTCGTTACATAAGTCGAGCACACGTGTGAATTATTCACAGCCGTGACGACAGACGCTCCGGATTCTCTGACAATATTCCCCATCTCAAGATGAAAGACCCTCAGAGCTCAGCTCAGCTCAGCGAGGGGGTGGGCAATCTCTCTCTCTCTCTCTCTCTCACACACACACACAGAAACAACCAGCACCGGGTCCGACTCCGCTGAAGAAGGTTACACTGCTCGTCAGCCAATCTGAAGATGCTGCTGCTGTAGTGGGCGGAGCTACAGTTGGTGCTGATGCTGACGAACCAGAATGTGTGTGGCCGACTCCCACTCTCAGACACAAACACACACACACACACACACACACACACACACACACACACACAAACACACACAGTCACACACATTCTCTCTCTCTCACTCAGATCAATGTCTAGTCAGTGAAGAATTAATCTTGCAGAAACAGAGAAAACGAGACTGAAAGAGAGTTTCCATCTTATTGTCCTGGAAGATGATCAAAGCTGAGAAAAGAACATCTGAAAACATCACAACTCTCCTGCCCTCAGCGAACCTCTGGTGAAGGCAAATGGTCTGTACTGAGCATGTGTGTGTACTGTAGAGTGTGTAGTTTGTGTGTGTACTGTAGAGTGTGTAGTTTGTGTGTGTACTGTAGAGTGTGTAGTTGTCACACTCACTCGCAGAGCTTCGATGACGAGGTCCCGCGCCTCCAGCTCTCCCTCCATGATGCTCAACAGCGTCAGCAGCTCTGGTCTGCTCAGGGTGTCAATGTTCAACTCACATTTCTGAGAGAGAGAGAGAGAGAGAGAGAGAGAGAGCATGCATCAGACAGAACGTGGGCCGGCCAGCGGGATTAGTGTGTGCACCATCAGGTCCAGCGGCGGAGGCGGAGCCTGATTTATGGCGGCTGCAGCTGTTGCTCTCGGCTGAGTGACACGCGACTCTGAACTGTGGCAGCTGAGTCACTGAGACTCGGACGCATTTAGAAACATCTCTCATCCCCCCCATCACCGCTCGCTTTTCTCTCTATCGCCGCTAATCTGTGCAAGAAACACACACAAGCACGAGCACGCACGCGCAAAAAGAAACAAACAGACGGATGAAACTACATCAGGCCTCCATTAGAGGAAGACGCCGCGTGCGGGTCGATACTGGAGCGCTGCGTCTGCACTCAGGCAGTCCCAGTCATCACATACGTGTGTCACGCTGACAGAACTGGGCCCGGCGCTTAAGAGCAAACCTGCCTGTAGGTCTTATTCTCAGGGTTAGTGTTATCACTGGAGAAAGAAGAAAAACGTATCGAACGACACACCACTGATGAGTACACACAGTCTTAGAGTGTGTGTGTGTGTGTGTGTGTGTGTGTGTGTGTGTGTGTGTGTGTGTGTGTGTGTGTGCGTGTGTAGGTGCGTGCGTGCGTGCGTGTGTGCGTGTGTGTGTGATTCTAAAATACAGATCGGTATACTGTAGTTCTCTTATCAGACTAAATTCACCCACACCGACCAGCACCGCCACCCTGAAGAACACGCAGATGTAACGCGCCTCACAGTGGGAAACCTTCACGACACGCGGCTTTTGTCTTCCAGACGCACGTATCGAATTTATAACGATGTGTCGAAACGGCGAATAACAACAAAGGTCAGTGCGAGCGAGCGGGCGAGGGGGTCCGGATCCACCCGACCGAACCGAACCGAACCGAACCGACCGTCCGCGGGACACTAGCCGCACGCGACGCCACCGCAGCAGCCGACAGACGCAGTCTAAGGCGGAAGGCGTCTCACCGCTTCGGCGCTGGTGTGGCCGCCGGCCCGCGGTGCTTGTGGTGGAGGCAGCTGCTCGCGTCTCGCTCCGTCCGACGCCATCTTCTCTCTGAAGAGAAGCGCTCGAGCCGCGGCGTCAAGCATTTAACCGTTACACTGCTGCCGATGAGTCGCTGATCCGTCTCAGCATCACACTCGCCCGTGCCGTGGCTCTCCGCTCCGCTCCGCTCGCCCAGATGTAACGCCGAAAAGAGGCAGAGGTGTGTCGCCCTCCGCCCGTGACGTCATCAGGGGATCCTGTTCCTCCGACAGCAGCTTCGCGACCATGACGAATGCAACATCCTCGACGTAACCACGGGAAACAAAGGGTTGGGGTGATTTGTGGCCAATGTGTGATTTGTGATGCCATTGACTCGTTTATATGTCAACCATGATGACCCTGTCAGACGCTTCAGTCTCCTCAGCATCAGAGACAGATCCACGGGCCGTCAGATTAACATTAGAGCGGCGAAATGCAGCGATAATCCAGAATCAAGGTCAAGCAGACCAGAGGAACAAGCACCGGGTGAAAAACTACGAGGAAAGAAGAGCAGATCACTCAGTGAGGACAGACGAGACTTCACACCGAGGTGAAGTTCACCAAGTCCTCAAACACCTGCTCAAGGAGAAGGAGCGGAACTATAGCGGAACGGAGTCTGAGTGCCAGAGGAGCCTGTAGTTCTCCTGACGGCCGCCAGGGGGAGACTGAGCTCCGGGAATAACGCTGATGCTCATTCAAACCCGACGTCTAATTAGGAATAATGCTAACCTACATGAACAAAACTATACCAACTTATTGTTTCATCAAAATGCACAAATACTTCATGAGACACCAAACCGACAGGGCATTGATTGTAGGGTGACCAGCAAGCGTCCTCTTTTCCCCGGCGTTCGGACGGGTTTGAATTCACGAAAATGTCCGGTTTTCGCGCTTCTTCAAAAGACCATTACACCTTCAAAAGACCATTACACGTTCGCCAACCGTGCTCTAAATTATCTGAGAATGAAATGTGCGTCACGTTAAACAATACCGGGTGGCTGTTGTCCGTTTTTTTTCTTTTTATCATATTTAAAGCAGCATCTCATACGAATCATCGTACATGTACGCTTTTTATGAAGACGTCATATTTTCTATTTTAGATTGGGTAATACACAGCGGTGGCCAATTAGAGGCTAACTATAGCTTCATGCGGCTCTTCAGGAGCTTTCACATGACATGAGTCAAATATGCACACGATATGTTAACTGTTGAAAAATAACTAATATTATCGTGTTGGTGTGGGTTTTATTTATTTATTTATTTTTTTTTTTTCATTAAATCTGGCTGAGCAGAGGACAAGATTAAGGAATGTCCAAACAACTAAAGATGAAAACGCCTCACAAAAAAGTGAACCACACGCTTCTCACGCAGCAACGCGTTTGACCGACAGCTCCTCAGTCTCAGCGATCTCCTTTTAAGCACAATGCCAAGTGATCGCAGGATTGCAGGAGTCGCTGAAACTGATGAGCTGTCGGTCCATGCACCTGTGTGCGTGTGTGTGTGTGTGTGTGTGTGTGTGTGTGTGTGTGTGTGTGTGTGTGTGTTATAATTAATGGCCAATAAAATAATATACATTCTATAATAATATGTATTCTATACATATATGATTAATTTCATATAAATGTGTTTTACATTGCGTAATACTGTAAAACTGTAAATGTTAGAGACAGCCATTTTTTTACATTGGTGGGGGGGTCTGACCCGCAACACCAGTTAGCAGATCCAGCGTCCCGAGCCCTGGAAAAACAACAACAGTCTAATGCTGCTAAAGTTTCTGAATCAGGCACTGCTGGGATATGAACCCGGGACCTCCTGTTAACTAGACAGGGACGTTAACAACTGGAAAAGCGCGTAACGGGAAACGTTGTGACGTATTAGTCAGGTGAAAGTTCAACGCAAACACTGTGCCCAATAATCCACAGAAAACTGTTGATGGACATGCAGTGGCTCAGACAGGTTCTGAAGGATGAAGGCTGAACAGAACCGAGCGCTGAAGTGCTGTGCAGTGAGTGTGAAGCTCCAGCAGGTGGCGCTTTTAACGCGAGAGTCTGCACTGTTTCACGCGGAGTCGGAGTTTGTTTGCTTGTGTATTAGTTACCACTAGGCTGACTTTAATCAGACTTCTTGTTTGTAACAGAGAGTTTGTAAACATGTAATAATTAAAAAACACAGTTGATTAAGATGCTGGCTGCAAGATTTTTGATTAGTTTGCCTCGGTTGGAGGTTGGACTGTAAAACAGGATGCTTTTTGGAAAGGACTGGAGTGTGGAATCAACACATACCTCCACAAAACCCCGAGACAATGGAAGCTGCTCTCAGCCGGAATAAAGCTCCGAGTCAGCGCGTTTCTGCGCATGCTCTCTGTATACCAACCGCTATTCTAGTCATTACTCTAATAAAAGCCTGTCTGAAAGAGTAGATTGGTGGACTGGCCATTACAAAGATGCAGGGAAACTTTATAACCGCTATTTATATCCTGTGTTTTCTCTAGCCGGTGTGAGGAATGAGCTCGTTAACTCGTGAAACCCTGCAAGATACACGCAAGCCCTCAAGGAGCTTTAGATTAAATGCTCTGATCCACAGGCTCCTCCCACGAGGGGGGGGGTTGTCAGCGGTCTGACCGACTCCTCCCCTCTTGGCGCTGGCCCCTCCTACAGTGGGTTGCTTTAGAATCAGGCTGGAATTTCTGAATCAGCCTTGAAAAGCTGCCAAGATGTTCCAGTAAACATCAGCCTGCGCCCAGAATACAGCAAGAACCACTTTCACTCTGATTAGTAAAGACGCCATCTCAAACAACACGATTGTTATTGATGTTGAGCAGCAGAAGAGCAAATCTGGAGGCTGCTGTGACTCTCGTCTGCGGCGTTAAGCTGCTTGTGCTGCCGGGTCAGTGTGGGGACGAGGATTCCTGTTCGGACCGGCTGAACACTGTCCTAATAAAAGTCTTCTAGAAGGATCAGAAACACAAGTCATCTGAAGGTGTCTGGTGCATCTCACCATCTAGTTTCATCTCCTGAACCGCTGCTCTGGGCCGGAAGGCCGGACACGCCCCTTTTTCAGTAGTCAACCAATCACAGAGAGGAACACACACTTGTGATCAATTCTCCTGCATGTTTCTGGATTGTGTAAGAAACTGGAGACTTGGAGGAAACACACGCAGGCAGGAGGAGAACACGCCGCACACAGAGAGACCAGACCGGGACTAGAACTAGCCTCTGGAGAGGGTTCTTCTACCGTGCTAGTGTCGGGCCTGTGAGAAAGGAGACGCCTTTCTCCTTTACACTAGGTTGTCACATTTAAATGTCTTTTTTAAATGAATATAAAACACAGAGGGTGTTTTTCTCGAAACTCTGGCCTTGACATTTAGAAGCAAAGAAACACGAGAAACGAGAGTGACCAACGCCAGCGATGTGTTTCTGTTGTTCCCGCTGCCGGGCAACACTGTCCCGGATTAGACTGCGGTCCCAAGACAGACACACACACACACACACACGCACACACACACACACTCACTTGCATTTGTGGGGCCCCACCATTGACTTACATCACCTTAACAAAACAGTCATAACTTCTGCCTTAAAATTAAAACTTCTGACCCTCAAAAAGATCTTCAAAGTTGTGGGGCCTTAGACTTAGACCCCACAAGTACACAACGGGGCCCCACTTTGTGCTAAAAACTAGAATTCTGGGCCCAAGCTTGTGCTGAATGCAGGAACACTCATACACACTCACACTCGCGCGCGCACACACACACACACACACACACACATTTGCACACACAAACAATCTGACAAACACAAGAACTCACTGAATGAGTGTGTTTTATTTGAGAGGTTGGTTTTCGGGAAGACTCTAGATCTACAGTTCAAGATAAAGCAGAAATGAAGGACTGGAGGGGCACGTGTGGACATCACGGAGCGTCTCAAGCGTCTTTGGGGCCTTGGAGATAAACGGTGGCGACTCTTTTCTCGTGACAGACCTTCAGGTGAGGATCCACCATCTGCGTCTGCGAGAACTCCTCACACGTCTTCAGCTGGGCCTCGTGGTCCCGCTCCTCTAGCGCCCCCCGGAGCTGCTGCTGAGGGTCCAGCGAGGGCTCGGTCAGCACCTCCACCACTGAGCGCTGCAGGCCGGGCGACACCAGCAGTTCCTCCTCCACAATGCTCTCCTGAAGGCTGCTCCTCACAGCTCGGCTGGGCCGTGCGGGGCTCTCGTCCTGGTAGTGTCTTTCATCGGATAGGTCCTCCACGCCGCCGTAGTGTGTGTACGAGAGGAATCTGCCGGCGTCTTCTGGGGTGGAGGTGGAGGTGGAGTGCTCCTCCTGCGGCTCTTCATCCGGGAGGTAATGGACCGAGGACGAGTCCAGGGCTTCAGCCTCACCCAGCCAGTCCACAGGTTCCTCGGTGATCTCCACGTTAACTGAGCGGTTCTCCAGACCCTCCCCCTGAAGGCCCAGACCCAGGAGGCTTTCGATCATGTCTCCCGCCGCCGTTCCTTTGATGTTCTCCAGCGTGACTTTCTTCACACTTCTGCTGAGGAGTTCCTCGAGGGCCGAGTCTTCATCCAAGTCCAGCTCCTCTTCCACTTTGGACTGCAGGACAATCTGAGTCTTGGTGGTTCCGTCCTCCTGTTCCGTTCGCTCCACGTGATACGTCAGTTTGGAGTCGGGAGCTGAACCCACCATGGTGTCCAGAGATAAACCCACCTTGGTGTCCAGACCTGCTGGCTTGATGACCTGCTGGAGGATCTCCTGCATGGAAACCGAGTCTAGGACTTTCTCCTCGCCTTCAGACTTCTCCTCTTTGGCCTGGCTTCTCTCCTTCAGTCCCTCCTTCTCTCGCTTGGCTGAGGTTCTTCTGAGCTCCGCCCTCTTCGGCCCCGCCGCAGCGACAGACGGTGAGACGGTCATCACTGGCTTTTCTCTCTCGCCGCGGGCTCTGAAGGACACGGGGTCTCTCGCGGCGGCGTACGGGGGCACACGCTTCTCCGCGACTGGACAGGTCACGGCGGGGTGGTGTTAGTGACATCACTGTGTATTTCTGGCAGAGCAGAGTGACGAGTTACCGTGGAGCCTGGAGCGCTGACTCGGCCACATTCCTGCGCGGCGTCCTTCCTCCTCCAGAAGAGCCCTGAAAAACACACAGCGGCTCGTGAAGATCCTCTCAGACCCGAGAACAGCAACAAGTCAGACACACGCGGGGGAGATGATGCTGTGTGTCCTTCATCCAAGACCTGCTCTGCCTTCATCCTTCAGAAGACCTGCTCTGACTTCATCGTTTTTCTGGCTACAGAAAGGCTACAGTTTGTTTACCAGTTGTGTGGCAGTTTAATTCATTTATTTTTGGTTAATTCCTTAAGAAGCATAATTTATTTGTAGACTTTTTTTAAGCATTTGTTGGCCAGTTGTTTTCTGTGCAATAAATATTAAAAGTAAAAATAAAATATTATTAATTAATTAAAATCGATAATTAAAGTTCAAAACCCTCTATTGTGTTTTATTGTGACAATATGTACAAAAAAACGCATATTGAATGTGATAGGTGTTTTCAATATTAAGATAGTGTAGCTTAATGTACAATGCTTTACAACAGTATTGTATTATAGTGTCGATTTCATTAATTTCCCATATTTAATATTGAGAGCAGGCAAGATATTTGACAAAAAAAAATAGTAACGCAATAGTTACTTTCTCTGGTAGCGAGTTACTTTTATAACGATGTAACTCAATTACTAACTCGGTTACTATTTGTGAGAAGTAACTAGTAACTAATTACTTTTTTAAAGAAAAATTCCCAACACCGATACAATGCCACCGGCGCTCACCTGTACGCGGCCACCTCCAGCGCCAGACTGGTCTTCACCCGCAGCAGCTCCTGGTGCTCCATCAGCCTCTGTGAGATGCTCCCGGAGATCATCCCGCGCTCCGTCTCCAGCTCCTCAAGCGCCGCCTGCCACACACACACGCACACGCACACACACACACACACACACACACACAACACACACACGCACGCACGCACGCACACACACACACACACCGCTCCTTCAGATCAGCTGCTCGCTCGTGGTCTCGGCGGCTCCTCGCTCACCTGGTACCGGCGGATCTCGGCGCTGAAGTGCTGCTGCAGGCTCCTCGTCTGATCCTCCAGGTTCCTCTGCACCTGCGTCTGCTCCTCCAGCTCTTCTCGAAGCGTCCTGAGGTGAGCCGCGTGTCGCAGCTTCTCGCCGTGGATCTCCTCCAGCCTGGCCTGCTCCGCTCGCACGCCCTCCTCCAGCTCCTCCAGCTCCCGGCGGTAGGCGCGCAGCGGGTCGCTCCAGCTCTGGGTGAAGTGCTCGGCGCTCGCCCGCAGCTCCTCCATCATCATCATCACGCCCGCGGGGGACGCGTGCGGCGCGGGCCGGAAGCGGAGTTGCTCGTGCAGGGCGGCGCTCTCCTCTCTCCGCGCCTCCTCCAGGAGCGCGTGTTCGTGCTGGAGCTCGTGAAGACGTTCCTCCAGAGCGCGGTTGTCGTGGAGCGCGCGGCGGAGCGTCCCGTCACTGGCCTTGAGCTCGGCGCGGACACCTCTGCTGACCGAAGCCTCGTCCGAGCGCATCTCCCTCAGCGCCTGGAGCTCCTCGCGCAGCTGCTCCCGCTCCATCTCCGCGCGGCTCTTCTCGAAGGAGACCCGCTCCAGCAGCCTCCTCGCGTCGCGCAGCTCGGACACGCGCGTGTGCTCGCGTCCTGCCGCCGCTCTGTCCTGCCTGACGCGCGCGACCTCCGTCAGCAAGCGGCTGTTCTCCTCCTCGAGGTGCCGGGCGCGCAGCAGGTACTGGCCCAGTCTGTGGTTGAGCTCCTGCAGCTCGGTCTTCTCGCTCTCGAGCGGCTCCATGCTTCTTCTGAACATGGTTCTGCGCAGTTGTTTAAGAAGCTTGTGGAGATAACGGTTAAGCTGTCAGTCGCGCCGTCCGTCCGTCCGTCCGTCTGGCTCTGGGGCGGGGCAGAAAACGTCCCGTTAACAAGTCTTACTGTGGGTGTGGTTTGTCTCATCAATATTCATCACGCACAGAGACGCCGGTTAACGTAACCACGTTGGAATGTTCCGTATGTGGCCACCGCCACTCGAACACGGCAGTTCAGATCAGACGGTCGACGTGACGGAGTGATAAACGAGACGCCGGGGAAAGTCGTGACGTCACATCAGTGTTTATTATTATGACGAAAATCTCAATCTTCTTGACTGTCTGGAGAACGCGAAGGCATGGCGTAGGTTTCCTCTGATCAGGTCCTCTCACGGATATCACACACGCCTCGCAACGGTGCAGCAAACACACACGCACAGGCTTTCAGAATCAATCTGCTTTTAATTCAAAACGTAAGAAAAGGAAAATACAAGACAAGTCTTCAGTCATACATGAAGTCATCAGCGTGTGTAAAAGCAAGAAACCAGAAAAACAGGAGGCCTCGGAAAAGAACAGACAAGAAAAGCACCGACCATGACCTCTGACCCGAGTCCAAATCACTGACCATAACCTTGAACCCTCATCATAACCCCTTACCATGACCTCTGACCCCAACCCATGACCCACCCACCATTCATTTCCCTAACAAAATAACGAATTTGTGATCTTTCTTTTAAACCACCAAAACAAAAAATCAGGCGCCGTGAGTCTGAGAACAGATGACTGATGTTCTTTCATCCCGAGGGTCATCCACGTCGAGACGACCCGCAGCTACTACGGCTAGTGTCGTGGCGAAACCCTCGCCAAGGAAAAATAACACCAATAAATAGCGTCTCCATTATGAGCACGTCACTGAAGACACACACACACACTCCTCAGGTCAATCCGTCTTTCGCCGTGTGCAGTTCCTCAGAGATCCTCCAGAAACATCTCAAACTAGTTAGCGCATGTACACCGAGGTCCTGCTGAAGGGGTCGTCACACACACACACACACACACACACACACACACACACGATTTCTCATCAGAAAGTACATGAAGGTAAGTAGAGGTAGACTCAAATTATAATCCTCTATTGAGCCTTACAGAGAGAAATAGAGTGTGTGTGTGGCCACTCAACAAACAACAACACACACTCGGAGTGGAATTGGTCTGAAAGTGAAGGAGGAAGAGAGACCGAGACCTGAGAGCATTCATTAAGAACCGAACACACACACACACACACACACACACACACACACACACACATAGCAGCAGCTGTCTGTGACCCTCAGACCTGATGGGGACCCACAATTGTCTCTGAACGTCTGAGCTGAAGAATAAACATCTGCAGTACAGACGATTGGCAGAAGGTTGTTGAGCGGCGAGGCGCGGCTGGCGACGCCCATCAGCAGGCGGACGACTGAGGCAGCGGCAGCGCTCGCTCCAGCCTCCCACCGCCGTTCATATGCGTGTAGTTCTGCGTCTCGTCGCACGTTTGCCCCAAAAGCAGCGTCGGCCCGCCCGCCGAGTGTCTGTCTGAAGCCACGCCCAGAGAGGCGGAGCAGGAAGAGGAGGAGGGTGAGGAGGAAGGGGTGGCCGTGTCTGGAGCCTGAGCTTGGGAAGGAGAGGGCGGGGCCACTGCAGAAGGAGGGTCCAGAGGGAGGTTCTCCAGGTCCTCGGCGTCGGGACGCTTGTTGTCCGCGCTGTAGAAGAAGCTGAGCTCGCGGAACGACGCCTCCAGATCCTCCGTGATGCTGCTGATGATCTCCAGGAAGGACGGCCGCAGTTTAGGATTGAACTGCCAGCACATGCACATCAGCTCGAACCTGCGGAGGAGACAGGCGACACACTTCACCCGCAGCTGAAGCAGAGAGAGGAGGAAGCTTCCGGTAAAAAAGCTGTTCGGATCCAGACAAGAACCATCTGTCGTTACTTACTGAAGTGACCGTATGTTTCACCGGGACCCCGCCTCAAAACTGGCTGAACAGAGGCGGAGAAACTCTACACACACACACACACACACACACACACACACACTAGGGCTGCACGATTTTGAGAAAAACTTATTTGCAATTTTTCTGAAAAATATTGCAATTGCGATACGATTTTCAGTTTTTGCACTTTTAAAGGCATAAAACTAAAATCATGAGCAAAATTATTAGTTACTTTTACAACACAGAGGGTTAAATAAACTACATACAAAGTGATTGTGGTATTGAGATTGTTTGACACTTCGTGATTAATAAATACAGTACCTGAACCTAAATACCAGAGAATAAGAACAGAAAATAACCACTTAGTCATTTGTTTCTTAATTTAACAATCTGAAACACAGAAAAATAGAAAATTATCTGAAATTATATTTGAAATTAAATCAGACAATGGTGTCACAGAAAATGAAAAAGTGAACAAAACATTTTAAAATAACTTACTCTTACTGTGAATTAGAAAACAAAATTAATCCAGTGTAATTCACTGGCTTTTAGTAAACACAGAACTTGCATTGCACACGTTTCACTGGCACCAAAGAAAAAAAAATGCTCTGATGGCTTGTAATAAAAAGGGAAAGTACACTACTTAAAACATTGTAAAAAAAATGTAAAAAAAAAAATCACCAAACATAAAACATTAGTATGATACTACTACTACTACTATTATTATTATTATTAATATTAGTGTGGTTCTTAAGATGTCAGAATGGGAGAGTCGACATTTTTGATTGGCTAATAGGCGTGTCACTCAAACGTCAGAGGCGGGGTTAAAAACCGCAGACTCCTGAGGTTTGGTAATCACGGTTAAAAGCGCGACATCGATTCGATAAAGGTTAACCGTGCAGCCCTAACACACACACACACACACACACACACACACTTTACAGAAGGAGCAGCAGCACTCACAGCACGTGCGGGCAGGGCTCGGGCTTCTCCAGCAGACCCCCCTCCATCACAAAGCGCAGCACCTGCTCGTTAGACATGCCCTGGTACGGCTGCTCGGCGAGTGTGGAGATCTCCCACAGAACCACCCCAAACGACCTGAAGACCCCATAGAAACACAACACCAACATGTATGAGTCTGTGTGTGTGTGTGCGCGAGTGTGTGAGTGCGTGTGCGCGCATGTGTGCTAGTAAGTGTGTGTGAGTGAGTGTGTGTGAGTGTCTTCGAGTGTGTTTGTTTGTTTGTGTGTGTGTAAGTGTGTGTGTGTGTGTGTGTGTCTAAGTGTGTGTGTGCGCATGTGTGCTAGTAAGTGGGTGTCAGTAAATGTGCGAGTGTGTGTATGAATATGCGTGTGAATGTGTGTGAGTGTCTCCGAATGTGTGTGTGTGTGTGTGTATGAGTGTCTGTGTTTGTTTGTGTGTGTGTGAGTGTGTGAGTGCGTGTGCGCGCATGTGTGCTAGTAAGTGTGCGTGAGTGAGTGTGTGTGAGTGTTTGTTTGTGTGTGTGTAAGTGTGTGTGTGGGTGTGTGTGT
>CM051497.1:451199-461457 GCA_028031935.1 Paedocypris micromegethes
CATCAGCAGAAAAAACAGAAAGAAACCGGTAAACAGCCAAAAAAGGTAGAGTTGGAGATTAATGATGGGAAGTTCGTTTCTTTTAACAGACGCGACGGGATGCGAGAAAGTGAACGATTCATTTCGAGTCATTCGATCATTTTTTTACTGAATGCGGCGCTGTCTATTTGAACAAATTGCGAAAGGTCAATTGCATTTTTCTTGTGCTCTTGTTCTTGTATCTTGTTATATTTTAATCGTTTCTTGTCTTCTATATTTTGGACCATATTTTAATATATGGTTGTTATGTATTTTGGACGAGAGCAACGAGTGTGAACTGACCAAAATGCTAGAAAAATGCAACAATGAATAATTTATTGCTCTAGGTCCGGACCGTCTGAACCGAATCACTGGTGTAAAAGCAGCCTAACATTTAAGAGAAAAGCCACTGAAGTCGGACAGACTCAGGCAGGCCAATCAAAAGTTAAATACGGAAAACCAATGATCTCAAGCGAATCGCTGGAGCGCCTATTGGTCCGCTACGGGAAACTAGTGGCGCCGATCAAAATAATCCATCGGAACCTAATAAATCCTGAGCTAAAACACGTCAGTACAGATGAGATGAGGTGTTTGCACTGTGGCATGTTCGGACACCTCGTGTCCAAAACGCTGGTGAGAAAGGTGGAAAGTGGAGTAGTGATCAATGGTGTGTTCACCCCGGTGCTGCCGCTCTCTACCCAGGCTAAGCAAGTAACTCTTGTCAAAACCGTTGTCAGGACTAGTTAATCTAGGCCAGGGGTGCGATCGCAAAGGCATTGTGAGTATATCGCATGACATCCCAAAACGAAAAAAAGTTTAAAAACTCTAGCATGCTTGCAAGAGAGGGGCTAAAAATGAGTTGAAAGGACGGAACATGTAAAAAGCGATTCTTAATCCAGCATTTACACGATTCTGCCGAACTCTAATTTCAAACGAGCGCACTCTCTGTCAGGTGTGTGTGTGCGGCTGCGCGCATAAGGGCGGAGCTCCGTCAGCGTGCGGCAATAGCGTCACATGCACTTATTACTTTCACTCACAACGTTGGATGCGAGTTGTGCGCTAGTCGAGTTTAAAAAAAAAACATACAATAAACGTCAGGAAACACAGTGGTCAAGTAAGTCTGCAATCAACTCGGACAATTTTGTACCTGAAAAAGGGTTTTATTTCTTGTGTGTGTTTAATGCGGTTTAAAACCAAATGTATACACACACTTTGTGTTTCTATAGCCGGTAGATCGCTTTGACTAGGTCATTTGAAAAGTAGATTGCAGACAGACAAAGTGTGGGCACCCCTGATCTAGGCCATTTAAATACCTTTCATTAACAAAACAGAGTCCTGGAGTAACTTAAGTAAATTTAAACTAGAAACACCTGAGATGGGCCTGATTAGGCTGAGTGCTGTAGGGCTGATGGTGTTCAGTAAAACCTGAAATGGACTACAAAACACTATTGTTGGAAGAAATTTTGGCACAAAACAATGGCTGAGGCAGAAATAATTTGTTCAAAAATCTTTAGTGAGTATTAAAAAACTACTAAAACAAATGTTGATAAACGTTATAGCTATTGAAAGCAAAAGCCACACTTTTGCTAGTGAACAAAATAGTGCTTGGATGTCATCTTGCAATGAATTCGATGCAAATTAGCCAGGGGATCTACAGGATGATGCCGCTTTCCCAGTAGCTCAGTCAGTAGAGCGCTGGTGTTTCAAACACCGGATCATGGGTTCTTCTGTTTAGATGCTAACTGCATTTCATTATCTCTGGACATGTATTTAACACAATAACAATAACATTTTCGTCATCACAATGACAATAGCATTTGATTTAATCTAATTTCCAATGCAAATTAAGATACTATTTCCAGTGCATTTTGTTTGTACATGCAAAAATGGTCTTAAAAAGCCGTCAAAGTAAAGTAATGAGTCCCTCCTATCTTAAAGTATTCTTGCAGGCTCCATACTCCACAAACAGTGCTAACTGCCTCCTGGAAGGATTAATTTAACCTTCAATTTAGTCAAATACTAGATCTAGATAAATCAGGGCAATCAAACTCATTTTTACCGAGCATAATGTCTGTCCTCAAAGTGAAATTTCCCCGCTGTGGGACTAATAAAGGATTTTTCAATTCAATTCAAATTCAATTCAAAGGGCCTAATGTAACTTATAAATGTAACTAATTGTAGTCCAATGTATTGTCTAAACAATGTTAAATGTTAAAAAACTCATTATTTATTATAACCTAATAAATTGCACTTTAATAACTTAAACAATCGCAGTTGCGTTGGAAATCTATGTTTGCTTGTTGTTGCTCTAACACAAATCTATTAAAATTGTCAGATTATGAAAACACACATAACTTCTGTTTAAAGAAGTATCAAACTGTCCAAGTGAATGAAGATAAATAACATAAAATTGGGGAAACACTGCCGTGGCTACAGTCGATGAAAGGCATTGTGGGAAATGTTTTTGGTCAACGCACGCTCTTAATTTTTTTTTTCTGGTATTTATTTTTAGACACTCAAAATTTTTAAGCTCTCGTGGTCCACATCTGGCCCACGGGCCTCGAGTTTGACACGTGGGATGAATAAAAAAAACCTAGTGGAAGCGGAAAACATGGACACTGGGGCTAATTCACCGGTAACCTAGGAAACAGCAAGTACGAGTCGACAACCTTTTCTGGAAACAAAGACAAGAGTTGAAAAAGAAGTGACAGAAGTGATGACATCTGATGTGTCGAGCGAGAGCATGAGCAGTCTGGTCCTAGGGAGATGTCAAGCAATATTAAAAAATATAACCATAAAAAATCATGTCTTTCCTTTGTTTTGGTGTAAAGCAGCACAAGAACATATGGAAATGTAATGAGCTGTCTTTCTACAAAACATTCAATGAATTGTCTCATATTACAAAATATAGAAAAATATTAGAAATATCTCTGTATATAAATAGCGATACCGCTTTCTACTCTGATGAAAACAGCGGATGATCCATGAATTGCAGCTAATTAAAAATAATAATTTCAAATCTTCTATGCATTTGTATCCACTTTCAAATTATTCACACACACACACACACACACACACACACACACACACACACACACACACACACACACTCTCTCTCTCTCTCTCTCTATTTCTGTCTCTCTATCCCTCTCTGTATCTCTCTCCCTGTCTGCCTCTTTCTCTTTCTCTGTGTCTGTCTCTCTCTCACACACACATACACGCACACACTATTTCTGTCTCTCTCTCTCTCTCTCTCTCTCTCTCTCTGTCTGTCTCTCTCCCAGTCTCTGTCTCCTTACACTCTCCATCTTTCTCTCTCTCTTTTCATCTCTCCCTCTCTCTCTAATCCAGAAAGGGTGGAGCCAGTAGAAAAGTGTCCCTAAATGGATTGAAGTGGGAGGTCCAGTGAGAGGAAAGTGGTAAACAAGTTTTCCCTGAGAGGGCGGGGCATTGTAACCACGGCAACCACAGACAGCAGACGTCTGGAGAAGCCAGACAAACCCTGGTCTTGTCTGGGGTCCGGCCCGGAACAGCAGCAGCACCTCAGCTCGGGTTCAGCTTGTGTGTGTGCGTGTGTCTCCTCCAGCAGGGACACACCCACAACCCGCATCAGCCCCGCAGGGTGGGAGGGGCGCTGGGGAGGGGTTTGCACGCGTGCTCCAAAACAAGGGCATGTGTCCGAGTGGTTGTGGCAATGTTCCATGGCAACGTGGCATTCCTGCGGCCGCGACATTCCCGCCGCGCATCACTGCTCTGGTTCTGACCACATCTGCACAGTTTGGCCGGAAAACACTAAACGTGTCCGCTCGCTCCGGTCAGTGAGAAGCGGGAGGAATGTGGGACGGAGCTCTGTGTGCTGGTGGGGGTGGGAGGGACTTAGGGTGGAGGAGGAGTCAACAGTCGGGCTTGTTTACGCCACTCACTCTATTTATACTCGCGCTGTCCAAACATCATCTATTGAATCCAGATGTGTGTGCGTGTGTGTGTGTGTGTGTGTGTGTCTGAGAGTGTGTGTGTGTACATGTGTGATTGTGTGTGTTTGTATGTATGTGTGTGCCTGCGAGAGAGAGAGAGAGAGTGTGTGTGTGTGTGTGTGTGTCTGTGTTTCTCTGTCTGTGAGTTGATCTTGATTCACCTGCTCCACAGGCCGAGTGTCTGCTCAGAGCATCAGGTCGCAGAGACAGACTGATCCCAGACCGACCAATGAGACGCCGGCGGCCGGACAGGAGTTAATGAGCTTAGGCTGAACTCCAGACCAGCTCCTGCTCTCTTAAGCCTGTATGACCAGCTGACCATCTGTCTGAGAGACGCCAACATCTGACCAGAGGAGATCTGATGCTGAGGAGCCGTCACACACAAACACACACTCTCTCTCAGCCACACAAACTCACACACACACTCACACGCACACACTCACACACACACACACACACACACACGCATGCAGGATGTTTCCAGCACTGCGAGACTTTAGCAAAACAAAAGCTGCTTTCAGAAGCACAACATTCTATACTTGCTTTATAACACAACGACTTCAAGTACAATACACGACTCAACGTGTGTGTGTGTGTGTGTGTGTGTGTGGGTGCGTGTGTGACTGTACGTGCATGGAGTGTTGTGTGTGGGTTGTGGTTTGTGTGTTGTGACTGTAACGTGCATGTGAGTGTGTTTGTTGTGTGTGTGTGTGTGTGTGTGTGTTTAGTGTGTGTGTGACTGTACGTGCATGTGAGTGTGTGTGTGTGCGTGTGTGTGTACTAACTGAAGTCCGAGCTGTGCGTGGTTTTTCCCTGAGTGCACGTCATCACACACATCACTACATTCCGCTTCAGATCATCAGTTTTAAATGTTTAAGCTGAAGAGAATTTGCCAGAAATAGTCTTGAATAAATCTTGAAGCTTTGGCTGAAAATGAATGTTGTAATCAGTCAGTGAGTCACGAGTACGAGTGAAGAGAAGGAGCAGTGACATCACCTCACAAACACCTACTACCATAAGCCAGGAGTGAGGAAGAGGAGTGATGAAGGAGAAGAAGAGGAGGAGAGAACAACAGGAGTGACAAAGTGAAGGAGAGAACAGGGGAGGAGAGGAGGAAAGGAAAAGAGGAAAGAAGAGGGGAGGAGAGCAGAAAAGGAGAAGGGTCAGAGGAGATGAGTGAAGGGAAGTAGAGGAGAGGAGGGACAGAGAGGAGTGAAGGAGAGGGGGAAAAGAGAAGTGGAGAGAGTTCAAGTTCTGAGCATTTGAAAGGCGCTTTTCACAGTTTTAACAGAAAAGGAAGAGAGAGGGGAAGAAGAGAAGTGAATGAAATGAGAAGAGGAAAACGAAAGAAAAGGAGAAACGTCTTTATCTGCAGGAGTGATAGGAGTGTGAAGACCACCACTCCAAAGTAACATCTCAATGATTATGTGTTCCTCACTACAGCACACGCTTCTCCCTCGCTCTGCTGCCCACTGCTCCGGGTGTGGGTGTGTGAGTGTGTGTGTGTGTTCACTTCACTGTGTGTATGTGCGCATCACTGGATGGGTTAGAAGCAGAGCACCAATATCTCACTCTCACTTTCTTCAGCTAATTATTCATTCAGATGGGGGCGGAGCAGTTGCCTCGAGGCGGCTTTGTCCTCCCACAGTCCACACACACTAATAGTGATTTGGTACTGGTTGGGAAATTAACTCTAGGTGACAGAGTGTGTGTGTGTGTGTGTGTGTGTGTGTCCCGCTCTGTGATTGGCCCTGCGACCCAGACACGAAACAAATGGACATCATTAAAAAAAAGTGAAAGGTGACTGCTCCTGACCTTTCTGGCAGTGGCTGGAGCTCCAGCATCGGTAGCTGTAGACATCGTTGAAGCTGGTCTTGATGCACTGTGGCGGGTCTTCCATGATGCCCGGACACACGTCCCCGCACTCCTTAGACTGCTTGTTACCGGCGATGTAGTTGTTGAACTCGGCGTCCATGATGAGAGACCAGTCCACCGAGTCCAGGTAGCAGAGCTCCGGGTTCTTCTCAATTCTGATCGCTCCTCTGGTGATGTTCCTCAGGTTATAAAGGCCGATGTCCTTCAAGCTAGTCATTTCGAAAATAACCAGGGCGTAGTTGTAGAAGAGGTTCTGTCCGCGGATGATGCTGAGGTTGGGGAAGAGCACGCTGAGGCTGTCCAGGCCAGAGACGCGGAACAGGAGGAGGTAGTCGGTGACGATGGTGAGTTTGGGGAAGGTCAGCGACCGGAAGTGCTCATGGTTGAGGTTATTGTTGTTCTTGTCTCCGATGAGGAGGATCTGCAGGTAGCCCTCCACCACCGTGCAGTTCTCCAGCTTCCTGAACTCACCAATGTCGTTGCGGATGTCGATGTGAGGGCCGCAGACTGCAAGACAAGAGAGAACAGAGGTCACGCCTGGACTTCCGTTTCACCTCTTCATCAGAGGCCTTGCAGAAGCAGTGTGCTGAGACCAAACACGGCGTCTTTAAAAGTTAAGCAAATAATAAACTCTGAGAGCGTCGATCCAGTTAAACAGTGGCTACGTCTAACCACACCACAGGAACACGGCGACCACTGACACTTCAAAGGTCAAGACTGCGAAAAACACCATTCACGCTGGAGATGAGCAGAACAATGCTCTTGACATGTGAGCTCCTCCAGCTAAGCCTTTCATGCTCTTACAGAGGCTTAGGTCACCTTCTCGGATAGTGACCCTATCACCAGCGGACGCTTCTACAGCCGAGAATACCAGGGATCCCGGGGGTCTCTCACCACAGAATCAGACGAAGGGTTTGTTGTGACCGTCAGCTTAACTACTCACCAATCAATTATGCAACTAATAACTGTCAAAAATATGACTGATTAAACTGCTGTAGGTGAAGCGATTTCACTAACCTTGACTCTAACTGATTCTGATACCCGACTCTGACCCTAACCCGACTCAATATAAGACTAACCCGACTCAATCTGACTCCAACTCGACTCAATCTGACCCTAACCAGACTCAATATAAACCCAACTCGACTCAATATAAGCCTAACCCGACTCAATCTGACTCCAACTCGTCTCAATCTGACCCTAACCCGACTCAATATAAACCCAACTCGACTCAATATAAACCCAACTCGACTCAAACTGACTCCAACTCGACTCAATCTGACCCTAACCCAACTCAAAATAAGCCCAACCCAACTCAATCTGACCCTCACTTAACTCAATCTAACCCCAACCCGACTCAATCTGACCCCAACTTTATTCAATATAAGCCCAAACCAACTCAGAGTGGAACAACAGTTGTGTACAGCAGTGACGAGGGTCTGAGTGGCTGGTGGAGAAGGGTCTGTCCGTGCCGAGGGGAACAGAAGAGCGGGATCACGCTCGCACCTGTTTAATCCCCCACATGCTGGAAGTCATCTGACCACTAGGCCCCAGCAGCTAGTAACCCAACACCCTGACACTGAAGCTCCAGCTGAAGACCTGTGTGAGACTGAGGAACGCCTGAGGAACTCATACTCACAGCCACAACATTACACACACACACACACACACACACACACACACACACACACACTGCCACAACATTACACACACTCACAGCCACAACATTACACACACACACTTTTCACATTTTAGCCTGTTAGAACTGATCATTTCAATTCAATCCAATTAAAAAAAACTTTATTTTTAATCGAAGCGTGTTTTCGACAAGAATGCTTGTTATTATTATTAGAATAATAATTATTATCATCATGTTGTTTTTATTAATACCTATTATGGTATTATGATTAGATTATTGAATGTATTCTTGTTATTATTTTTTTAAATTAATTATAAATTGTCATTATTGATTGCTATGTTAATATTATGTTGTTGTTGTTGTTGTTGTTGCTTATTATTATTATTATGCTACTGTTATTATATTAATGCTTATTATGCTAGATTTCTCTCATTTCTCCCCACAGCAACAAGACTTTTTAATTCTGTAATGCAGTGACACACTTCTGTCAGTCAAAAATGCACTAGTGTATTTTGGTATTGCGCATTCTTATTTTGCACCACTGTTTTTTTGCACAGTTGTTTTTTTTGCACAATCTATTTATTGTTGTTTCCTCACTGTTGTCTTTTAAATGGTCCCTATTTGTTTTTCTGTTAAAAAAAAACTGCTTTTTTTTTTTGCTGCTGATACAAAAGATTTCCCTATCCTATCCTATCCTAATTCATCAACAAACCAAATCACCAGTCACTCTATTCAGAAGTGTCACTCTAACGTCATACACACACACACACACACACACACACACGTCGTCTTTCATGTTTTACTCGAGTCTGCAGTAAATCATGGCCTGTGTGTAAGCGTCTGGTCAGGCTGGAGATGCTCCTCTGAGGAGTCGTGTGAACGCTCAGCCTGAAAAGTGAGCGACGAACCGGCAAGTGAAAGCGAGTGAAAAATAAAAGAACCTTCCAAAGAAGCTGGCACACTCCAGAACAATTCAGAAGCCTAGCAGAGGGAGAGCGAAGGTTCTGGTTCTGATGGACCCGACAGCACCTGACCAACAATCAACCATTACACGACATGTGTCTGAGGACATCATCTCCAACCAGTGCTGCTAGAGAGAGAGAGACAGAGTGAGAGACAGACAGAATGTGAGACATTAGAAGTGTACGACTCTCATTCTGCTCTCACTCTCAGTCCCAGTCTCACTCTCTGTCTCACACTCGGTCACTCTCTCTTTCTCACTCTAGGTCACTCTCTCTGTCTCACTCTCAGTCGCTCTCTGCCTCATTCTCAGTAATTCTCTGTCTCACTTCCTATAACTCACTCTAACTTTTGGTCACTGTCTCCCACACACTTTCGGTCACCATCACAACCTCAGTCGTTTTCTGTCTCAATCACTCTCTGTGTCTCACTCTCGGTCGCTCGGTCTCATTTACTTTGTTTCACTCTCTGGCTCACTTTTGGTCGCTCTCTATGTCTCATAGTCGGTTACTCTCTCTGTCACACTTTCAGTCACCATCTCAATCCCAGTCGCTCTCTGCCTCAGTCTCGGTCACTATCTCACTCTCCGTCTCACTCTCGGGCTGCTCCCTATCTCAGTAGAAAATACAGTAGGCAAATTAGATAAACTATCTTTGTGTTGGGAAATCTAAAAATGTTGACTACCTGCTGAGGGATGAAACCAGCTCACAAAAGCAAGACTCGTGTCAAACAATGGGCCAGACTCAACGATAAATCCCGCACATAAACCTTGTGTCTTATTATACTTTTTAAAGAAAAGAAAAACAAGAATGACTACAGTATTTCCTGACGCAAACTCCACGTCTCCGCTTTGTGCGTCTGACGTGTTTGCTCGCTCCTCCACCAGCGGAGATCTACCGGCCTGCAGCCTCACCTTCCCCGCGGGCCCCGCACAGGCAGACGGCGGCGCAGAGACACAGCGCGCGGAGCCCCGACAGCGTCCACATCCCGCGGGCGGGCGAGCAGCAGCACACCGGTCCCAAAGCGCCGCGAGTCCGCCTCAGTGCGAGGAAACTTTCGAGCAAACCCGCTTATTTGTGCCGGTGGTTAACAGAAAGACTCCACATTTCCTCGCCACGCGTATAATCAGCATCTTCAGCCTCCAACATTTCTTCAAACGACGCGCGAAACGGTTTCACTCGCAAACCCTGGTCCACTGGTGAAGACAGGCGTCCCGGAGACGAACGGAGATCCGAATGAATGAAACGGCCGCCGGATCCAAAATATCCGTCCGGACAAAAACGGCTTCAGCCTCCCGCCGTCTGTCTGTCTGTCTGTCTGTCTGTCTGTCTGTCTGCACGCGCCCGCGCTCCAGCGGAATCTGCCTTTAGAGATGCGAGCGCGCGCGGCTCGGTTTTCCTCAGAGTAGATGCGGCTCGGTTCGTTTCTGCGGCTCTCGGGGTTCTGGTTCGGGTTAGACTCGTAAAGCTCCGGACTCTCCGCGTCTTTGATCCCTTGAATCGCCGCTGTAAACAAGACGCGCTCCGCTTCACTCACACGGACGCACGCGCGCGGAACGAGAGGCGGGAGCGAGCGCGAAAACACGGACTGGAGGCAGAAAACGCGCGGAACCGCTGCCGGGACTCGAACCACGCAGAGACGCTCTGTTAGAAGATCTACAACCGCTTGAAAAACAACAAAATACTTTTTAACACTGTAAATCTTTTTTTAACCATCACTGTTTTTCAACAAATTAATTGTCTGCGTGTGTGTGTGTGTGTGTGTGCGTGCGTGCGTGCGTGCGTGCGTGCGT
>CM051497.1:462526-478556 GCA_028031935.1 Paedocypris micromegethes
TGTCTTTCTCTCTCTCTCTCTCTCTCTCTCTGTCTGCCCCCCTCCCTTCATATTTGTGTCTTTCTCTCTCTCTCTGTCTCTCTCTCACTCTCTGCACAGGCATTAGCTGGACATCGTGAACGTTGATTCATCAATAGGATTGTTGTGTTGTCAGTAAAAAGCTTACCAGGATTGTCCTCTTAGTGTCTCTGAGCTGAGATTATCATCTGAGCATTAATACGGCCACATTTCAAGAACGACACTTGATTGTCTTTTACTGAAACAAACAGCCACTCTTAACCCAGTTGCTTCATCAGCATTTCTGTAACACGGTAAACGAAACCAGCGGCTTCACGGTTCACGCACTGCGTCCTCGCCGCCGTAAGGAAACGCCGTGAAAGCCGAGCGTCTGGTCCGGCCGTGTGCTGAAACTAGGCCAGGGTTCATTATTTCCCAGGCCAATGTCATAATCCTCTTGTGAGGCCAGATCACGTGACACACAGAGAGACTGTGTGTGTGTGTGTGTGTGTGTGTCTGTGAGATACTGTAAGTTAGTGTTGTGTTAGAGTGTGTTTGTATCTGTGTGTGTGTGTGTGTGTGTGTGTGTGTGTGTGTGTGTGTGTGTGTGTGTGTTAAGCCTGTGAGACCGACAGAATGTTTTGTGTGTATGTGTTGAGCATAGTCTTAAGGTTGTGCTTTGCTTAGTATACTCCTTAGCAGTATTATACTAATATTACACACACATTTACATAAAACAATGTCAGGGATGCAACCATTTTTTCCATTTCAGGGTTACAGGGAGCCAGAGTGTCGGCATCTGGGCTTGAAGGAGCTACACACTTCCTGGATTAGTGGTTGACCAATCACAGAGCGCGACACAGACACACGCACACACACACACACACACCCTCCACATGTTAGAACAATTCCTTTGCTTGGTTTTGGGCTGGAGGAGAACTAGCAGAAGAGTCTCGACATTCAGGCTCAGACCGGTGTAGGTACCACATCGGCTCGGGTGTAAAAACGACTCGGGCTGGCTACTATGTCGTAAAGGCATTGTGGATAGATCACATGGCATTGGATAAAGAAAATGGCTAAAAAAAGTTTAAAAACTCTAGCAAGCTTGTGAATAAGAGAGGGGATAAAATTAGGTGTAAAGGCTGGAACATGTAAAAAGCGATTCTTACACGATTCTGCCAAACTCTGATTACCAATGACTCTCTGTCAGCTGTGTGTGTGTGTGAAAAATGATTTTATTCTGAAGTGTGTGTGTGTGTGTGTGTCTGTTGCTGAAGCTGCTTCTCTGATGTTGTGCAGTGGATTGTCCATAACTGCCTTCCTCCTCTTCAGGACCTGTCGCTCCGTTATGGATGACAGGCCTTCCAGCTCCATACCAACCACAGAGCCCGCTTTCCTCACCAACCGGTCTAGTCGTGCTTAATGCTGCCTCCCCAGCACAACGCAGTGTAGAAAAGTGCACTTTCCACCACAGACTGATAGAACATCTGCATCAGCTTTCTGCAGATGTTGAAGGATGCCAATCTTCCGAGGAAGTATAGCTCTGTCCCTTCTTGTACAGGGCGTCTGTGTTGGCAGTCCAGTCCAGTTTGTCATCCAGCTGCACCCTCAGGTATTTGTACGTTTTTACCACTTCCACACTTTTCTTGTTACGACTGGGTCATTTTGTGACTTGTGCCTTCGAAAGTCCACCTGTTTTGTTTTAGTGGCGTTCAGCTGGAGATGGTTGCAATCCCACCATTTTGCAAAGTCTCTGATTAGGTTCCTGTAACTCCTCCTATGGGCACCCCTGGACTATTTGAATGATTGTAAGTTGGCAAGATAACATGTAATTTAGTAAAAAAGGGAACTAAGGGAAATATAACCTTTGCGTTCAAATGTTAAGTCTATACTCAACTTAAACACCCTAAGGATTTTAAACTGTATGACGCTGCTTTTGATTATAGTTATCAATATGACTGATAGTCGCCAATGTGTAAAATCGACATTTGGGCAAATTAAACCAGACTGCACAGCGTGAATAAAGGTTTACTATACAGTCGTACATTTACTCGATGATACATGCTTTGTCATCTCGATGATACGTGCTTGGTCCGAGTGCTGTGACAGGGGTGTGACGTCATCAGTCGTCAGCCGGCCGTTTTTGCACCCGAGCCGATTTGGTACCTTCTCGTCGTGAGACTGTGCCGCCGTTAACGGAATTGGCGTCCTTAGCTGTGACGACGAGCTGCTGCCCCCTGGTGTTAAATGCGGGTTCCTACGGGTGGTTGAAATCCTTGGAAAAATCTTGAATTTCACGTGTGTTTTCAAGACCTTAAAAATGCTTGAATTTGAAATGAAGTGCTTGAAAATCATACTAATTTCACAACAAATAAATACAGCGGTACCCCGACTTACAAAATAAATCTGTGCCAAAGCAGTTTCGTAAGGCAAAAATTACATTAATCGTTAATTATGTTCAACGTAAGGTACCAAGCCCCTGTAAATTCAGACATATTTTGTTATGTGATAAAATATTGTAATAACTGTTACATGTAACATGTTACATAACAGTTATTGAGAGAAAAAAAACAATAAAAATGAACACTGTGGTACAAATTCAAAGTAAAAGAAAATACACAATTTTCACTCCAATCTTTAACTCTTGAACAATAAAGGGAACGAATCATGTGTGCAATTTGTTCATGTACATTTCGCTCATTTGTTTTATATGATGGCACCTAAACTGATATTGACAGTCGTACAGACAGTGACAGCTCGTCCAATTGCTATTAAAGCACAACTTGATTTTTGTTCGTTTTCACGAACGTGAAAGGCAAAGTTTCGTTTGGTGTATATTTAGTCATACCACTTAATATATATTTTACCACAACTCTATGGTGCTGGAAAGCTTGAACATGGAGCGTAAACGTGCTTGAAAAGTGCTTGAATTCTACTCTTAACTGCTGCTGCATATTCTCAGTATAAACGTTTCAGGGAGTCTCGGTCGAAGGAACCCGCCACTAGTTGGCGCTGTAGTGCTTCAAATAATTTTTTTTTTTTTCCAAAGAATTCAAAGGTCAGAGGCACCAGCATGGAGTCCGAAAACAGTTCCGACCCAGAAGGTAAGAGCACCCTGTCTTTCCGCTGGTCAGCTGTTCTCTACCCCGTGGACCTGCCGCCGCTCCGGCCCGAGGATCTGAACTCCAGACAGCAGGAGCATCTGCGCAGGGTTCAGGAGAACATCATCAGGCTTCCACACGGAGAGACCGTAACGAGGACAATCACTGAGCCCGTTCACACGGCAGGACACTGACGTCACGCGCTTCTCCTGAAGGTGCGAGTGAGCCGGGAGAAGTTCGCCTGGCTGGAGTTTGTGACAGATGCCGATCTTCAGGTTCTGGCTCTTCACACACCGGAGGATGAAAACACTCACTGTCGGTTCCTCTCATTACACCCTCTTCCTCTATTTCATCACAATCTTCTTCTTCTTCTTCTTCTACTTTCTCTTCTTCTTCCTCATCCCTTCTTCTTCTTCTTCCTTTCTTCTTGTTCTTCATTCATTCCTCTTCTTTCCCTTCTTCATATTCCTCCTGCTGTCTTTGTCTTTGTCTCATCCTCCTGCTTCTTCTTGTTCATCTTCTTATTTCTTTTCTTCTTTCTCCTCCTTTCTTCTTCTTCATCTTCTTTCTCTTCCTCCTATTCCTCCTACCTTTTTCTTCTTGCTCATCTACTTCTTGTACATCGTCTACTTCTTCCTATTCCTCCTACCTTTTTCTACTTGTTTATCTTCTTCCTCTTCTTCTTCCTATTACTCTTCATCTTCCTCCTCCTCCTCCTTATCCTCCCTACTTTCTCCTTCTCTCTTTCAGTGCCTTCATCTGTGCTTTTCTCGCAGTGGCTGCTTTCTACCTGCACTTCTTGTGCTTCCTCTTTTTCCTCTTCTTCTTGTTAATCTTCTTATTTCTTTTCTTCTTTCTCCTCCTTTCTTCTTCTTCATCTTCTTCTTTCTCTTCCTCCTATTCCTCCTACCTTTTTCTACTTGTTTTTCCTCTTCCTCTTCCTGTTACTCTTCATCTTCCTCCTCCTCCTCCCTACTTTCTCCTTCTCTCTTTCAGTGCCTTCATCTGTGCTTTTCTCGCAGTGGCTGCTTTCTACCTGCACGGCAAGCTGTGGCCCCTCGCAGATGTTCTGAAGACCTCAGATGAATCTCGACAGGGACTCGTGACCGTGAGTAGACCGGCTGAGGTGTGTCTTCATTGCCGTCGTCCCTCTGAGTCGCTGTTTCGCAGGTGACGTCGCTCGCGGAGAGACTGGTGCTTTTTCTACTGAGTCAGGTCGTTTTCGGGGTCTTTGAAAGGCCCGTCGATGAAGAATTTTACTTCTCGTCCTATTCGCTGTGGGAACACGGAAAGATTTTCTGGCAAAATGGAGAAGCGGTCGGGTTTTACACCGTCAAAAAGAAGGGTGATTGAGCGGAACGTTTCCCGGGCCGCGAGCACGTGACCTGAGCGCGTCTCCTCAGGAAGCCTGTGCGAGGGTGGCGGCTCGGGGCGGAGCTTTCAGATGCCGGTGCTGGACACGCTGTTCGTCCGCTCAGGCTTCAGGAGAGCTGGACTGGCTTCACAGATGCTGGAGGATTTCTGCTCGTCTCAGCCGTCGGAGGAGATGCTTTTGGGCATCAGCTTTCCCCTGTCCTCGGGGATGTTCGCAGGTCAGCGCCACAGACCAGGTCCTCCCTCACTATGTATCCTCACCAGGGGTGTAAGGTACTTGAGTCAAAAGTACGTTTTTGGCTACTTTGTACTTGCACTGAGTATAAAAAAATATAAGCAACTTTTACTCTCTTTTACTCCACTGCATTTGTGATTGAGTAGCAGTACTTTTCACTCCACTACATTTGAACAGACACTTGTCGTTACTCGTTACATTGTAATTGTGCGCGACAAGCCGGAATCGATTTATACCGCGGTTAATTTCTTGGGAGGACGAGGGGAATATCGCCATCTTTAGGCTGCTGAAGGTAATGGAGGCTATTTGTCAATTAGAAGCCACAAGAACGCGAATTAGGGGCGTAAAAATGTGTTATTATATAACATATAACTTTATATAATACATATAATATATAATTTAATACTCAGATTAATCATTTAATTTTATATCTACTTGCCAATTTAAGTGATTGAGACTGACTTTTTGTTCTTTTTATCTACTTTGTTCTACCAGTTTTCAAACATTGAGGTTAAATTCTATTTCTGTCTTGGAAACAATAGTTTGTTTTCACATTTCTTTTTTTTGGGCCTATATTGAGCACAAATAAAAGTACTTCTTAATACTTAAGTTCTTTTCAAATTGGATACTTTGCTACTTTGACTCAAGTCTTTTTGAAATGAGTGACTAGTTACTTGTATTGGAGTAATTTTTACAGTAAGTATCTGTACTTTTACTCAACTATGGCTGTCCGCTACTCTTTACACCCCTGATCCTCACACAACACCAAACTCAATAAAGCTGCAGATTATGAGGTCCAGCTTGACACTCAGGACAGGCGTTTAACTGTGTTTTCAGTCTGCAGGAAGTATTTGCAGCTCCACCAGAGGGACAGAGAGCGACTGTATGAGGTGGAAGCTCCAGGCGACTGGACCCAGAGACGGAACGTGTGGCTGAAGATCCAGCAGCGGGAGCACGCCAGCCTTATCTCACGCCCGGTTCCGCTGATCTCCAGGGTTAAGTGTGAGCGATAAGCCTCCCACAACAGAACAAACATTAACAGGGTTTGTGTGGCTCCGCTTCACAGCAGGATCTTCTGCCAGTGTCTACAACAGAATCAGAGCGGTGTAGGTACACAAAAGGCTCGGCTCGGGGTCCTGTGACTGGTGATGACCTCACACTGCGGTGACTCTACTTGGACAAACCACGTAGAATCGCGATGTTTTTGCCAATAACCACCAGCTGCAGAAGCGCAGAATGACAGTCTGAGGCGGCGGAAGTGGGCGGAGCCTTAATAGGCATTTTGTACTTCCGTGTTTGCTACTTTTTACAGTTTAAACCCCGCGTTATTAAAGTTATATTCATGCATTCTTCTTAAATGATTTAACTGAAAAGATTGACTTCCGTCTGTATATGGGTTGCATATGTATATACACATATTCTGACACTTTGTTTTTAATTCACCAGAGATTAAAAAGTCATTATGTGTGAATTTACATAAAATTATTATGCCATCCTTCCAACACAAATCATTTTACTACTATACACCGTAGTTTGTAATCTGTAATAACTTATCCATGTGTTTTGTTGTCACAAATGATTAATAACAATACATTATTTAAAATAATAATAGTAACAACAACAACAACAACAACAACAAATGTTTCTGAACATTTTATTTAATAAAATACTTTTTTAATATTCTGGAGTTTCGAGCGTGATATGTCAACGTAAAATCCCATACGTCATTCCAATTTACCGCCAATCAAATGGTGTGACATCATCACTAGTCGCAGGAGCCCGAGCTGATATCCTACTACACCGCCATCAGACGTCTGACTGGCATCTGTACAGACATCAGTTATCCCCACACTCACTCAATCCCATTTTAAATGGAAGTTTGGATGATGGTTTGTAATGGTGAAAAGTGCAGATAAGGTTTTTAATGAAATTCTAACTACAGTAAAGCCAGTGTAGTGTTGATTTAATCTTTCGCAAAAAAAAAAAAAAAAAAACATTTTTTGCATAATTGCATATCTGTATAAACTTAGCATATACAGTTTATATATTCACCGTATAAACACACACACACACACACACATTGTAACAGACAACTATTATTTTATGCTTTTTAATTTTATGTTTATTCTATTCTATTTTTTCCAATAGTATTCATATTTGTTGTCAAGGTAAAAAGTTGTTGAGAGTGTGGAACAAAGGAGAATTTCCCCAAGGGAATGAATAATATGAATTATTATTATTATTATTATTATTATTATTAATAATAAACTTCAGCCTCCAAACATCAGTTATTTGTTCTTTCAGGCGTTTGAAATAAAGTTCTGTTCAAGTCGTACGATGACGTCAGAGTCACGGAAGTAAAGCTCGTCGACGCCCAAACGCCGAAAATGAGTCGCATATACGACAATAGCGTCTTACAAAACACGGCGGTGCATCAGGAAAACGTGTCTTTCTCGTGGAATCCGTCTCTCTTCCAGAGGTAAAAAGAAAATCTCTGCTCGAACACGACTTGTTGACGGCGTCGCTCTGACGTCACCGAGTGTTTTGTTGTGGCTTCGCAGCGGCCGCGGGGTCATTGTGCAGGGAGAGTGTGTGCTGACGTCACGCCACGTCATTTCCGACGCAGACAACAGAAAGGTAGTGGTGGTGTGACGTCTCGGGGTGTGTGTGTGACCCGCAGAAGCGTGTGTGTGTTCCGCAGGAGCGCTACAGCGTCGTGTACGTCAGGCCCAGCCGCGCCCAGCGCAGGAGGTTTGATGACGTCAGCGGACGCGAGACGGAGCCGGAGGCCGGGGGGAGCCGGAAGGTCAGCACGGGTCACCTGATGTCCTCCTTCAGTGAGTGAAGACGGCGATAAGGATTTGTAATTTAGTTTTAGTAATACTAGTCTTTTGACTAAAACTAATCCCAATTATATCTTAATTTTTTGGGGGTCTAATTTTAGTCTACTAATTACCACAGCATTTTAGTCGACTACATTACAGTATAGATTTAGTCAACGGAAATATAAAGTGCTGTATTATCTAAATGTTTACTAAAGTTGCTATGTCTAAGAAATCTGAATACGTTTGTTAACTATGAACATGTAAAATATATACAAAGATCTTATTTGGAAAAACATTTTATTTTGTATTTTATGAACTTTTCTTTCAATCCAATTAAATGTATTCTCATAAATGAAACCAACAAAGAGGAAAAAAAATACAGTAAAATAAAATTAATTATAATTGCATCATGTTTATAAGTAACAAATGGTTGCACGGTGAAAAAAGAAGTTTAAAATGTATGTGAAACATGTGAATGTAAAGCAAATCTATTTTCCTGCCAGAGAAGACATTATTGAAGACACTCGCCTCTACTACTACATCGCCAACTCACAGCGTCACCGTGTTTTTCCTTTGTGCTCAGATTGGTTCACTTTGCGTTTGCACCCGCCTTCACCACAAGCTCGAGTTATGATTAGATGTCGTCACAAAAGGCATTTTTGTTTAGTTTTTATTCGTTGACTAAAGTGTGAATAAATGTTGTTATAGTTTTCGTTTAATATAGTTCTCGTTTCGTTTTCGCCAGGGATAAAGTGTCGTTGACGAAGATATTTTGTTAACGGAAGGAAGATTGTGGCGCGCGGGTGACGGGCGTGTGCTCTGCAGGGCTGGAGGCGAAGGACCCGGCGGACTGTCTGACGGAGACGCAGCTGGCACACGTGGTGAACAAGAAGCAGCTGGTGGCCATGACGGACAGACACTGTCCTCCTCGCTGCGTGGCTTTCTGGATCTCTGAGGCGGAGACAGACGGCACAGAGATGGAGACGGGCCGAGAAATACGCCTGAAAACTCACGGCGACGGGCCTTTCATCTGTGAGTGCGTCTGCCGCGGCGAGATCGCTCCGTGTTCCTCGCCCTCGTCTCCGTTTCCACAGGTTCCTTCGCCAAGCTGGATGGAGGGAGCGTGACAAAGTGCAACTTTGCGGGAGACGGGAAGGTCGGAGCGTCGTGGACGGAGAAAATCCTTGCCAGCAAATCAGAGGAGGAGGAGACGGCGGTGAGGAGCGGAGGAGGCGACGGAGCGGGCGAGGACGAATGGGTTCGGACCTCAGCACGGTTCTGATTGGCTCCGTCTGGACCTCACGCCGCGTCTCCTTGTTTCCAGGGCGACTGACACGCAGCAAATCACCACCGCGCCCCAGACGTTGTGCACTCCGTGGTCACGTGACCATCATTAAATGTTTTGAAATGAAGTGAAGTGCAGCTGGTTTGATTTTGTGGAGACACTTTCACACTCTTTATTTCAAACTTGTGAAAGTGCAGATCAGATCAACGTCTCAAACAAACACAATAATTTAACAAAGACTGTGAAGAGCAGGTTCCTCATGGCGTCTCCTCCGTCAGCTCGCCGCTCAGCCAGGACAGCACCACCTGCTGGTTCTCCCTCACCCACTGCATGTTGGACTCGGTCCGTTCCACCGCCTGCTCCAGTGCCCGGGTGGCGGTCTCCTGATGGAGGTCTCCCTGCTCCGCCCGGAGCTGCTTCAGCTGTGTGGAGAACAACGCCAGCGTCACGAAGATTACAAGAGAGAGAGAGACACACACACAGAGAAAAACAGAAAGAGAGAGAGACAGATTTCGAGATACAGAGAGTGAGTGAGAGAGACACAGAGACGCAGAGTGGACGACAGAGAGACAGACAGAAAGTGAGAAAGAGACAGACAGTGTGTGAGAGACAGAGAGAGAGACGCACACAGAAAAACAGAAAGAGAGAGAGAGAGAGAGAGCAATCGAGATACAGAGAGTGTGAGCGAGACAGACCTGCTGAAGCTCAAAGCCGGTGGAGAAGCGTCTGGTGACGGCGTCTATCAGACGTGCTGGAGATATGATGGCGGCTCCGTACCTGCCCAGCAGAGACACACGCACACACACACACACACACACACACACACACACATACTTTTACTGTGTTGTTTACTGTGCCGCCTCTGCTTGGCCTTTGGAATCTCACGCAGCGTTGCTGTTAAGCTCAACCGTATCCTGAATCAAGTTGTTCGTCAGGTGTAAACTAAACAGGGGCGGGGTCTATGTTTCAGGGGCGGGGACACGTACTCTTGTGTGAGAAACGCCCAGTTTCCCCGGACAAAGTCCCAGGCCAGTGGCTGCCCCGCCACGTTCTGCGCAATGAAGCTGATGGTGGAGGCGGCGTCCATCTTCCTGATCTTGTCTGGATCCAGGGTGTAGTGCAGGTACCTGTGGGGCGGCAGAGGTCAGGCGCAGGCGGAGGCGGCGGGTGGAGGAGCGTCCGTCACCTGTTCAGCAGCCAGATCTCCTTCGAGCAGGACAGAGCGAAGCGTAGCTTGTCCTTCTCCGCCGCAACCGTGGCTTTCTGGAACTCCCGCCAAGCAAACTCCCAGTCGTCGGCATCACCCGCGGCAATCGCGGCGCAATAGATCGCTCGCCGCAGGTTTGGATGAATCCTGAGGGGGTCAGAAGTCTCGTTTCACGGCACAAACAAACCTGTTAAATAAAGGTCGGTGCGAAAGCGGAACCCACCGATTGGTGCCGTTCCTGTACTCCCTGAAGAGATCTTTAGCCGCGGCGCCGCAGTCGGGCAGGCCACTCCCACACGCCACTGAGAGCGCCGTCACCTGCACATACCTGACCACACCTGCATCAGCACCAGCGCTCCTCACGCAACCCCACAGTGGACGTACTGCTCCTGGTGGCCCTCGGGCACGGTTCCGCTGGCCGTGTGGTTCTGGAAGTCCGCGTAGATCCGCCGCACCTGCCGCTGGAGGTATTTCTGCAGGGAACGCCACACGTCTGCACCGGGAGAAGAGGCGCGGGAAGGCGTCGGCACTTACGGTGAGCGGTCCGTAGACCTCGGAGCGGTCGAACATGAGGGTCAAGTACTCCAGATTCTTCCGCGCCGACTCCCATGGGACGTACTGGGTGTCGTTGAGGAGGTATCGGGTCAAACCCAGCGCCACGGTGACGTTGAGGCGTCCGGCCCTGCCAACACAAGACCAGGCTGCGTTTCTCACGCCTCACCTCATTCGGGCAGTTCCTACCTGGCCAGATTGAAGGCGTCATCGATGAGCTGACCGCGACTGACCGGGGGAATGGCCTGGAGAGAGAGAGAGCGAGTGAGGGAACAAGAGAGAGACAGAGAGAGAGAGAGAGAGAGAGAGAGAGAGAGAGTGAAGGAACGAGAGAGAGAAAGAGACAGAGAGAGCGAGTGAGGGAACAAGAGAGAGAGAGAGACAGAGAGAGAGAGCGAGTGAGGGAACAAGAGAGAGAGAGAGAGCGAGTGAGGGAACAGAGAGAGAGAGAGCGAGTGAGGGAACAAGAGAGAGAGAGGGAGAGCGAGTGAGGGAACAAGAGAGAGAGAGAGAGCTCTTCATCAGCTCTGTGACAGACTTCTTTCCATACTTTATAGTCGCTTTCAAGCTGCATCTGAAGTTTGGCCCAGTTGTCCTCGTCGTAGTTCACGCGGTAAAAGCCGGAGCAGTTGACGTTTGCCAGAAGCCATTCGCCGCTGCTGTCCATTATGAAGTTTGGCTTTCGAACTAGCGGAAGAGAGAAGCAGCGATGAGCAGAGGCCGCCAGATGCTTTGCTCCGGGACGAGCTGTCGTACCAGGACCGCTGACCTCCAGCCAGTCTTCTCTCGCCGACACAGACTTGGACGTGATGTACCGGATCGGAACTTGCCACACGACGCTGTAACACGAGGCGGCGTTAGCACAAGCTCCACCGAACGCGGCTTGACCCGGGCACTGACCCGTGTTCCGTGCTGTCCAGGAGCAGAGACTGCTGCTGCCACGTATCGCCCGAGCGAGTGTCGATGGAGACCACCGGGTGACCCGCCTGCTCCACCCAGCTGCTCATCAAGCTCTCCACAGACTCTTTAGCTTCCTGCTCGTCACAGACACATTATCAGCAACCGCAGACGGACATGATGGAGGAAGCTGAACAATCACTACAATTCTTTTAATCACTTGTAGAGCACTAAAGGGTTTAGCTCCTCTATATCTCACTGAGCTCATCACTTACTACACGACTGCTGCACTCACAAAAGTCCGGCCAGCTTATAACACTGCAAATCTCTAAAATCTACAAGGGAGGGAAATTCTTTGCATGTTTAGCACCTAAACTATGGAATGCTGTGCCTAGGACAATTTGAGCGTCAGAATCAGTGAGTCCATTTAAGTCTAGACTGAAGACGCGTCTGTTCAACGAATAGCGTATACTGACCTGTGATAATAACTTACAGAATAAGTTAGTATATAAACGTATAGAAAGGCTGCCTAGTTTAGTGCTCGGAACCGAATCACACCTGCACCTCCTAAAACTGTTGAAATCTTTAACTGTGGCTCTCCTCTCCTAAGCGCTGAGTGCCGTATGACCGTGTCGTGCCACCGGGTGGACATGGCATCTATCAGAACGCTTGGGAAGATGGAATCTCCTAGGAGCTTCGGGTTCATCTTTTCTATGATGCCCCTTGAACCTCTGTAGACCTGATGACGCTGTTTTAAGTGGAGCAATTGAGCCGCCTCTTTCCCCACTCAGGAGGAAATCATCATCAAAATGGCACGGAACAACTAACGCACTGACTGTGTAGTGTTAGAATGCCAGAGGAGACTGGCACCAGTGAGCCGGGTTCTCCACAGGGTTTTTTCCTCGTTAGAGAGGTTTTTTTTTACCTGGCCGCTGTCGCGTATGTGCTTGCTCACTGGTCATAGTCATAGACTCATAGTGATAGAATCATGGGCATTTTCTTAACCCCACCAACTACTAATGAATAAAAGCAACAATCCTCTTACATATTCACACGTGCGCTTCGAGACAGTTAAAACTGTGAAAAGCGCCTTACAAATGCTCAGAACTAGAACTTACTTCCTGCAGGCATTCCCACAGATCCGTGTAGTCCGTGCTGTTGTACTGGAACCTGAGCAGATATTTCTACAACGACACAGGCATTTAAACCCCAGAAAGAGCGTCGGTGGTGTGGTGAAGATCCGGACGCTACCTGGACTCCCCTCATGAAGACCTCATGACCGATGACCTGCGACAGCATCCTCAGCACCGCGGCCGCCTGCGGGATCAGGACAGGGACGTCCTCAGGTGGGAACCGATGGCGACGGGACGCTCACCTTGCCGGAGCTGATGTCGTCGAAGAGCTCCGCGATCTGAGACGGGCTCTGCACTTCCTGCTCACTCAGACGCAGAGCGCGAGACGAGTTCAGCGAGTCCGCCTGGAACGCTGGCTGCACTTCACTCAGGACAAAGAAATCCTCCTGGAAGGGCCAGAGGTTTTCTTCATCAGACGAGGAAAGACGCTCATTAGTGCGTAGGAGAGAAAAGACAAACCAAGTGCCAGTCCGCAGCCTCCACACCGTAGTAAGACATGTAGGTGGCGAACCCTTCCTTCAGCCACAGGCCGCTCCACCAGCGCATCGTCACCAGGTTACCAAACCACTGCCAGACAGAGAGAGGTAAGTGTGTGTGTGTGTGTGTGTGTGTGTGTGTGTGTGTGTGTGTGTGTGTGTGTGTGCGCGTGCGTGTGAGTGTAAGTACATGTGTGCACTGCAAAAAATACATTCTTGACAAGCTAAACATATTAGACAATACATGTTTGTTATTTTCTCTTACAAGATGAATTAACCATGTTAGAATTAAGAGTGAGATATTACTTTGCTTATTTCAAGAAAATAGGACTTGAATTTTCTTGCTTAGAAAAAAAGTGCTGAAATTCTGATTATATTTTACACTAAACCGAGACATTTAGACATTTTCTTAGACACGGAACTTCCTGAAATAAAATTTTCTCGTTTTTAAAAACAGAATGTTTCTAAATGTAAGAAACTAGTTACTTTTTTATATTAAAGCCATTGAGAACAAGAACTGAAATGCAGAAACAAATCTACCATGTAACAAGATGTCTTGCCTTGTTTCAAGTATAGTCTTACCAAGTGAAATTTTCGCACCCCATTGGCAGATAATTTTACTTGATTACATTTTTTTTACTCATTTCTTCCTATTTTTTCACGTGTATTTTGTGCAGTGTGAGACCTGATGCGCCAGCTCATGAGCCACGGCGGTGGCCACCGTCTGACGGTCAAAGATGGAGGAGGTGGTGGTGTCCAGCAGCAGCGCAGACTCCTGATAGGACAGCAGACCCCAGCTCTCCACCGCCTTCACCGCCAGGTCCGGCACGGCGATCTGATCTGTCAACCATCCAGCGTCTGATAAACCTGACCACAGGCCCCAGCTGGTCTGACTGGTACACACCTAGTTTCTGCAGCGGGTATTTCACTCCCAATTTGTCTTCGTAGTAGGTGAGAATCTTCTGTGTGATTTCCAGAGCGTAGTCAGCCTGACCGTCCATCACAGCGTCGGGCCGAGCGAAGATCTGCAGCCCAAGTCCTTCGGTTAATGACAAACTCCAGCGACGTCACCGTTCACCTCAACAAACACGGATCACGGACAGACAGTGGTACCCGACTTTAATTACTCCGTGCCCAGAGCAGTTTCCTTCAGCTAAAATGTTGTTAGCTGAGCCGCATTTTACATGTAATCCATCTAATCCAGTGCTTCTCAAATAGTGGGGGGCGCACAGGCAGTACGGGGGTTTTACTGTCTGATTTAGTCTCGAGGCCGCGCCGGTTCTCCTCTTTTTTGGAAATCAAAATATGGTCACCCTATCTCCCTCACTGGAAAACAGCCGCTCTATCTGGCAACACTGTGACGCAGACAGACATGCCATTCTGGGAGAAGACAAGTTTATATTATATTATATTTTAGGGGCAAGATCTCTGAAACTAACTAGTGTTTTGTTGTTTTTGTTTATTTGACGTACGTGAAGATTAGAACGTTTTTTTACATGCGGGACTGTCTCATCTTCCTGCATTCTAGCTGTACGAAAAAAACGTGCTCCCTTTCTCCCGAAATGTTCACGGAGACGCATTTCGTAAATCGAAATTTTTGTTAACCAAGACGTTTGTAAGTCGAGGTACCACAGTATGTCTGCAGACAGCACAGAGAGGAAACGCACCTTGATCTTTGTCCCTGATTTCATTTTCTCCATGAAGTCGCTGACGGTGACGGCGAGCAGATAGGTGGACATCAGCGGCGTCGGCCGGAACCTGGTGACGATCCAGTCTTCTCCGTCGATCGTCTCCACGCTTCCCCCATCTGAAGATGATGTCACAGCTCAAAGCTCGCGCTACACTCACAGACCTCACAGTCACCTCCGGGCGTGTTGGACAGGGCGGCGGTGCCGAGCCGGTGCGTGACAGTGATG
This sequence comes from Paedocypris micromegethes, assembly GCA_028031935.1. Classification (NCBI taxonomy): domain Eukaryota; kingdom Metazoa; phylum Chordata; class Actinopteri; order Cypriniformes; genus Paedocypris; species Paedocypris micromegethes. The sequence continues at coordinate 477,525 of CM051497.1, forward strand.
TTGAACACGGCTTTACGTGCCGGTTCGTCCCAGCAGGGAAACACTTTCCTGGCGCCTGTGGGTTGCGTCTGGCTCGTGGCGAGGAACCTGAGTGAACACACACACACACACACACACACACTCATTAGCAATGTACTGTCAAAGTACGTTCTGGTTCCGCCCGGACCGCACCTGCTCTGATCCTCCTCGTCTTCTCCTCGCGCCGCGTAACGACTCAGATAAAACCCGGATAGATCATCGAGAAGTTCCCCATTGAACTCCGTGAAGAGGTCGTAGGTCGTATTAGCGAGTAGCGCGTGGTTGAGCTGGATCTCCAGGAAGTCGCTCTCGTTGTCGTGGATTCTGAATCCCTTCACCGATACCTGCTCCTTCGACCCCGCTTCCGTGACTCGCACGTCCGTGAGGTTTAGGCGGTGTGCGTGAAGGAAGATGCTCCGCGCGTCTCTAGCGCACTTCAGCCGCGCCGTGGCGTTTCCCCTGAAGGAGAAGGACTGGCGCGTGGTGTTGTCCGGCAGCCGAGCGTACACCAGCGGCTGGAGGAACACGGCGTAGCTCTCCGGGAGCAGAGTGTCGGGCAGCCGGAGTGTTGGCGGGGGGCCGGTGGGCATGGGTGTGGTGGGCAGAACGGACGGCGGGCGCACCGGGGGCGAGCGCTCGTACTGGATCTGATAGATGACGAGCATCAGCGCCACACCGCAGACCAAAGACACGGTGAGGATCCCCGTGGCCACCGCCACCGTCTTGGACACACACACTCCTTTGGCCATGTCCGGTCCTCCCGAGGAGAGGCTGCGAAATGAGCTCAACCACCGATCTGACAACACGTATACAGCACGAGATGTGATAAACCTGCGCCACGCCTCAGCTTACACATTAACCCCGAGAGGGGCAAACCCTGGTCACAAACACACGCAGACATACTTGCACAATATTCCAGAGGAAAATGTTTAGCGATGCTCAGGGAAGTTTATTTATATAGCACTTTTTCTTAGAGATCAACTCAAAATCACTATGCGAGTTGGGGGGGGGGGG
>CM051497.1:478561-554051 GCA_028031935.1 Paedocypris micromegethes
GGGGGGGGGGGTTATCTATTAAAATAAGAACGTCCATTATTTATCTGTGTTCAAAAATTAGGGGAAAAAAATGTCCACTGTTCATCATTGTTCAAACAAACGGGCTATGACCAGAAGAGCAAGCTGGTTGCGAAAGTGGCTAGGAAAACAAAACCTCTCTGTTGGGGTGGGAGGAAAAAACCTAGAGAGAACCCGACTCTCTGGTGCCAGTCTCCTCTGGCACGCTAACATTACAAAAGTCATTGGTGAAGATGAATACGGACATTGTGTCCTGCAGGGCGTAAAGTGTGGCGTTACTACGGAGCTAAGTTCAGCTTTAAGTGTAGAAGACTGGCACAGGAAGGTAGAGTGACGCACGACACGTGCTGTTCGTCTCAGATTCATAAAATTACGCAGAATGATCACAGGTCGTCCTCAAGACTTTTATTACACACGTTTGGGTGAAACAGACTTTATCTCCCTCAGGTCGCCAACACAAAGTACAAGGGTAAAATGAGTTTAAAAAAAAAAACAAAAAACAGACGGGGAATGTGACGTTCGAGACGGTCAAACAGGGAATGCGTATTAAAAAGGCACACGGAATCAGACTTCATTCACCGATCCACACACCACGTATTCCCGGGAATACTCGAGGCACAGCAGAAGAAACGAAACCGACAACACAGTCTTTTGATGTTTTTGAGCTGACGGAAAGAAGCCGAGCGCGTCAGATTTGCTGAAATGTTTGGAGCGGCCCTTCAGGCTCACCACAGCCAGCTGTCCAGATGCTGCAGGCAGTAGCAGGACTGCTGGAGGATGGAGGTCAGCTCGCGGTAGCTCTGCTCTCTCCAGGTGGGCAGCAGTCTCTCGTTGTTGAGCGCCTGAAGCTTGGGCGTCCCATCCCGCAGCACCTGGTACAAGCAGGGCCACCGGCTCTGGATCCGCAGCCGAGTCCGGCGGTCCAGGGTGATGCCGCGGACTATTTTCTTGGCCCGGAGCTCTCGCAGCGCAGGCAGCTTGAGACAGGAGAAGACCAGGCCGCGGCTGGGAGACACGTCCAGGAACTCCAGGGACAGGGACTCCAGCGTGTACGAGATGCCCAGATTCCTCAGCGGGACCAGCACGTGCAGCGTGAGCGACTTGAGATTGGGCAGAGACTTGGTCAGCGTCTGCAAGGTGCCGGGGCTGATGCCCTTGAACACCCAGAAGTACTTGAGCTCCAGGACGCGCAGCTGCTGGAACTGCGTGATCAGGGCGAGCGACGCCTCCGACCAGTCAAAGGGCAGACGCATCTTGGTTATCCTCGGGCAGCTGTGGACCAGTCTGGACAGGAGGATCTGGAAGTTGTTGACTTGGTCCATTTTGCTGATGTTGTCTTGGTGAGAACTGGAGCTGCCGTGGACGCGGAGGTCGAGGGGCTCCAGCAGCGTGAAGGTCCAGTTCAGGTCGAGGTGACCCAGATCGCGGCAGTGGACGTTCTCCAGGAGGTGCGAGAGCAGATCTCCCCACTTGTTGCACTCGTCCCCCAGATCGAAACTGGCCTTCAGCGTCAGCAAACTGGCTCCGCGAGAGACCAGGTGGTGCGTGTAGTGGTGGACCCAAGCTTTCCAGCGCTCAAACTCACGGTTGGAGACCAGCAGACCCTCCTGGCCCAGGTGGAAGAGACCCCGGCGCGAGTAGTCCGCCGCTCTCCACAGCTTCCCGGACCTCACCAGACGGCTCCAGCCGGAGCACACCAGGGCGCAGCTGCACTTGTCCAGCTCGCCGAGGAAGGAGAGCACGTGGATCTGACACTCCACCGGCAGCGAGTTGAAAGGGAAGTGCTCGTCCTGGGCTTTCGTCCTCCGCCTTGTGCTGACGGGGACCAGCGCTCTCTTCCTCTGAGGCATCTCGCCGCTCCTCAGGGCTCCTCAGGGCTCCTCAGGGCCGGGGCTCGCGGGCCTTTAGTGCAGCTGGGGTGAGAGGAAAGGTGGAAATTAAACTACGCGGAAGTGAGTCGCAGACGGACGCAGTGTGGGGAAACACTCGGTCTCACCTCTGACATGACGCCGCCGGGACGTCGGTGTAGCACGAGCCATGAGACGAGAAGAACCTGCACGAGCGCTGCCGAAGTCCGCCGGGCGCTTTTAGCGATGTTTCCGTAGAACGGCGCAGAACATTGACGGGAATGCGAGCGGAGCGGAGCGGCGAAACCTGCGCTGCCGAGGCGCTCGCGAAAGGCTGTTGTTGTTTTTCTGTCCCCGTGACGTCATCACTGTGCGTGCGTCAGTTCGGCGGATGTTGTCACCGACCCCAGAACGGTTGTTCGGAAGCGCGCGCACGCAAAGATCACGGCGCGGGTCTGATCTGAGGTCAGGCGCGGGTTTCCTCGCCGGCGCCGTCAGCTCAAACTGTTCGACGAGGACGTTTAAACTTGTAATGTTTAATGGCAGTGTCGTGGAAACGTTTCGCTCAGCGGCTCTGACGTCAGTCTGTTTTCCGTTCACATCCACCGATAACGGCCGCATCGTCAGTCTCGCTCTTATCTCTTTTTCCGCCAAGTTTCTCAGTGAAAATCTCAGACGGGCATTTACACTTGAAACACGAAACTGATATTTCACTATTTTGAATGGTACACACGTCGGTCGATTAAGCGATTCGAATATTCGGCGTGTCTGCGCTGGTGCTCATCTCCTTTACATCGCTCGCTCCTGGTGAAGTTGGTCGCGTCTCATCACGTGGTTTTACTTTTAAACCCGCACAACATGATGCCGCCGCGCGTCCGTCTGTAGTTCATCGATGACAGAACGCGAAGCTGCTGCGGAAACAGACGCCTTCACAGCCGAGCGAATCCCCCCGCAGCCCCGCAGCCGCAATCCGGCGGAACGACGCGCCGCCGAGCCCGACACATCGCCCGTGTGGCTCGATTCTGCGAGCTCGCCGCCGTCCGGCCGTCTATGTGGATTTTAAAAACGGACGCCATCTTGAAAGTATAATGCTGTTTATTGTGGGAGATTGATCGGCGACCGGGACGTCTGTGGCTGGACTCTGGTGATGGACACGTTTTGAAGTCGCGCGGTGAGACGCGAGCACCGGGAGAACCGTGTCCGTGCGGCCGCCCGATCGGCTTTTCCGGGTGTCGGTGGCGGCGCTCGGGCCTGTGTGTGTGTGTGTGTGTGTGTGTGCCGCTTCTGCTATTTCCCGTCTAAACACGGCCTTTGTGCAGCACGCTTTAATGACTGCGCGCGCTCTACCGCTTTCTCCGTGTGGCTTTTCTTTTAAATCGTCTTCGATCCACGGAATTGGTTTGATGCGAAGTGCTCTGCTGGTTGCTCGCATTGTTTTGTTAGCTTGACGCTAAGCTAGTTAGCATTCACGGAGCGTCCTCTGCTAATGCTGGTCGTTTGAAACTCGCCGCAAGTGACACGTACAATTCATTGCGTTACATCGAGTCAAAGTCGTAGTGCGATAAAGCTCGTCGACGTTGCGTTTAAACGAGAAGCGTCTTGGTCGTGAGGCGTAAGTGGGGATTTAAACCTCCGTCAGTTACACCGGTAGTTTAAGATCCGCTAGTTGGAGACAACAATTGGAGTCGAAAAGTTTGTACAATCAAGATTTCTCAAAATCATACGGGTTCTGCACGACAAACCGAGTGTCATTGTAAATTGGAGCGTTTTGTCGAGGGCAAGAGGCGGTAGTTCTCACACTCGACGGCAGGTGGCGCTCTCCGAGCCTCAGGCAACAGGTGAAACGCCGGTGAAGCCGCGATCGCTTCAGACACGTTGAGCTGAATCCGCTGCACACATTCTCTCTAACACCTTGTGTTTTCCGCTGCTGGTGCAGGGTCTTCTGAAGGAACCTGTGGAGCGGCGTTTCACGACACACTCTGCAGGACGCTGGTACTTCTGCCGTGAATGGTTTCTCAGAAGCACAAGGAAGCTCAATGCACCTTCTCCAGAGCTCCAGCTGGTATGAAGTAGATGGGAGAATCCAAGAACATGGTGCTGAATGGCAGGAGACATGGCAGCAGGTTTTCCAGTAATCAGCCCTTGAGGAAGTCCCAGCAGCAGCAGCAGCGCAGCAGCAGCAGACGATGCAGCAGACGTGAGTCTCTGGGCGCAGGGCGTGGCATCCACGCAGGTGACGCGGTGTCTTCTGCGCAGGCTGCGGCGGCGTCCCCCCGGAGGTGGAGCGGCGTCACGTGCCTTCCTCGGGCATGACCGCCAAGGAGCTGTGCGAGTACGATGACCTGAGCACCAGCCTGATCTTGGATCCTTATCTTGGGTTTCAAACCCACAAGATGAACACCAGGTCTGTGCGCCCTGCTCGCCCTCTGCGTCGTCCGTGCCGCTTCATTAGTTTCTGCCTTTTTAGATTTCGGCCGATCAAGGGCAGACAGAACGAGCTGCGAGAGGTCATCGAGCTTTTCAAAAAGCACGACAACCTGGAAAAGGCTTTTCAAGCTCTGACCTGCGGCGACTGGACGAGGCACCACTTCCTCAACAAGACCAAGTCCCAGGAGAAGCTGTTCAAGGCCCACGTGAGCGCCCGAGCCACGACTGGTCCAGACGGCCTGCCTCACCACTGTGTTCTCTCAGGTGTTCGTTTACCTGCGGATGTTTGCGTCGGACAGCGGCTTCGAGATTCTTTCGTGCAGTCGCTACTCCTCGGAGCAAAACGGGGCCAAAATCGTAGCGACCAAGGACTGGTAAGCGGCGGTGTGGTTGTTAGCGGGGGCCAGTGTTGGGAACGTTACTTTAAAAAAGTAATTAGTTACAGTTACTATTTACTTCTAACAAATAGTAATTGAGTTACTTCATTATAAAAGTAACTAATTACCAGGAAAAATTATTGTGTTACTTTATAATTATAATAATTATGTTTTTTTTTATTTGTCAAATAATTTGGCTGCTGTCAATATTAAATATGTTGAATGAAATGGACACTAAATAAAATTAATTATTATTATAAAGCACTGTACATTAATCTACATCATTTTAATATTGTGGTGGAACAATGCGAGAGACACTTATCAAATTCAAAATAGTATTGTAAATATTATCATCATAATTTATTTATCAAAAATAATAAAGCAAAATAGATGGTTTAGAACTTTTAATATTTATATACAGTATTTGGACTACAACTGGCTACCAAAATTAAATAACAATAACAAAAGTGTACACTCTTTCTAGTGCAAACAGGTAGTAAATGATGGTGCTTTCACAGTTTGTATAGAACTCAATTCGGTTAAAGTGAGCCAGAAAGGAAAAGTGAGCTCAGTTCTTTTGCTGTTCACACCCTAGTGGACTCAGAAGACAACACCTGAGGTTTTTCGCTCCTCTTCAGCAGTGAACAGACCCCAGACACTTTCTTCTTCACACATGAGTCTGTTAATTCCACGACCTCTCTCCTACATTTTGCTCCTCTCTTGTACGTTTTTATTACTTTAACCGCGGTATTGGTTTCGCTAATAGATAAATGAAGACTAATTTATTAGGAATAAAACGAAATTATTAGAATCGTTAGATCCATCATCGCCCGGGACATGTAACCCCCCACACCCCATTATTATGACGACGTAACAGAGCGGCAAGTGCGGAATCTAAGACAATCATCACGTTTCAGTCGCACCACGTTCTCACCAGAGGGGAAAACAATACAGACTCTGATCGGACCAAAACCGCTTCGTGACCACAATTAAAGTGACGCATCATTTTCGCCTGGAACGAATTGCGTTAGGTTACTCGTTACTGAAACGCCGTTCTTCCCATCACTGGCGGTGGCTGTGGTCTGACTCCCCTGCCCCTACAGGAAGAGGAATGACAAGATCGAGCATCTGGTGGGCTGCATAGCGGAGCTGTCTCCCAGCGAGGAGAGGATGCTGCTGCGCCACGGAGAGAACGACTTCAGCGTCATGTACTCCACACGCAAGAACTGCGCTCAGCTGTGGCTGGGCCCGGCGGCCTTCATCAACCACGGTACACGCTGGCCTGCGTCTGGTGGCCTCGCTCTCTTTAACCGCTTTGCTCTTTTCTGCAGATTGCCGGCCGAACTGCAAGGTGAGCGTGTGCGTGGATCGGTCGGCGGAGTGGAGCTGACGTGCGCGTGTGCGTGTTGCAGTTTGTGTCCACAGGCCGAGACACGGCGTGCGTGAAGGTTCTGCGGGACATTGAGCCGGGAGAGGAGATCTCCTGTTACTATGGAGACGGGTTCTTTGGCGAAAACAATGAATTCTGCGAATGCTACACTTGTGAAAGGTATTGCGGCGAGTGTTGCTCGTTCTCGGCGTGTGCGTTTCAGTCACACGCTCGGCAGGTTCAGCTCTTTGTTTTGTTGTTTGTGTATTTCGTCGCTTTTCTTTTTTGGTTTAATCGAGAGCTGTTCTGATCAAAGTCAACTTTATTGTTAACTATGCCATACATACCGGATGTACAGAGAATCGAAATTGCGTTTTTCTGCTCGTCTCTAACAATTTTGGAGAATTACATTTTGTACTTTTTGCACATTTTTGTACAAACAGGTATGCATGTTCACATATTTACGCAAATATAAGCAGCCCCTTGATTTTTCAGGCACAAAATAAAACTTCCCAATTTTTTTTACATTTCTGGTTCAATTGTGTACATTTTCTCAAAAGTTTTTTTCTTTTCTTTATTAAACAATCCTATCTTGACTTGTATTATTTTGATATTGTTTTAGTGAAATTGTGAAAGTGCCTTACAAATGCACTGAATTTGAACTTGAACTTAATAGATTTAAAAAGTTAATTCTAGTGATCGGATATCCAACTCCCAGAATTCTCAGCCGATCCCAAGAGCCTTTGCACTCCAGTCCGCACAGGGGCACAGCAAGGAGGCACATTCTGAACTGTTACTTTATCCAACGTCTTGTGAAGAGGATCGTAGCGAAGGATTATATTCCCTGTGCTGCAAACCCAGCGTTTTGATTGTATTTGTTCCCTGCTATCGACTCCTTTCCTGTGTTCTTAGTTTTTGACCGTTTTTTGACACTTTTGGACGTTTCCAGCTGTTTATTTACTTGTTACTAACTCATTATATTTAGCCCCTGCTAAGTGTCATTGGTTAACTGTTTCTTTCTTTCTGTTATTGAGCTGATTAAAACCAAAATTATTTCCTTTTCTTTGTGATTGCTGCTCACTTGGAATGTGGAAAATTTCGCTCCGCACTTATATTTACGTGCATATTTGAAGTTGGCAATAATAAGCAACGGCCACGTTTTGTGAGCCGCTGAAATTGGGAAAAACAACGGGTGCTTATATGCGTAAATACAGTATATTTAACATAAAAGATGTTTCAGGGTTCTGATGTGGAAAGCCTGAAACAATCATCGCGTCGTTTGGGTAAACAGGCGTGGGATTTAGATCGAGTTCTGATTTGTGAATGTTCTAGAAAAGGATGATGCGTCCGGCTGCCGTCATCTGTGATGTTCTGTCTGTCTGTTCCAGGCGTGGCACCGGAGCGTTCAAGTCGCAGGCAGGGCTGCCCGCCGAGGCTCCGCTGATCAACAGCAAGTACGGCCTCCGCGAAACAGACAAGCGTCTCAACCGGCTGAAGAAACTCGGGGAAGGTTGCAGGAACTCTGACAGCCAGTCAGTCTGCTCCAACGCCGAGGCCGACCCTCAGGAAAGCAGCGCCGCACACGCATGTAAGAGCACGGCGGGCGCGTCTCCCTCGCCACGCCACTCAACCTTTCCCTTCTGTTCCTCCTCCAGCTTTACGGAAGAGGACTCCGCAGGCCAGCGCCAGGAAGCCCGGGGAAGCCCGTGCCGTACAAAGACACGCTCTGTCAAGCACTCCTACCTCAACCACTAGACGAAGTCAGACCAGTGCGTCACGTTTACCAAAGAGACTCGAGGCGAAGTCCACGCCGCCGCCGCCCAGAGGAAAGAAGCCGTGCCGCGTCCTCTGGACTAAAGGCTCCGCTAGGGATGTCCCGGAGCCCAGCGGGCGGAAGCGGGACCGGCGCGGCTCTGAAGGAAAGGCTCGCCGCTCGGACCACAATCAGAGCTCTTCCACGTGCACATACAGAACTCGCAGGTCCACGCGGACTCACGGCGCGCCAGACGCTGCGGCGCTTTCGGCTCGGCCCGCGGCCCCAAAGCCCGAGCCCGGGGAGGCTGTCCCAGTGACGCCGGAGCCGCGCATCAACACGCCCAGCCTGGAGAGCAGCTGTCCCAGGAAAGGGACTTGTCCTCGACGCAGGAGGGCGGCAAAGCAGGAGGAGCCGGGCTCGTGCGCCCAGCCTTTCCTCCAGGAGGGAGTGCCGGACCTGCATCACGCCGCCTGGGCCGCGGACGTCGCCGACTGCGGGAAGGTGGTGCTGGGCCTGCCTGACCGCCACCGCCACTACAGCGACTCGGCCAAAAGCCGCAAAGCCCCGCGCCGGGGCAAAGGCAAGAAAAAGCGGCAGATCACGCGCTATGACGCTCAGCTCATCCTGCAGAACAACTCCGGCATCCCCAAGATAACACTACGCAGACGGCGGGACAGCAGCAGCAGCGGTGGGGGCAGACACGAGCCCCGGGAGCCCAGCTCCTCCAAGATCAGCATCAAGATCAGCAAAGAGCACGAGAAGGACCGCAGCAGCTCGTACGTGGCTCAAGTGAACAATGGCTTCAGTCACGGCAGCTCCACCAAGCTGAAGATCCACCTGAAGCGAGAGGAAGATCGGCCCTTTCCCGAGGACGTCGCCCTGGGCATCGTGAAGAGGGAAGCGGCCGACGTTCTGGAGCACAAGGTGGCCGGTCAGGTTGGTCAGAGCATGGAGTCCTCTGAAGAGGAGGAGGAGGAGGAAGAGGAGGAGGACTACTTTGACACTGAGGATGATTTCATCCCACTGCCACCAGCAAAGCGCCTGCGTCTCATCGTGGGCAAAGATTCCATAGACATTGACATTTCCTCCCGGCGGAGAGAAGATCAGTCCCTCAGACTCAATGCATAAGCTGTGTAAATACCCCGTGTCTCAGTCGTGCTCACTTCAGAAATGTAATTTAATAGAAAATGTACAATTAAAATCATGGCAATTTATCTTTCTTTACCTTGCAGTGACGGCGCTTCTTTGTCTCCTCACTATGACTATAAATACTGTAGAAATGTACAGGCGGGTGCGATTCCTCTCCAGATGTTTGTCCACGTCCGCACGTGTGAGACTGTGAGGTGTTGCATGGTGTCTCCTCACACGTCACGAATGCACTTAGACTCCTCTCCTCTTCCTGTTTGCAGTCATCAGACGAGTGAGAGCAACGTCACACGGACTCTTGCGCTCGCTGAAGTCTTGTGTCCCACTGCGCGAGCAGCTGCTGTGTGGATTTTGTTTTTTTTTTTTAATCTTTTTATTCTATTTACGTTCATTAGTCGATGTTCTGCCCTTAGTGGCCAGGACAAGGCTTTTGACCCGAAAACTCACGGAATTGGAGGTTTGAGGAGCTTCATGTACATGATCCGGGGCATTCTGTTCACTCTGTATATTCTGGGCTTTTATTTAACTGTTTTACGTACTTGAAAACTATAAAACTCATTTTCAAGATCTGCCATTGTCTTTATTATTTGTCATTTCTGGGTAATTTCACAGCCGTTTGCTCACCCCAACCTACCTTTAGTTCATGTAGTTTTTTTTCCTCACGTTTCAAACATCTGCCATTTCACGTGAGTTCTGTGGTAACCTGGCTAAGTGTAGAAAAGTTGATGTGTGTGTGTGTGAGATTCTCTTAACCAGCAGTGTGTGTGTGTGTGTGTGTGTGTGTGTGTGTGTGTTTGATTCGATGATCTTTTCACAGTTTTATTTGCTTCTGTAAACACTGCGTTGATCACGTGGTTCCCATCAGGGCCACGTGACTAAACGACCAACCACTGTTTTCAGTTACAGGCCACGTGTAGCCCACTGCAGACCACCAGGACAAAAGGAAGAGACACGGCTTAACTTCCAGGAAACTAAAACCCAAGTACACCACCAGAAAAAAAAACAGAAACGTCCGGATTCTCTTCCAAAGGAAACGCATTGAATAATTGAACAGCCGACGTGCATGCGACGAGTGTGTTCGGGATGTCACGTCAACGTTTCATTGTACTTAATGTACTTTATCAAACATTTTTAATCGGATCCGCTTTTTAAACCAACATCGTCCCGTTTACACAATCGCGTCTGACTAAAACCGTCAGGAATCACATTGTTTACTTTCCCGTGTGACGTCACTCGATCTTGGAATGAAGGGGACGTGACACGTCTGTCCAATCAGAAGGCACGATGGGTGTGGTCGAGCGACGCGGGGTTAAACTCCTCCGCTCCTGCGAATTGGTAACAGTTGTTGTGTGTTGCTGCAGTTAGCGCGATCCTCCCGCGATCCCACACACACACACACACACCCGCAGCGCACAGTAAACATGAGGACCAAATTCATCAACGGCATGTCTTCCTCGCCCTCAATGTCCCTGGGTTTGCTGGTCAACGAGAACGTCCTCGAAGTCCAGCCCGACTCAGGGAGCGACTGCAAAGACGTGATTGTGCCGGACGAGCCCGTCCCCGAGACCAAGCGCCAGGCGTATCTGTGCTGCAGAGAGTTCCTGCACGGAGCCTGGAAGTCCATCGACGAAGAAGAGTTCCACATCTCCTCCATCAGGTAATGTTCTACCGTTCCTAGGACGAAGATGTTGTAGCGTGTCGGAGAGTGTCCCCTCATCGTTTGCGTGGGATGCGGATCGGAACGTGTGGTAAAGAAGATCCGGATAAAAGCACAACACGAGCGCAGTGACACGCGCGTGATTACAGTGTCCTGGAGGATTACAGCACAATACTGTAGAGCGCAAAAATCTGCGTAATAATCACTAATCTGACGCGTGTGCACACACACACAAATCAGAGGTGTAAAGTACTTCAGTACACTTTAGGACGTTTTGTAAATATTGCAAATATTTTTGTACTTTTAGTGTTTTTTGGCTACTTTGTACTTGTACTGAGTATGAAAAATATAAATTCACGCAGTCCTAATAAATTCACGCAATCAATAAAGTACACATACAAGTATATATACTATGCTCAGTGTTTCAATGTCTAAGGAATTCCGCTTCTTTATGCGTCCGTCATACTTTGTTTTTTTTAGAATCAATTGTGTTATACATACGTATACATATTGTATATTTACAATATGTAGAAAAATCCCTACAGTGTACTCAAGTACTTTACACCTCTGACACACACACAAACACGCATATCAAAGTGTGGAGACTCGGGTTGTTCATGTGTGTGTGTGTGTGTGTGTGTTCTAGAGGGGGTCTCAGCAACAAGCTCTTCCTGTGCGCTCTGCCAGAGAAGCAGAAGACCCTCGGGGACGAGCCAAGGAACGTGCTCTTCCGTCTGTATGGAGAAATTCTGCAGGTGTTTGTTCTGTTAGTTTCAATCTGTAAAACTTTGGAATGTGTGACTGTGATCTAAACTGACGGATGTTTTATTCCCAGTGTGTGTGTGTGCGCGCCTGATCCTCTTAAGATCGGAGCTGGAGTGTAGGTGTGGTAGTAGTTCTCTCCGTCTGGTCAAGTGATTTTGCAGTAAAGTGTGTGTGTGTGTTAAAGAGCCGCGACACGGTTTTGTCTTCACAAGGTTTGTTGTACTTGCGTGTCTTCTTTGCCGTAGGCTTGTCCACGGAGCGCGTGTCCGGTGGACCCAGCAAACCGCTCACGGTACAGTAAGAGGAGACACGCGCACATCCATCACACGCAGGAGGATGGAGATCAGTACAAACACTCTTCAGACGCCACTAGCTTTAGCAGTGAACCTGACGGGCTGAGTGGCTGTGCACCTGAGGGTCCGCAGGCTCATGGTCCGGCCCTGTGAGGTCAGGAGTCTTAGCTGGAGCCGTGACTCAGATTCCAGCCGCTGTGGACTTTGCCTGGCGCTGATCCGCACGTGTCACGACGAGTCTTCTGAGGCTGATTGTTTTTTTTTCTCGCACTGATGCTGCTAGAGGTCGTTACCGACCAGATAGACCAAAGAAGTCAAAGCTTCATTGCGAGTACATATTCCTTCACAGTGTGGAGCAAAGAGTTCCCGCCGCCCGCTGACGCTCGACCTTCTGCCTGTTCTGTTCTTCACAGATGTCCTGTAATAAAGGAGATTCGTCCGGGACGAGCGCCGAGAGTCACTTTCAGGTCAGTGGAGCTGCCGAGAAGCTCCTTCTTTTCGAGAACGTGTCTAAACTAGGAATGTAGCCATAACACTTCTTTGGGAAACTAGTAGGAGTACTTGCACGTCTTTCATTTTGATACAGTGTACTGGAGAAAAACACAATTTTAATTTACAGGTGATTAAGACCATTTATTTAAAATGAAAAGCATGTTGTATGCAACATTATACAGAATAAATACATATAAATTATAAAATGTATTATAAATGAAAAATGTAAACAGTAACCATGCAACTCGTGTTTTTTTCAGTTTGTTGTAAACTCGGCCGCTTTGGACAGCACAAGGGACATTAATAAACATCTTAGCTATTTAGTGCACAATATTTGAATAAAGTAACAACACGTTTCCCTCTTCAGTTTTAGAGAGTTGTGATGGTGCAGAAGCAAACTCTTTCTACTCGCTGTCGTGTCGAGATTTTAGTTCAAATTTGTTTATTTAGCGCTTTTCTTAGTCCCTTACTACCAACGCAAAGTCGCTAAGCAAAGTTAGGAAAAAAAGAGTCTTTAAAAAAGATTTACATTTGTTCTACATTTTGAGTCTCTGGACAATTTGAGTAATGAGTCATTTGCAGTCCGCGTTTGTTTGGAAGTATTCATTCACTTTAAAATACGCGCGGCTGCAATGTTCCGCCTGGCCTTCTCTGAGTCTGAGCTGGAGGCGGGGCTTGAGGGCGTGGCTCTGCCCCTGAGATTAACCCCTCACACGCGGCTCAAACGTAGACATTTCTCAGACCGTATTGGTGCATCCCTAGTATGAGAAGATCGAGTGGATGTGTGAGAAACATTGCTTCGCTTCTGAGAGCTGTGATGATTCCTCACATGCTTTGGCTCAGCACCTGCTCACTCTTCACAATCTACTCATTGTTAGAATGTCAGGGAAAAGATTGCCACGTCAGCATATTTTGGTGTTGAGCCACACACACTGAAGGTGAAGGACTGTGATGTTCAGCAGGGAGCTCATGCCATGGTGCTGGAGAGCGTGATGTTCGCCATCCTGGCTGAACGCGACCTCGGACCCAAACTCTATGGCATCTTTCCCCGGGGACGACTGGAAGAGTTTGTGCCGGTGGGTGTGAACTTCTCCTCTCACTGTGGTCTGCAGTGTAAGGCAAAGTGTGTGTGTGTGTGTGTGTGTGTGTGTGTGTGTGAGCAGAGCCAGAAGCTGAGCAGAGACGAGCTGAGCGAGCCCACCACATGTGCCGAAATCGCCCAGAAGATCGCCAGGTTTCACGCAATGAGGATGCCTTTCAACAAGGAGCCGAAGTGGCTGTTTGGGACCATGGAGAAGTAGGAGACCACCGCGCCGGGCTGACCCTGCTGAGCCCCAGGCCTTCAGTTCTCCTCTCCTCTCACGCAGGTACATGAGCCAGGTTCTTCAGCTCACCTTCACCGCCGAGTCCCACGCCAGAAGCTTCTCCAGGCTCCTGAGCCTCGACCTCCCTGGAGAGATGGAGAGTCTGCGGTGAGCTCCACACGCCGGCTTGTTGAAGGACGGACCTGACGCAGGACGTCTTCCCTCCGCAGGCGCTTGCTGGAATCCACCGCATCTCCTGTCGTCTTCTGCCACAACGACCTGCAAGAAGGTTTGAAGGATCCTTGTGCGAGGCCGACTCTCGGCTCGCCGTGTGACGCTTCCTCTGTGCTTCTCTCCAGGAAACATCCTGCGTCTCGGCGGCCGTGACCACGCAGACGGACAGAGACTGATGCTGATCGACTTTGAGTACAGCAGCTACAACTACAGGTCAGTGATGCGGTCAGACTCGCGCCCGCACGCTGTAGCTACCAAAGCGGCTCGGCTGTATAATCAGCTCGTGATGATGTCACACCACGCTTACACCGATTGGACCATTCACGTATCATCGAGATGTTCTCAGGCTCGTCATGTTGTTGTTTTCATTTTCCGTTTTCCTTTTCCTTTTCCTTTCACTTGTAGCTCATGGGTCATAAGCCATAGTCTGAACAACGATGGACAATGGACATTTTTCTTTTTTAACTTTTTCCCAAATTTTTGAATACAGATAAATAATGGACATTTTAATTCTTTAAAGACTATTTTTTCCTAATTCGCATATCGACTTTGCATTGGTCTGGAACTAAGAAAAGCGCTACATAAATAAACTTGAACTTGTACTTGTAACTAATAATGCCATTTTTTTTTTTTGGAATTGGAATGTGTGTTTGACATTACTGTTTGTTGTGTCTGGCATTATTATTATTATGCGAGTAAACGTTCGACTGTATAGAAAACATGTATTTTATATGGACGGAAAGTTCTAGATTCAAATAGTTTTAAAGCTTCACATTACGTTCGGACAAATGACCATCTTACACGTCATCTGCCAACGTAATTCGTCTGGACCAATCACCGTCTTATATGTCATCGTGCCAACTTACAGCCAATCAAATAGTGTCACGCCATCATCAGAGTGACCCCCACATGCCCCCTCCACCATGCCTTAAGCTGCCCACTGCTCCGGGTTTAGACAGTGGCCACAATGACAGACAATGGCTTGCGTGTGGATCTAAACCAGGCGGCTCAAACATACGGATCCGGCCCCAAAGGAGGTTTGATCAGGCCCGCAGAGTAATTTGAAAGTGGATACAATTGCATAAAAGACTTGGACTTAATATTTTTAATTAGCTGTAATTTATGGATTATCCGCTGTTTTCATCAGAGTAGAACGCCGCATCACTGAGACAGACGGAAAACCTTGCTCTCTACCTCTCCTCTACACCCGCATTAGACAAAATGTAAGACACATGGACCGCATACTATTCATTTACAGAATATACAGATTTCTAACATATTTTTATATGTTTAAATATGAGTCAATTCATGGAATGTTTTGTAGAAGGACAGTTTATCAAATTAAATGTTCTTAATGTACTTAACACCAACAATCCAGACGATAAATTGAATAAAAAGCAACACTTCCCTTACATATTCACACGTGCGCTTTGAGACAGATAAAACTGTGAAAAGCGCCCTACAAATATTATTATTATTATTATTCTTAATGTTTTGTGCTTCTCTGCACCAAAACAAAGGAAAGACATGATTTAGTTTTTTTTATAGCAGAGTATGATATTGTATATGGCCCGGCCCGCTTGACATCTCCCTGTGGTCCACGATGTGAAATGAGTGTGACACCCCTGATCTAAACTGAACGCAGAGTGTGCGGCTCTTCTGTGCTGAAGATCGTTGTAAAGGTTGGAATGCGGCGCGGCTCCGTCTGAGGTGACCTCCACATTCCCGCGCGTGTGGAGACGTGTTTCTCCGAGTCGCCCTGGACCGTCCTGGACTCCTCGGCCTCTGTGGTGCTCATCATGTCTTCTCTTCCTGCAGAGGATTTGACATCGGGAACTTCTTCTGCGAGTGGATGTACGATTACACCTGCGACAAGTTTCCATTCTTCTCCAGCGACGCCAGAAACTACCCGAGCAAAGCGCAGCAGGTGCGTGTGCGGGACTCTCACTTCCTGTCAGTCAGTCAGTCCGCTGGCTTGACCTCTGCCTCGTCTCCTCAGATGCGCTTCTTCCAGAACTACCTGCTGGAGTCGGATGCTGGGTTTGTCCGCTTGAGTGTGACGGAGCAGCTGAAGCGTGAGGAGAACATGCTGGTGGAAGTGAACCGGTGAGAAGCTCGAGCCTCGACTGCCGGACGTCTTCCTCAATCACGTCTCGCCTTCCCGCAGGTTTGCGCTGGCCTCGCATTTCTTCTGGGGCTTGTGGTCCACCATCCAAGCCAAAATCTCCACCATCGAGTTCGGCTACATGGTGAGTGGCGCCTCCCCGCCGAGATAGCGCTGTGTGCCAGGTCAGGCCGGCACGACCGCCATTAACCCGTGACCCGTGTTCCGCGCAGGAGTACGCCAGGGCCCGGTTTGACGCCTACTTTGACCTGAAGAGGAGGCTGCGAAACGTCTGAAGACCAGCCGCTCTCCAGTGTCCCGCCCGCTCACTGTACGTTTACTGTAAATACCTGCCTCAGCTGCTGACGTGATGGCGAGTGTTGTTCCTTATCTAGAGCCACACGGAGGCCGGACTCTCGCCAACACCTGACCTTCAAAACCAGTCCAGTCCACGCCGAGCTGTCACCACATTATCTTCCTTATCTGTGCTCGGCGGTGGAAGATTGTGAGGTTCAGAAACTGGACTCACGCGGCCTTTCACCTTCATCCGCTGCGTTACTGAACTTCCTGTGCTCGCGGGAAACTCCCAGACCTAGCGGCCTGACTAGCGGCCTGACTAGCGGCCTGACTAGCGGCCTGACTAGCGGCCTGACTANNCCTCACTAGCGGCCTGACTAGTGTCCTCACTAGCGGCCTGACTAGTGTCCTCACTAGCAGCCTGACTAGCGGCCTCACTAGCGGCCTGACTAGCGGCCTGACTAGCGGCCTGACTAGCGGCCTGACTAGCGGCCTGACTAGCGGCCTCACTAGCGGCCTGACTAGCGGCCTGACTAGCGGTGCAGATCTCATTTGATGCTTTGGTTTGTAAATGACCTTCTTTCTTCAGGCTGTGTCGCCGCTTCATCTCCCGTGGTCATCTTCAGTCAGGGGATGTTCAATTTTTGTCTTTACTAATAATAGTAGTTTGACTAGTAAGTTACGAAACTATACTGTTTGACTAGTCGTGATTGATTGTCTGCTGATGATTCTGACTGAAATTGTTACCTTGCCCTGAATGTGTGTGTGTTTGTGTGTGTGTGTGTGTGTGTGTGTGTAGAACTAGGGAGATGTGTTTTAAGGATGACTATCTTGAGACACTTGACACAAACACTAACGTCGGTGATAATGGTGGTTTGTGACGCTGTTTCCCGTCGCAGTGACTCTTGCTTCAGGCAATAAAGTTTGACAAGTGACACACACTCTTCAGATTAGAATGTTGTGCAATGGGAGTGTTTGTGCTGCGAGTGAATGACACGATCAGACGGACCCCGCGTTGCTCCTGAGGGGCGTCGTCCTCGCGGCTTACGCAACGCCAACGCTTCACTCAGAGCAAAGGTCAGAGGCGACAGGACAGTCACATCCTCATGCCAAAAGTTTCACTCTGAAGGAATGAAGAACACACACTGGAGCAGTGGTCAGTCACACACACTTCTGTGCTGGTAAACACAGAAATGTCCCCTTGTTGCATTCGCTGTGGCGACCCCTGATAAGGGAAAAGTCGAAAGAGAAGTAGTAGAAGTAGAATGTAATGTCAACTAATGTGTCAATACGAGCCACCAGGGGGCAGCACTGTGCTGTAACCATAAGTCTTGTTGGGGCGCGGCCGGTGATCTGAAAATTCTTCCTTCAGCTCAGAATTTCCTACACTTACGTCACCGCTCAGCTGTTCCTAGCTAAAACACGTCAAAACTGAATACTAATATAAATAACTACAATATATTGTAACATGTTACGAATATCTTGTGTACTGTTATAAGTGTCCGTGTTCATTTAGTGCATTTACGTTTATTCATTGATCCAACGTTACAATACCAAAAGTACATACAACAAAAGTACAGGTGGGAATGTTTGTACGATCAAGTAGGAGAAGAAACAGATATAACTAATTTTTTAACGCGCATGTAGCGCAGAAAGTAGAATAATCAGGGCGCGCAAGCTAGGAACAGCTGAGCAGTGACGTATGTTCTAACGCACGTGCACAGTGTAGGAAATTCTGAGCTGAAGGAAGAATTTTCAGAACGCCGGGACATGACGTAAAAAGAGTGACAGTAAAAAAAACATGTCCGGGGAAAGGGCTAGAAGTCTAGAATAGATTAACTCGTGGTCATGCTTTATAAACCCAGTCTTAAGTTTAGATTAATTTAAAATTTACTTAGATTTCCATCCTCATGAGGGACTAATAAAGGTTCAATTATTATTATTATTATTATTATGATTTATATACAATATGTCACATCATGAATAGAATAGAATAGAAAAGTGCATTTATTGTATCACAGGGTTACAATGAAATTAGCATTGCTTCTCCGTTTGGTGCAAAAAGAAAGATAATGGTAAAATATACACACACTGAATAACCAATATAAATAACTACAATATTTTAAAATATGGTCCAAAATATAGAAGGAAAAAATGATTTAAAAACAACACAAGATACAAGTCAATAACACGAGAAAAATTCAATTGACAAAATATGCATAGTGCAAAGAAAAATATAAATAACCGAAAGTGTCGGCGCGGCTGCCGGGTTTATTTAATACAGTGTTTAATACCTTGATTATAATGTGTAAACAGGGAAGGTGTTGTGTGTTTGTGTGTGACATAGTGACGCTCATCTGTCGAGTCAGGAACATCTGAACCAGACAGACTCGCATGTCCTTCACGTCACTCTCTCTTCAGCTTCACTAGGGATGTGACGTGTGCGGCGTCTCTCATCCATATAGATTCACTGGCACCTGGGGGCTGTTGCACAAAAGTAGAATAAAGAAAGCCAGGATTTCAGAAGAAGCCTCGCTTAACATAACTTCGTCAGATCATTCTGGGTTATTCGGTTGCACAAACGCTAAACTTGGATAAATACTTTCCGCTAAATTAAGCCAGGTGTAGATAGTTGGGATTAGTGCTTGTTCACGGCAGACTTAAACAGACCATGGAATCGCTCACAGAATCAACGAGTCGACAATGGATAGGACACTTCTTACCAGCAGAACAGCGCCTCCTCATGACCGATTAAATGTTAGTTCATTATAGTTAGTTAATAATGAATGAATAATAATTAGTTAATACTTAATGCAATTATTTGGTGTCGTGCATTATTTGGTAATTTATTTCATTCTCCCCTCCTAATTAGAGAACAAGCTTGTCTGGCAAAAAGGACCTGACAGCAAGTCAAGTTTAAGTACAAGAACATCTTGCGCGCTGGCAAGTGACTTGATGGAAGAACATACATTGGCTTACGAAAAAGTTTTCATACCCCCTGAACTTTCCCACATTTCTCACATTTCTCACAAACATGATCATATATTTTAACGGAATGTCTAATGAAAAAGCAAGACAAAGTGGCACACAACTGTGTAGCAGAAAGAAAATAATAAAGGAGTTCTTTTTTTTATATAAATAATTTAAAATGTAATGTAAATGTACAAATAACAAAACTAAAAAGTGCAGTGTGCATAAGTATTCAGTTCCAGTTTTGTATATGTAAAAAAAAATTGAGACTGAACTTTGTATTAATCATGGTTTGTTTTATCAAAAAGCTCCAAACCGACTAGTGATTAACCATGAATGAACCATGATTAACCATTTTCAGCTGGTTTTATGGACACTTTAAACATCTTTACTTTACATGGATCACTTGAGTGCCTTTTTTGTATTTTGCTCAATTTATTGTATTTCTAGTGGGTCTTTTTCATCTTCATTTCCTTGTTTTAATTTATAATGTATCTTTATCATTTATTTATTTATTTGGTATTTATTTGTATTTTTATCTCTTATCTTTTTATTGCATTTCTTTCTCGTATGCACCCCCCACACTTCATGTTTAAATGCTGGACGATTGTAGAAATACATTTCATTGCATGTTGTACCAGGTATAATGTGTATAAGACGATTAAAATTTTAATGATCTTGTCTGAGTATTAATACTTCTTCGTCCACAACTTCATCTAACAAAGGGCATGCCAGGGTTAGGAAATCAAATCACGTAGCCAATATATTCTACATATTGACCTCCTTATGGACTATTAAATCACCTTTGTAACTTCACCAGCCATTTCCTAAAATCTGCAATGTTGTGTATTCATCAAACATCTGAAATAACATTTTTTTAACTTTATAATTATATTTATTTATCATGGCATATATTTATACTTATACGTTAAAGTTATATTATAACTTTATACTAATATTTTACTGCACGATTAAAATGATGCCAGATGTTTACAGATGACCATTTAATCATTGTAAATCACAAAAATGTAGGACCAGGATTAATTTTAGCCTGGCTGTTAGCCTGGTCCGGGGCAGGCTAGCTTCTCAGAATAAATCTCCATGGTAACATGCCTTACCTGGCTTTATCCTACTTTCATGCAACGGAGTCGGGGCTAAATTGAGCCAGGATAAGTGGAAAATCCCAGATTAATCGCTTATCTCGGTTTTGTGCAACAGCCCTCCGTTCTTCACGTTTCCTTCAGGTTTACTGGGACTTATCTTCAGTACATCTCAAGTTCTTCATGTCTTCTTCATCCGCAGGCCGTCTGGATCAGACACTGACGGAGCACACACACACACACACACACACACACACACACTGACCTTGTCCTCAGCTGTTCCTCTGGTCAAACAAACGGCCGGAATCCTGCTGCAGATGAGTCCAGTCGACCTACAGCTGGAGTCTGTGTGTGAGTTCAACCGCCTCCATCATCAGATACTGACACACTTCACCCTGCCTGACCTGTCTCACGCTCACACCCTCTCTCTAACTCACTCTCTCTCTCACTCTCTCTCTCTCTCTCTCTCTCACACACTTTCTTTCTCTTTATCTATCTGTCTATTTTTCTCTGTCTCTCTCTTACTCTCTCTCACTCTCTCTCTATCACCCTCTCTCTTACTCTATCTATTTCACTCTCCGTCTATCTTTCTCTCTCACACTCTCTCTATATATATGTCTCCCTCAATTGCCCTCTTTACCTACTCTCATGTTTGGTTGCATTCCAAGGTTTCATTTTTTAACTGTATAAGGTCTTGAACAACTACTTTTACCATGGTGATATCTCTTTGCTGCTCGGTGTTTTCGATTCCCACACATTCCAGCAGAGGGCGCTAATGCTAAAATAAAAACGTTCGATCTTTCAGTTGCATAGTGACAAACTATTATTTTCACGCCGCACAAACAGATGTTAAATGTTTTGAAAATGCAACAATGGTGTTTTTATTGCACACTGTGCAGACTAAATTGGACTCATCCAGTAACAGCTGGGTTACGTATATCGATTCTCACACATTCCAGCAGAGGGCGCTAAGGCTAAAATAAACAAACGTTCCTCATACGTTTATTTATAGTGACCAAAAGATTAATTAATCATGCCGCACAAACGGAAGTTGAGAACAATTATAAAACGCAAACGTTGTTTTTTTTATTGCGTATTGTGCTGAGCTGACTAAGCTGAACTCTCTCGAAGAAAAAGTCTTAAACAGCCTCTGATTGGTGGAGGGCAATAATAGGGAGGTGGATTTGAAGAATAATAAGAGCACCATGGCGTTGACGTTAAAATGATGTTAAACGTTTTATTCCGGCCCGACGAACTTATATTTAAAATAAAAAATTTTAAAGAAAGTCTTTTTTTTCCCCAATGTAAATCCGGTAATCCATTATGAAAATGTATTATTTTCTTTATACATTTATTAACACAGTTTAACACATTTTAAAAAGCAGCACCATAAACACTAATAATTGTACTAGTACGTTTTAACATTTAATTATACACTGTCAGTCACAAAACAATAAAGGTTTGCGCATATGCGTCAAAGTCAGCTTTATTGTCAGCTCTGCCATACATACTGGACGTACAAAGTCGAAATTCCAATAACTTTACCCTTACTTAAAAACACACAAGTAAACAATGCACAGACATAAACAACAATTTGACACAATTTTACAAAATATGTTTATGCAGACGCACCGATCTTTCGCTTAGATCAGACAAAAGCCACTATTGTGCTTCTCTAGTTCAAGGTTATTTATATAGTGCTTTTATTAGTTCCAGACCAGCGCATAATCGCTTTGCGGAATTAGGGGAAAATTGTCTTCTGAAAAGAAGAGCAAGCCACATCGTGACAGTGGCTAGGAAAACAAAACCTCTCTGGCGGAGTGAGAGGAAAAAACCTAGGGAGAACCCGACTCTAATTTCCTTCTTTAGCTCAATGGTTATTTTATTTTAGAACCTTTCCCTCGCATTCATTTCTGCATATTTTTCTTTTATTTTCACCCTTTCTGCTTTCCTCCATGTTTCCCTTGGATCCACAGCTTGAGTTCAGTCCAGCAATCGTAATTTAATCCCAATGTTCCACCACTGCTCTTACCAGTCTCAGCAACTTGTCAAAACAATGCTGCTTTTTTAACTGAAACTTTATTTTGAAGCAGTTCAACACAAACTTGATTGAAACAAAGTGATGTACAGGAAAATAAGGTAAAACTATGTTGATAAAATGAATAAAAACAGCAGAGTACATGGAAAAAAAAATCACAAACAAAATAAAAAGACAGATAAAATAATGTCACAACTCAATTCACGTAAAATGCAAATGAAAACAGATGGGTTTTGAGTAGTGATATAAAAGTAGGTAAGGATGATTTACAAAGTCAGCTTGTTCAGTGGTTTTTGAGCTCAACCCATAAAGAAACACATTTAATATTATGCAGAATTGAGTTCAGTGTTTTGGTCCGGCCCTCTGCAATATTTTCTATTTCAGGATTTATTCCGCCTATTATACACACCATATCGTCAAAATAAAAAAGCATTGACTCTCCAAAGGCATTTTTTATTGAATATTTTTTGTATTGTACTCCAACAGAATTGGGCAGAAACGTTGTCAGCGTATGTTTCTGTTTTCTTCAGTAAAAGCAATTTTATTCAAGCGTCATGTTTTTGATTCACATTAATATTCGTGTGTTTTATATGTTCAATTGTGTGTTTATGTCTGGTTGCAGTTTTCTCAAGCGCGGCGAGGCATCGAGTCGCAGAGCAACTGATCAGGTGAAGATCCAGACGTTTAGACAAGTTTGTTTATTCTGAAGTTCATTTTTTTGTAGGATATTCTTCTAAAAAGAAATTTTTTTTTTTTTGTTCGGGCAGAGGATGTCTGCCTACGGAAGCCAGGTGTGGCTCGACAAGTGCTACAGGCGGAGAGGAGAAAGCCTGGGAGCATTTGCCGCCGATGTTCAGCTCCACTGCCGTCATGCCTACTCCACCTTTTCGACCTTCTCGCTCGTGAGGAGGTGGAGCTCCAGACCTTTCTCCGGGGGCTGACTCCAGATCTGCTGCGTCACCATGTTAAGTTGACATGGCCTGCGACGCTGCAGGAAGCTCTGGAGATGAGTGAACGGGCCGAGGAGATCCTGCTGTGACCCCCACTGATCCGGAACCGGACGCCTCAGTCGTTGGGCAGAAGGAGGAGGAAGAAACTGAACCGGCGCCTGCTAGCTTGCCTCCATGCCTGGACTTGACAGTGGAAGAGCCTGAGGAGGTTATCGGTTCAAAGGACCTCGAGACGTCAGTCCAGGAGCCAGAGCGGTCAACGACTATGCTATAACGACTATACAAGAGTCGTACGCAGTGGAGGTTCTGCGGTGAGCGTGGAGGCGGAGCTGGGAGTCGTGGTCTGTGCGGTGTCGGGGAACCGCAGGCTGCAGTGAGTCTCAACCGGTCGAAACCTTCGCCCAAGAGAGTCTCCAGAGCTCCGAGGCACCGGTCAGGACAGCACGAGTCCAGCTCCAGCCCAGAAACAGTGTTGACTGACACAGGGTCAGCTGGCTCTTCTGCAAGCTCATGACAGGCGCTCCACGATCACGCGCTTGTGATCCTCCAGCGTCTCCCGGGATTGCCCCATCACTACCCAATCGTCGAGGTAAGGGTAGATGTGAATACCCTTCAGCTTCAGGGGAAGTGGGGCAGTGTTGACACAAGCCGAAAAAGTTCGGGGAGCGAGTGCCAAACCGAACGGTAGCACAGTTGAATTAAAAGCGGAGAAACTTCCTGTGCCGCGGAACAGTAGAAATACACATCTATCTTTTGTCCCGTGTTTATTCCACGCAAACAAGAACGTGTAGATTTGTTCTGAGAAGCTAGCCGGCCCCAGACCAGGCTAACAAACGGACTAAGATCAAGAGCTTCTAAGAATCTCGAGACAAATTCAGACAGGCTTCTCTGAGGTTATGGTACAAGTTCTGTAATAAAAATATTAAATCTGTAAAAAACTTAAACCCGTTGTTCTGAAAATTCCTCCTACAGCTCAGAAGTTCCTACACCTATGTCACTGATCAGCTGTTCACGTCAAAACTGAATACTAATATAAACAAGTACACGTGTGTACTGTTATAAGTGTCCATGTTCATTTAATGCATTTATCGCGCACCGCGAAGGGTGAGAACAGCTGAGAAGCGACGTTTCATTAGCGCGCATGCGCAACTTGCAAGCTAGAAACAGCTGAGCAGTGACGTATTGTGGCGATCCGCTGCTGTGAGTGCTGTGCTGGAGCTGAGCCATGTTCTAACGCGCGTGTTACAATATATTGTACTTATTTATATTAGCAATTTATATTATTTATATTCCTGGCGAGCTAGCCAGGAACAGCTGAGCAGTGACGTCAGTGTAGGAACTTCTGAGCTGTAGGAGGAATTTTCAGAACACCGTAACAAAAAACAGTGCTAGACTCTTTTCTAAAGAAATAAACAAAAATACAAATTAAAACAAAAAATTCATAAATAAATTGATTAATTAATAATATGAAATTGTGTTCTAAATATCAGCTTTTGTTCTAAAATCCAGGCTATGCTAAATTTGCAATATTTGTGCTTGTTTGACTCCGACCACTAGGTGGAGCATGTTACCAAGGTTATTTGTGACGAGCGAGCGGAAGAGGAGTTGGGAAGATGAATATATATATAGAAGCTGAATAGTTTTACACAGAATATATACAGACACAAAGAAAGACTGAAAGGAGGTTCAACTGATTTGGACACCAGCTCATGTTGGTATTATAAGAAATGAGAGGGCAGATAAAATAGCATATGGTCTCCTGCTTGACAGACAGGGACTCTTACCACTTATTATAATAGAGGTCATAATAGTACAAGAGATGTCATAACAAATAGTCAACTAAAGCTAGTTTGAACCTAATTTTCTTTAGCACTACTATGTATTTAAAAGAAAATGTAGAATAATACCCCATCGCTCTTCCCACATGCACAAAAACTTTAAAGGTGCTTATATTCACCGATTAAAAAAAAGTCCACTTAAATATAAGCGCCCATTTTCCACATTTCAAGTCAGGAGCAAGCACAAATAAACAGAAAAACATGTGTGTGTCATGTCCTCTTTTCTGTCTTTGAATAATGGCTTTGGAGGTAGACGTGCATATACTGTATGATTTTATTGACTCAATAACACAAATACAGAAACTAACTTGACACTTAGCAGAGATCAAATAACACTGGAAGAAACACAAGCAAACTAAATATTGTACAATCATTTATATTACAACAAACAATGACTACAAACCACATCGCTAAAGGCTCGAAAGATGGTATATGAGAGAGTCAGACACACCAAAATATAGAGAGCGAGAGTGTGTGTGTGTGTAAGAGAGATAGAGAGAAACAGAGAGAGTATGTGAGTGGTAGAGTGAGAGATAGAGTTAGTCTGACAAGAAGACGGTCAAACAGAGAATAGGCAGAGAGAGAGAGAGAGAGAGAGAGAGAGAGAGAGAGAGAGAGAGAGAATATGTGAATGGTGCATGATGTTCATTCAAGAGAAACTCCTCAGAACCTGGACTCCTGACAGTGACGTTTTTGGGCAGTGATGGAGGAAACACTTAGCCAGGCCGACAGGTCGAAAGCAACAGAAGAGAGAAACCAGAAGAGAGAAAGACAAAAAGCTACAGAGTGATCAAGTCCATTCAAACAGAAGAAGAAGAAGTTTAAGTTTATTTATATAGCGCTTTTCATGGACCCAGACCAACGCAAAGTCGCTATGCGGAATTAGGAAAAAAAAGAGTCTTTAAAGAAGAAAATCGTGTTCAAAATTAGAAAATTATTCAATTATATAATGATTGAATATATATGACAATAATAATTAGTCAATTACAAAAAGAAAAATCTCAGTTGTTCATCGGTGTTCAGACTATGGGCTATGAGCAGAAGAGCAAGCTACAGTGACTGTAATCACAACAGTGGCTAGGAAAACAAAACTCTCTGGCGGGGTGAGAGGAAATAAACCTAGGGAGAACCCGACTCTCTGGTGCCAGTCTCCTCTGACATGCTCACATTACAAAAGTCATTGGTGAAGATGGTTCCCGTTTTCCTTAAACATGTTATTATTACAGTTATAAATGTGCTTCACTGAAGAGATGTGTTTTCAGATTCACAGATCGTGCTAGGCAGAGTGTTCCATCATTTTGGTGCCAGATAAGCAAAAGCTCTTCCCCCTGTGAAGGTTTTAGAGATTTATTGGTATTACAAACTGGCCTGAGTTTTGAGAGCGCAGCGCTTTGTTCTGGTCAGTAGTCGAGCCGCCACATTCTGAACTAGATGAAGTTTATCTATTAGTCGGACAGGAGAACCTCCCAGAAGACCATTACAGTAATCTAACCTTGAGATCATAAACGCATGTATGAGTCTTTCTGCATCCGACCTCGGGAGTATATGACGCAGCTTTGAGATATTGAGAAGAGTGGAGGAGGAAACGTAGAATAAACAGACAAGGCAAGATAAAGCAAATCTTCTAAGTAAGCTGGTAATGAAAGGATTAACAAAAAATGAATGAATGTTAGTTGTGCCGCACGACTCGTTCAGGTCTGTTGATTTCACTATGTCTTATTTTAAGCTCTTACACTTTAGAGCACCGGATATATCCCATCTTTCTTGGGAAACAGACTTATCTGGTAAATGAAAAAGCATCAATTCACAGATTTTGCTTTAGATTATAACATAAAGTCCTGCGTCTCTAAACTATCCAATTTTCTCGTTTCGCACAGATTGTTTCCTGTCGGGATTCGGCAGACTTGACTAAGAAAGAGTTTTGCTTTGCATGAACAGTCTCGGGCTCGTAAAGCGCAGTGATCCCACTGCTGAATTATTAGATTCCAAACTAATGCAATCTGACGTATCAGAACAGCTAATAAAAGCTAGAACCACAATATACGTTACGTCTAAAACAGAAGCAGCGGGGCAGAAAATGACAAGTCTTTTGAATTTTCTTTGTCCATTAAATATGACCAAAAAACAAAACAAACAAACAAAAAAGAAATACAAGCGAAACATTTTATGCCTATACTGACAGTCGCGACTATAGATGTAAATACAATAAACAGTTCTGAATCATTTTGCCAAGCTAACAAAGCTAATGCTAGCGTTACAATGTAATCAAATGTAATCTACGCGTTTAGTGTAGGAAAGAAACAAGCGCTTGTGTAGCTAAGATATTTCTATCCTTACTCGTCCGTTATATTTCTTATCAAATAGACAGGTGTCTTTCTTTGACCTTCAGCGCTATCAGAAAATCTGCCCGGACACAAGCTAAAAACGACACACGTGATTGTGATATGTTTTGGCACGTTGGGAGCAAAGCAGAAACCACAGAGGGAGACACGAGTCCTCACAACCAGGAACGCTCGTCCCAGATACTTCAATACACCTTGATATTTATAGGCACACACTATATTAAACATAGTGTATGTATATATTTATTCATTCAGTATATAAATATACACACACACACACACTCATACATTTATATATATATTATATATATATATATATATAACATACTACACACACACACACACACACACACACGCACACACACACACACACCCCACAACACACACACACACACACACACACACACACACATATGTATATATGCCATTAAGTTACTGTTTTACCCTCAATTAATCAAGTAGGTCTAAAACATTAATGCAAACACTGAATTATCAGGGTAAATTCATAATTAATGCATAATTGAGTCTTCAGTGTTTCTTCATGCGAGGCAACACTCACACACACTCACACACACACACACGTCCTCAGGACAAGGTTGATAAATCTGTGCAGTCAAGCGTTAATATCCAGAAGCTCCATCACAATATTGTGAGTGAGTCTTTGGCTTCCTTCAGGCGTTCACGCTGCTACGAGGTTTTCCTCATTGTTGGGTCTAGACGACTCCATCATGTAAATGTTTTACACAGCCACCGTCGCTTCAACCGGATTGAGTCATCGTTCAAATAAGTAAAAAAAAAAAAATGCAACAACCAATGATTAGGCATGTTATAAGATGTGATCAATCGTTCTATTTCAACTCTTACTTTTTATATATAAGCGATGACCATAAATAAATACATGACAAAGACACACACACAAAATAGAGGAATAACACCAATCAATCCGAGAATCTGCCAAAAAAAAAAAAAAAAAAGAAACACAAAACTCCAGACATTAGACACGGCGGAAGCTCAGCGTTTACAAGTGATCCCCAGGTAGACGAGGCTGTAAACAGAAAGCACACAGTGATCCTGTTAAACATAATTAAGATCTCACACAAGGTCGTGGCATTAAATGGCACTCTTTGAGTCAGAGGAAGGAACCACAAGAGCAACAATAAATGAAGCTCATAGCTAAACTAAAGACGTTCTCAGTGAATGTTGGGGTGAAGTTCCAGTAGCACAGTGAGAGTTTGCAAAACTAACGTTGTGGGTTTGATTCTCAAAAAAAAAGCACAAGGTGACGTAGTAACAACATGAAGACACTGTGGGGCCTGGACTACTTGAAATGTTTAAAATCCAGCTTTAATGTTACATGTAAAAACAAGCTTTATTGGAACATGTTTGAAAAATGCTTCAAAATGAGGTGTTGGAAAGAAGCATCAGTTGAATGTTTAAAAAAGCTGCGATATGTTGGGAAAAACAACATTAATTAAACAATTTGCAAAGCTGCAATGTTAAAAAAAAAGGCTTGATATATTAAAAAAAAAATCATTAACTTAATGTTTAAAAATAGCGTGTAAACGTTTGAAAAAAGCTTCAATGTAACGCTTCAGTGTTAAAAACGCTTCAGTTTAACATGGAATAACCAGCTTCATGTTTTAGTCAAATGTTTTGTTTCTGATTTTTGACTGTACATGTAAACAAACTTTGTAACCATTGTGATTTTTAAGGGGACGGTGAATGTGTTTCTGGTCTGGTTCAGTGGGTGAGATAAATGGAGTGTGTTCTGGTCTGCCCTTGAGATCTGCCCTGCTTACACACACACACACACACACACACACACACACACACACATGCTGTTCAGTCCCCTGCTGAGACAGTGAAGCCATAATGGACGGTAGTGGACACGCCATCAGCCAGTGAGTGTGGCAGAGAGGGAGGGAAAGTGAGAACCACAGAGTTGGGTGAGAGAGAGAAAGAGAGGGATGAGAGAACTGACAATAGAGATCAAATGTGTGAGAGACCAAAATATACAGATCGATGGTGAGTGTGAGAGAAACTGCCTAGTGTAAAATGCCAAGCAGAATGTGATGATAACCAACCACTTGAAGAAAAGATGATAAATAAAACTTACTGTGAGATTTGCGCCAACTTGTGACTTCTCATTGATGGGACAAATAAAGGTTTTCTTCTTCTTCTTCTTCTTCTTCTTATCGACCGTTTTTTTACCAAGAGATTTTACAGTATACTGTAAAAATCAATGGAGCTCCAAAGAGGAACGAGAAGAGACAAAGCTGAACTAATGGACACTGACAGACTGATGCCGTCAGAGAAAAAAAAAAAGAATCGAGTAGCAATCACCTTCTTTTTTGGAGGGAAATGGACCAGTAAACACCAAAACCCATATAAGAATGTGACTTTCATCACTTTTAAGAAGTGTCATTATGGCCACTAGGGGTCGTATTGAAATTGTGCTCTTCATCTGACCATCCAGTGAAGTTACACACACACAAACCCGGAGCAGTGGGCAGCCTCAAGACTTCACGTATTTCACATCTAAACCTATTCCGTGACTACATAGGATTAAACGAACACATTGTGAAGAGACAGCAGCCCTGGGGAAAGTGCAGACGTGATACAGACTCAACCATCCACCTCCAATAATGAACTCAAGGGTGACAATTAATGGTATAAATCAGTATTACTATTTTTGTCGGGTGTGACAGACAGCCTCGCGTGAGAGCGGAGCCGACACAGAACACGGGCCCTCGGGTTCCCGGAGAGGAGATGACTCCACTCATCATCACTTCCAAACCCGAGCAGACACCTCAGTCTGGGGCCAGACAACAACAGAGAGCCGAGAAAGAAAGAAAGATAGAGAGAAAAATAAAAATCACACGGTAGTAATTATTACAGCCTATTCATTCACAAGTTCACTACTTATGAAAGTGAATTGATTTCCAACTAAATGGAGCACATGTTATTTCCAAATTGAATGAATAAATTTAAACATAGACCTGGAAATATTTTTTGTTACTCTATACGCATATAGATGCATTTAATATCAATCTATTTTCATCGGACACAAGTACAGTGAACAATATTTACTGTAGCAGAAGTTTGTGCGTTTTTAACCAAAAGGCAAGTACTTAAAAAAGTAGGAAAAAAAAACACAAAACAAATTCTAGTGTATTCTGAAGTGTATCTGACCTAAGCAAAAAAAAAAAAAAGCAATTTGCTAAAATAATGAAGTGTATCTGACCAAAGCAAAGCTTTTGATAAATAAAAAAAGAAGAGCCACAGGAGTGAATTTTAACCTTAGCGGTCAAAGATCTGAGATAGTGTTGGTCACGCACGCGCGCACACGCACACACACACACACACACACACACACACTTGAAAGAAAAAAAAAATAATAGAAAAAATATTTGTATTATATAACAATATTTTGTATTTTTAAAATATTTTATCTTCATTTTTATTTTAATCTGTTTTTATGTATTTCATTGCTCGGCTATTATTTATCTTATTTCTTAAAGGCATGTACAGTATAATGTGTAAGTGACAAACAAAATTTGAATGTGGAAACTGCTGTACTCCTCTGTGTGTCGTTATTAATACTTCTATTCCTCACTAACACACTTCTTGTCCATATCTTCTGCTCCTCATCTTCCTGGCCTGTCTG
The DNA here is from genome assembly GCA_028031935.1 of Paedocypris micromegethes. NCBI lineage: Eukaryota > Metazoa > Chordata > Actinopteri > Cypriniformes > Paedocypris > Paedocypris micromegethes. Next base: position 509,553 of record CM051497.1, read on the forward strand.
GCTCAGTCTCCAAGGAATGTCCCTGTCTGCCGCTGTTGCTAGGCAGAAACCGAGGAGAGATGCAGAGATCCTCTCTCCAGTCACACACCACAAGCATCTTTGAGTTGTCTAGAACTTATTAACCCATGCGTTGCTCACGTGGGTCTCTCTGACTTACTGGAGATGTTTTCCTGTCCATCCGGAACATTCCATCTCGGCCTGTAGCAGAGCAGGTGTGAAAAGGACGAGATCAATAAGGGAGTAGGGATAAAAGCGCGGGAAACCACATTCACACCGATCCCAGCCTCCGTCGAGAACCACGACCTGTGAAGCTGAAACTGCAACGCAGAAAAGGATGGAACCAACCGGAAACTGACCCGAGACTTCAGCTTTTGTGATTGCACGAATCTTTAATTCAAGGATCAAACTGTACATGTCAACAAGCAGCCAAAATACAAAAAGACCAAACTGCATCGGTACCTATAATCTCTGCTATGTCCAGTGTGTTCCAATATTAACAATCCCAAGCGTGATCGTCTTAAAAAATATATTATAATACTGTAATATTCATAATTATAATGATAAAAAATTCAACTGGGAGGCGGGGCGGGGGAGGGCGGGGTCAAGACCATACAATGACAACATGGAGAACAGAGCAAAACATTGAAATTCCGCAAATCTAAATATACCAGTATGGCACCATTTTCATTTGATTTAAAGTGTAAAAGTTCTCAACATACATAAACAAAACACATGACCTGGAGATGAAATACAATATTTACTTCCAAAAACATCTCTATTATCCTACATCTCGTGCCGGAAAACCCCTAGTTCGGTGGCAGTGCGCTTTAAAATAGTGCCGACAATAACAAATCTTTTTTTTTAATTCATCCCCGTTTTGACTATTTACATACTTGCACTCAAAACACTTAGTAAACAATTTTTTTTTTCTCTTTCTGTTCATTTGCGTCACTTCAATCCACAGTTTGACCGTTTGTTCCATCCATAAGACCTATCTGCTAATGTGTTATAATTATGTCTTTAATAGCGTCATAATACTGTAGCGATGAAGAACATCTTTCGTTAAACATCTTTCAGCACCGAGGTGAAATATTAGTATATTTTTTTTTAGCAAGCCCAACACATTCATGATTGTAAGCCTTGGGAATCTCTTTCGTAGTCTCGTCCTTTACAGAGCAATCTCGAAAACCCAACGGCAAGTTATCCACTGCAAAAAAAGGTAAATAAATAGATAGATGGAACCGTCTCCGATCGTAGTTTATTGCACAGTTTGGCTTGTATAAATGTATATTACATAACCTGATGACAAAACCCTGCCATAATAAGAGTTCTCAGTTTTTAATCTGTAACTTCAGAAAATGGTGCGACTAAAAGCGATTTCCAGTTCTGCGCGACTGACTGCTTTTATTGGATATATATGACATTTCCCTTAATCTGACAATAAAACAAAAATCTTTTTTTTTCTTTTTTATAAATAAATGTGCACAGTTTTCTGTCTGTTTATAACATGGAGGACACTTGCTTTCAGGACAATCCATTAAAGGAGCTAAACGCTTCACTCTCGACAAGAAAGCGCAGCATTAGCACGATTTTCAAACGTCACATCCTGTGACTGACCTCGCTTCCACTCGTCGACGTTTCCCCGTTTGGCAAGGGCTTCGGATCAAAGCGAGTAACTCAAATATTACAAATCCCACAATCCACACACACAAACCACCATGAAAAAATTATTTTCTCAGTCTCACTAAACAGTGCTTCATTCATACCAATTGTTTCAAACATGGTGCTACAACGTGACGCTGAGTGATTCATTCGGTGTTGCAGAGATTAATCCAAACCATTTCGTTTTGATGCTGAAAACCATTGTCCTTTTTTGTCTCCTCACGACGTCTGCCGTGAACAGGCTTTATTCCCGGGGTTTTCAAAGGTAGAAACCTGTGGTCTGGGGGTCCGGGGCGGCCGGAAGAGGGTCTGGAAGGGGATGAGGACAGGTGGGTGGTGCCACGGCGTTGCCATTGGGAACCAGACAGTTTCCTGTGTAAGCTACGGTCGTCGAGTTCAGTATGAAGCCGTTCTGAATCTGGAAAGCAAACATTCAGACACTCTGATTATTACAATTTGGATTATTTTTTTAACAACAAAAGTAGCGGAAACAGGGCAGCTTGTCTTAATCTTAGTGTGATGGTTTAAGTCAGCTTAGCGGAAAACATTGCTTTAGGTTAAGGTTCTAAATTAAATTGCAGTCCATTGGTTGGAATAAAATTACCGTGTGCTAAAATGAAACAAAACTAGTAGCAAAGGCAATTTCAGCAGCGTGGCTTCTAATGACTTTTTGCCATCAACTCAAATGGCTGCTAGCTTGTGGAACTAGCTTATGGAGCCGGTTAGTCACAGCTGGACGCCAGATGTGTTTGCAGGGGTTATTTAAGGCCTTTCCAAGTGTTCTGGATCTTATAGGCATAAACACAATAACTAAACTCTGGAGATGGCTGCTCTTTGACACGTGTCTATTGTTCCATGCGAGTGAAGTGCTACATGCTAATTGATAGCAATCTCCATCAAATGCGACACGGATGAAATCAATCTACGTATTAAAATCGGTCAAGTCTCTTAGTACAACATACTAAAGGTTTTCTTGCGATGGATTCACGCTGCCTAAACAAGCGTTCGGCTAATCTTTGCCTAGCTTTGAAACAGCGATAAACTCCGGAATGCTAGTGCTAAGTGACAGATGGCTTCCCAGCCTCCTTATTAATCCTCTTCAAAGTTTTAACATGGATCAACACAGCAATGACAAGACGAAATATTGACCGCAGATATCTGAAAGAAAAACATCAACTCTGATTTAAAGACACTCACAAACGGACCCTGAATATATGCCGGGAAAAAGAAAAATCGCATTAGCAAAAGCAATAATATAATCTACCTGCCTATAACGATGTGTTTATATGTGCAGAACAGATTACTGCATCTACCATATGCTGGAGTCACAAAGCCCCTAGTTAGAATATGAAAGTTGAGCATTAGTATGCATGAGGTAATGTTGATGCTAGATAGTAGGTCATGCCTGCTCACGCCTGACTGGCCAGTTAAGCTCTATTCTCCTCTCAGCTGAAAGCAATGACCCTGACACACACTCCCTGGAATTTTGTACAAGGCATCGAAAGAAAATCGAATTTATGCCAATTGCCGCACTATTTAATCCAAGTCTCACATTTGTCTGTGTTTCAAGGAAGAACTGCACCTGATGGGACCCACACGATCTCCAGTCCATTGCGAAACAGTCCAACAGCTTCTCTCGTTAACCTGGTGACATTTTCACTGTCATTTGGCGTGATCTAATGCGCCGTTCAGTCTCAAAGCTTGGCTGAAGGTAAAGCACCAAAGCAGTTGCTACATGGACACCATATCCAGCCATGACAGAAGCAGGGCATGGGGCATGGTGCCCTAGATGTAGAGCAGCACGTCTGCCTGGACAAATGAATGCAGACAGGGGCCCAGGCTCTCCAACTATTGGCTGCTGCATGAGCGATCCCTTTGTGAAAGTATTCCTCTTCCTCTTTTCTTGTTCGTAGCCCTCGGCTTCTACGTTACAATAGAATAGATGCTACAGTTGGCTGTAGTCCACATAGAAAATAGCGTAAAAGCCTGTCTGATGCTGGGCTGACCTGAGAGCTTATACTCTTAAGCTGCAGATTACAATCTTAACCACAGTCCCTATGATAATGACACAAGGCAGGGCAAACATCCACCTGTGTGCGGCACAGTGGCCAACCTCCAGAGACTGGCAGGACTTTATAGAATGTCACTGTGCATTACGCAAACACATTAGCCGTGACCTATTAGGTTTTGGTCTTGTATACGGAACTCAATTGGATAAGAATGAGCATTTAGGCCAATTAGGTAAAAAGAGAGACACTGTTGAATGGAGGTGGACTTACTATAGAACACAAAAAAACTACTTTGAATACAGCCAATTTTTCAAAATGGGATTAATATTTACTAACCCATAACCCAAAGATGTCTTTAGCTATCGGTGCTCTTACCTTACTGTGGGTGCTGTCGTGATTTGGATCGGAGCTGTAATCTATCAATGGATGGTTTGAAGACGGGGCTAGTCCAAGCATATGCTCTAGAGAGGAGTTCTGTTTTGTATAGGTGGAGTAATAAGATGGTTCAACCTTTGGCTGCTGTTGGACTTTCTGAAATGAGTGCTGATAAGACGATGAAGACGGTACTGCTCCTTGAAACTGCCCCACGTCTCCAGTTGACACGTTGTGCATTGTGAGCCCCACCTCTGAGCCGTTAGCTATTGTGTTGTAACCGAGACGTGAGCCTAGTGTGTTCTGCCTGTGCGCCATCTGACCATTTGGAAAAGAAGGTCCGTTAACCACTAAATCCCCTTGGTCTAAAAAATTGTAGGTGTGCCACTGGGTATTGTCACATCCTTCGACAACAGGTTTCTTGGGATAGTTAAGAGGAACAGGCACCTGGTTTTGTGGCCACAAATGGGGTTGCACTTTATTCACTCCTGTTATGTTGCAAACAGATTCTGGAGCCTTGTTCAAGTTGGTCTGCATATTCTCAGAAACCCAATGCCCATTTTGAAGACCTGAAAATGAGACTCCCATCATGGTCTCGTGCTGGTTAAACGTAGACGAATCCGGGTCTGTCGAGGACACCCGAGGCAACGGCATTGGGCTCCATCCCTGAGAGTTGTGGGAAACGGATTGGCCATTGAGATGTTGCTGCATACGCTGTGACAGGTGAAGTATGGGTGAGGGCTGCTTTGGGGGCCAGAATGGTGAAGAAGCAGAAGTTGCAATGTGAGAAGTTGATTCGGAAGTGGAAGATGGTTTCGGAGGTTCAGCAGAATCTAACGTAAGAGAAATTTGTTCTCCAACCCCTGTTGTTTGCTCAGCTTTGCTCTCGAGCGAGTCATGAACATATGATAGAATTTCATTGTTGGTGAGAAGATCGTTAAGAGATGGGATGTAATCTGGTTCCATGTCCACCTGGATCATGCGTTCATCCAGAAGTAGCAATTCTAAGTCCTCGGCATTGAGTCCAAGATTTTCCAACGCACTGAACAGCTCACTGTTGGAGCAGCTCTCCTCGTTGTCCAGGGACAGCGAGTCAAGAGTTTCCAGGAGAGGGTCAAAACTGGAAGGTTCTTTTTTGGAGCCTGAAACTTCACCATTTTGAACAGGATGCCAAATATCGTTTCCGACTGTAGAAGAGAAGCCGCTGGTCTCCCCTTGTTCACTGAAGAGGCTACTGTGAAATGACATTCTAGGTTCCACCGCAGGCTGGCAAACATACACAGACTCGTCCTGTCTCATCATAGCTCCCAGTAAAGAACTGGGGTCGAGATCATCTTTAGAGCTTTTGTCCACCTTGCTCTTTTTGGTTTTGTTGTTTTTGCCTTTTCCCTGAACTGTGTCCGGAAATCCTGACATGGGGTAACTGATTTGGTAGAGAAGGGCTTCTCCTGTAGCAAATGTAAATGGGAGATGCATAGACCTCTTCCTCAAATGCTCACCGCCTTCTTCTTCCCTAAAGCAAAATATGACAAGGTTTTACACTTTAGTTGGTACACCACAAAACATCTCCAAATCTTGGAATGCGCTTTAGTAACACTTACACAAGGGGTCTCTGGGTGGCTATGATATAGTCAGGCTTGCCGTTTTTATAAACCAGTCGAGCGTTTGCTTGCACCCACTTCCACCTATTCTCTTTTGTAAGGAGTCTAAACACAGTCAGGCCACTTTCCCCTGTCTTAATCACTGTAAAACAACAGATTACAGATCACGTTGGCATTCACAACGATGTAATCCCAAGTAAGAATGTTTTGTTTGTCAATAGTGAAAGACAATGTTAGAATTGGGAAATCTTACTTCTGACATGGTTTTCTGCACAGTAAAGCATGTCAGCTGCATGGATAAACTGGTATCCAGAACCACGAACTCTCAATTCAGCCTCCGTGTAGCCAAGGACAATTTTACCCCTAGAAATCAGACAGAACATTCCAGTAACTGTTGTAAATGTAAGGTCCATATTGGATTCTAGCTCATAATTACTTTGCATCGCACGCCATTGGGGTGAAGTCCAACTTGTGCTTGGTTCTGAAAATCATGTTCTTGGTTCGGATCTCCATGATCGAAGGAGGCTGCAAAGGTGTGGCAATGGCAAACAGAGCGAGCTGGGGTGGCATTTGACCTCCGTCGTCTAATCTTCTGTTCTGTCCGTGTAGGAATTTCAGACGTCCTTGAAGATTTAGGGCCTTCGAGTGGCAAGAATGCAAACAAATGGTCAAAGTTACAAATGTAATGGCTTAAACACAACAAATTGTGAAATTATAACCCCTACTAATATTAATAAAGAATGATGGATTTTGGCATCAAAACATATGCAAAAAGGTTTAACAATTCACAGGAAACAATTACCAAGCATAAGCTGAGGCATACATGAATAAAGCAACTTAAACTGTTACTTAAATCCTGCAGATTAAGCAGTGCCTTGGGAAATACCTGATTTAGAATCGGGTTGATTGTGTAAAGCGTGTAAAGCTTAATAACAAAAAAGGGTAAAGAATTTCCCGCAGGGATTAATAAAGTACACACCTACCTACCAACAAATGCCTCAATTTAGTAAACGGAAGAACAATTCTAAACAGATTAGCTTACATATAACTAACATACTAATACTTCAAGTGGTTACTAAGAAGTTTAATGGCAACATTTAATTGATACATTTACATTTAAATGCTTTAATGTGAAAAATAAAGCCGAAAGAGAAGGGTCACTGTTGCTTTCAGTTGCTAAAGTAATCTTTGGTTACCCCTGCTAACCTAAATCTGCTTAGCTGTTCTGATCAAGGTTCACATGTTATCCTCTGAATTTTGCCCCATTTCTTTGAGAAACAGATTAGTACCCTTGACCCCATCGCTCCTTTAAGTATGTTATGCTAACCACCATAGCAGTCTGGAGCTTCAGTGGCTCTCACCTAAACACTAGGAACCATACTAATGAGTGCACACACACACACACACACACACACACACACGCGCACACGCACACGCACACACACGGAAACGTCAAACGAGTTGTGAATATAGTAGGTGAAAGCGTTGTAGCCTTATGGTTAAAAACATTGAATGAAATTACACAGGTTCAAATGTTCTTAAGGAAGAACAAAGAAACACCCGAGTGTGTGTGTTCACTTCACGGTGTAGTGCACTGCTCTATGAATGAGTAAAACCACGCCACTTTCTTCAGATCCCTTCTCCTTGCTTATGAACATTCCAATTGTAGTTTTGCCAATGCCAATATGGAGACTTGAACTTTAGGCCTTCCTGCTCCAAACCCCACTCTCTACTACGCTAGGAAGTCTACTAGCTTTTCTTCTACCACTCAACAAGCTCTGTGTTTGGGACCAACTTTATTGGGAAAAAATTCACTTTCTTTACTAATCAAACGCACAGTAGAGCGATCGCAAACCCAGGGTACTACTTTACTATCACTAGCACTTTGAAACTGTTGTAAAAAGTGTATTACAAATAAAATGTATTATTATTTTATCTAATATTATTCAGAATCAGAATCAGAATCAAGTTTATTGCCAGGTTCTGTGGTTACAGAGCTAGGAATTAGTCTTGATGTCAACCACCGAGGCAGCCAACTGCGGCGCCAACGATTATCAGTATTATTATTTTCATCATGACTTTTTACTTATTGAGAAGACAGTCAAAAATGTTTCTGTGAGGTGCTACAAAGCATTAATATTATTTAACTATTTTTAACTGTAATCAGGTAAGATATTTACATTTTGTATTGATGCAACTCAGATTTTATATACAATGTGTGAGCAGTACCTAAAACTGATTTTCAAAAAAAAAAAAACCTAATTACCAAAAACATAGTCATGTATATATAACCTTTATTTATCCAGGTAAAAACCCATTGAGATCGAGAGCTCTTTTCCAAGGGTGACCTGGCCAAGAAGGCAGCAGCACACACTTTAAGATAGTCACAGCCATTATCTAACACCAACTAACAATTAATAAAATGCAACAATCTTCAGTTTTCTGTTGGACCACAGCCAAGTCCAGGTGAAAGCTCAGAGGGGATCGAGCCTTTTCTGTCGCGGGTCCTAAATTATGAAACGCGCTACCGCTGCACATTAGGCACCTACATTGTCCACTTTTAAGTCATGTTTGAAGTCCCTGGCGTTTATTCCCTGGCGTTTAATGGTGTCTAAGACTCTAGAGTTCCACTCTCTTACTGCTTTTTAATTATTGTTGATTGGACTGTTGTGCTCAATTATGTGCAACTTTCATTCATCCATCCTGTCTTGTTTTATTTATGTGTAGTATTGTGGAACCGTACTAATCTGTTTTTATTCTCTTCTACATGGTTTGAACAGCCCTTTGTCCAGCCAAAACTGCCAAAAATAAATAAAGTTGAGTTGAGTTGAGTTGAGAACAGCACCTTACACATGCACTGAACGTGAAAAACCACACAGCTTACTGGCAAGTTACAGTTTCTCCTTGTGATTTTACTATACACTTACCAGAAATCCAGAGGAGTTGTCCAGTAGGCATCGGAATCGACAGACGAAACTTCGCTCCAGGAAGGAGGAATTCTCCGGAGGCAGCTGGTCTGGGTTGCACGTCACCAGTGACATACGTGAGACCGACTCACCGTCTGGGCAACACAGCAGCACTTTCACTTCACGCTTAAGATTCTCAATATACAATCATTACAAACACTGTACAGACAACACAGTTTAAACATTCTCTCATTTCCCAATTTATTTTATTATGCTCTTTGTGACTGTGTAAAAGTGTGTAAAAAAAAAAAGCGCCCTGCAAATGCACTGAACTTGACCATTTTGATCTAAATCTATCCATCCATTCATCTATCCATCTATGTCTCTCTGTCTGTCTTTCATCTTACATCCGTCCATCCATCCATCCATCCTTAGATTCTGTCAATCCATCCATCCATCCATCCATCCATCCATCCATCTAATCTAAATGACTAAATTACATGTTGGAACAGTACACTGACCACAGTCCTAGTTTTAATCCCTCCTATTCGTTTCCTAATTGAAATTGACATTTTACTGGCCATAACATTTACTCTGCATCTGCAGGAGCTTCCGCTAAAGGTCAATTCACCTTTTCACATTTACTCACAATTATTTGTACTCTGCTAACGTCGGATTTGTCTTTCCGTCTATTTAGACAGATATACCAAAGTATCTTATTACTGCGCTGGCACTTGGGATATGGGGTACAATGGTAATTTAAGGGTTATTTTTTAATTATTATATTTAATTATTATTTTTTTCATTCATAATTTGAGGGTGGTTTTTTTTCCACTTTTTAGTATCCAAATTTTGTGAAGCTGCACGATTCTGCCCGGGTGCAGGGAACTGTGGGTAATGACGCTTTACGAAAGTACCTTGTAGACAAAGAGAAAAAAAGGTGCAATCATGCTAAAGCCTTTACGTATTCTGTACTGTACGTTATCTCTCAGCATGTGTTAGCTTTCTATTCTTTATCGCACAGATTTTCAGTGGAATCGGAAGTGTGTCGTGTTTGTACTGACCTTGTGGGGACTCGTCCGGCTGGCTGCTGGCTGGTGGTGGATTCAGAGCCCAGTGTAGGTTCCGTCTGAAGGCCTGCTGGTCCTCGGTGTGGATCAGCTCAAACACATTCTGGTGCATCACATCGGTCTAAATGTCAGGCAGAAAATGAGAGAATTGGGTTTAATAAGTGTGCAAGTACAAGCAGATCAGATGAGCACGTGTGTGGGCTTTGTTGTTAGAGACTAGGTAAGGAGTTCAGATTAAGCACTGACCATTTGTATTAGGAATGCCTGAGTAACGCTGTACATACTTGCCAATCTGGGAAAACAAGTCCATACTGATGATTTGAAGTAAAGGCAACGTTTATTAGTGGAGCGAAGAGCATGTCTTCTACTAAATTAAAGCCTACACTGCAAGAAATCCATGTGAAAAAAATAAGAAAATACAAAAACAAAATGAGTAAAAAAATATTATATCAAGTACAATTTACTGCCAATGGGGTGAGAACATTTTACTTGGTAAGACAGCTTAAAAAAGACAAAAAAATCTTTGTTACATGGTAGATTTGTTAATGTGTTTCAGTTCTTGTTCTCATTGGCTTTAATATAAAAAAAAAGTTTCATAAATTTAAAAACATTGCGTTCTTAAAATAAGAAAATTTCATTTATTGTTTCAGGAAGATCAGTGTTAAAACAATGTCTAAATGTCTCGAGTTAGTGTAAAATATCATCAGAATTAGCAATTTTTGATGATAAGTCCTATTTTCTAGAAATAAGGAAAGTAATAACTCACTCTTAATTCTAACATAGTTAATTCATCTTGTAAGAGAAAATGACAAGATTTATTGTCTGATTTCAAGATTTAGCTTGTCAAGAATGTATTTTTGCAGTGTATTTGATTGGCAGCAACAAACTACGCTGGAACTTCTTCAAGAACAATGCACAATGGGGAAAAAGCACATAATGTGCATCTGAAATGCATCTGAATGTGTAATTGGAGCTTTACAAGTACCACAAACCCAATTATTACGAAATCCATGACAAAAGGCTAAAAGAGCGACGGTGATGATTCTGTGTTGGATTAGCGTTACAATCATGTTTACATGTTTGTGTGAGAAAGGACTGAGAGGGATTATTACCTGATGGAATCCCAAGTAATCCTGGATGGTGTGAGAACAGTAGAAAACGATCCCCTCAGACGTGACCACCAACACGAATCCATTAAGAGCCTAAACCACCAAACACCACACACAAAGACCAATCACACTGGGTTAAGCGCACTCACTTTGTCCTATTCTAAAATATCGGGGTTAAACGAAAAATCCAGCTCGTAGAAAGGTACAAAATTTCAAAAGAAATAAAAAGATACAGAGCAGCCATGATGACAAGGTTATAAATAAACCATTTGTACTTGTTACACACACACACAAAGAAACATTTTTCTTTTTCGAATCAAGCAATCCTTAACAACAAGTACAAATAATGTACCAAAAAATCTGCAAAAACGCCAATTGTCAAGTCAATTTCACGGCAATGTTTTAGCGCAACACTCATGACTCTTGGCAGGAGCTCTGGAGCTGTTTGTGTTTCTGTGAAACGGATTTTCCAGATCATCACCATCTGGTGGGCTTTTTCCCCCCTCACGTGTGTGTAGATCTGTGATTATGGCAATATGATGCATCCACACAATCTGCAAACAACTGTGTGTTTCGAAACAGTGGTCCCAACTTAAAGCCGACAGCAATCTGAGCAATGCCGGTTGTGACCTCGGGATCACTTGCATTAGATGGTGAAATAATGCTCTTAAAGGGTCAAACGCTAAGGTCGGGGTCTGACTATTGGCCCAGCTGGCTGAGAGGAAGATGGGCATATGTGCCTTGACTTGTCCAGGGACGGCCACTCATAATGCTCGTATTATGATATTATGATTTTGGATTAGCCGCACAGTCTGACCAGCTTTGAATCCGGGTCAGGGCACCAGTAAAGTTTGGCGTTTCCACCAGTTTGCACTTGTATGGCTGGAACGGTGTGACTTTTACCCTTTGGACATGATGCTGCTGCTGTGATTGGCTGAAAAATGTGCTCTGTATGCATGGTGTTTGCCCCGCCTTCAGGTCCAGAGTTGCCAGGATTGGCTGCGTTTTTTATCAACAACTCGATTAAGCAATGCGATTAAGAAAATGGATGAATGATTGTATGACATTGATGACTATAATTGATAGAAAAATGTCGCTTTGGATGAGGTAAAGAAAAATAACATATAAAATAGGTACTATCTACTATCAACAGACTAATAGAAGGTCACCTGTAATAAAAGGCCAGCGGAAGGATTAAAGAAAAGGTTGAATATAAATAATTATATATAGTAGTGTTGTCACGATACTGGAAATAGCAACTTCGATACGATACTTAAAAAAGTATCAATACTCGATACCATTTTTGATACCACATGAAAATAAATGTACTTGACACCACAGGGAAATAAATGTAAAAAATACATAACAAACTTGAACATGAAAATGTGTCTGAATGAGGAATCTTACAAAAAAAAGTAATTATAAATGAAATAATTGAAACTGCATTACCTGTTAACTACTAAAATACTCGTTTTCAAAGCTTTAATAAAAGGTTAAATTAAAACAAATGAGTTTGGTAGGAGCTCTAAAAGTAGAAGAGTACAATGTTTTATTTGTTAAAAAAAAAAAAGCTGGTCGTGTGGTAGAAGGATGTGAGTGAGTTTTCACTGCAGATTGTTTGTCCTCAGATTCCTTCTGATGTTTAAAAGACGTATTACACATTTAGAATTTTTTGCATGTTTTATTGTTAGATCAAGTCTTTAAAATTAATAAGCTTACTTCTCAAACATGTATTAATCTCATGTTAGTATATTGTGGTTGGAATCTGCTTAAACCATTTAATGAACCAGAGTTGAACAGCAGTATTTATATAAACTGATATAGATTTGGGGTTTAATAAAACATCGTCATTTATAGACCTCATAGAGATCTACTGTAAATGAGTTCAAACGTGCTTCACACGTCACTGAGATTACTAGGATTCATTTTTTACATACATTTCTAGTAATATTATAATCTCTCATCAGATGCATTGGTCTGACGTTCCTCGCTCTGAGGTTGATTGTATTTCATTGCGTTAACGGGGAAAAACGAGACTTCGAAACACTCGTGTTAATAATGAAAACACAAGTTACTAACTTCTAGAAATTCTTTCTACAGGTCTGCTTCTCGGTACACGAGCTAATCTCCCACTGCTTCCCGTGCTCATTTGCCTCGAAGCCGAAAAAGTTCCAGACAAAACTTCTTTAGCACTTTTTCAAATTAAACTCGCTGACAATATTTATCATGTGTGCATGCGCGAAGCGGAAAGACACAGAAGTGCTGATAGTATCGATACTTTTGAATCACAGTATTGCATCGTTTTTTCAGTGTCGATGCTTAACAAAATATCGATACTTTTGACAACATTAAAATATAGTATATACCCTATAACCTCTAATAGAAGGCCAAGTAATATATTGAATTGAATTGAATTGAAAAATCCTTTATTAGTCCCACAGCGGGGAAATTTCACGTCACAACAGCAAAAACAAATCCAAGCAAATAAATAAACAAACATCACCATAACGCACTGCACACATCATAATAGACAAACAAACAAACACAGACCATAAATGAACCTGCCCGTCATAAGCATAGTAGGGAATATACGTTGTAACAGCCGGAACTATTTTACACTCTCTCTCTCTCTCTAGCAAGGGTCTGACAATCAGGTAGTCGAAAAAAACAGCGACACCCTTTATTAGAATACCACCTCTTTTAGAAGGCCACCATGACGGAATGGGGGGGGGGGTGTCATGGCTGTAGGATATATATTGTTATATATATAAAATATAAAACAAGTACGCACAACGGTCTATGCGCATGTCACCCAGCGTCTCTCTCATTTGCCCGAACATCCTTATTTTATGGCAACACACTCACACATGCATGCACACCTGGTCCAAACACACTCAGGAAACACGGCCGAGCAGCAGTCCTCAATATAAATATTTCGTCTTGTTTGTAGGCAGAACAGCCCACAGAGGCTCTCGAGGGGGTCGAGGGGGTGGGGCCGTCAGAATGCATTACTATCAAATATGTACCACCACATTATTCACAGTCCACCAAACAACACGGGATAAAAGAGAGAGAGAGAGAGAGAGAGAGAGAGAGAGAGAGAGAGAGAGGGGGAATTATCACCCACTTGATGATAGAGTGGAGGATGGATAAATGAATGAATTGGTGACTGGAAAGAATGATAGACAGATTGGAGCCGGACAGAGAGCAAAGCTTTCAAAAGGGAGGAACTACTTTCACTTTCCTATTTCATCCGTCTTTTATAATACATGAGACCCTTATATGTGCATTATTTATGTCTAAGTGTCTGAAAAGAGAACAAGGTCTGGCAGAAATAGCCTCTGGTCTTGGACACTAGCTTTTGCGCATGCTAGGGAAGGTTAGCAGCTGGGATTCCACTTCTGACCTGTAGTAGGAGCTCTCCCTCGCTTAGCCAGCCATCCACCAATCCCACAGCTTTACTGCTGCCGTGGCTCGCCGAAAAACCGTTGGAGTTGTGGTTCACAAGAGCAACTGTTGAGAGAGGGAAAACAGGAAACGTTAGGGTTGGATCGGTGGAAACATCAGCTACAGAGGCTGCTTGAATATATTAAGAGTCTCAATGCAACGCAAACAAAGTACTGCCACGTTAAAAAAAGTCCTCGCGCCGCCATTGGTCAGATGGCAGGACGCCTCGCGCCATTGGCTGAGACATTTTGTTGCCATGCCAGGCTGGCGGGAAAGATTATCTCTAACATAACCTAGTTATGTTTTGATATCCCCGGCGACTGTGTTTACACCTAAAGTGATAAGCTGGGACCGAATGAAAATGCCAAACGGGCCTTTCACCTTTAATTTAGCCTGATCTGATATTCCTGCCACAAGTTTAATGCCCACAGTCTGCTCTCTTTCCATGGATTAAAACAAAAAAAAAAAAAAAGTTTGTCCTGTTTTCATCTTGAGCAGTAATGGATTTACTCGTGTCCTCCTCTCAGGACAAGCCAAACTCTTTTGAGCATTAGAGGATGAAGTGACCTACAAACGACAGGGGAAATAGAGAGAGCGAGTGAGAGAGAGAGAGAGAGAGAGAGAGAGAGAGATAGGGCAGGACAACAGGGGCACGAAAAGCTTTTTCACAGAGACACGGTGTGTGTGTGTGTGTGTGAGAGAGAGAGAGAGACAGAATAGAGAAGAGGAAGCACTTTCACTTGTAAGAACATACGTGGAAATTGCATTTGGTCACGGTGAGAGGAAGGTCACCATCTCTCTCCTAACACTTGCCTATAGCGACTATATTATAGCAAATACGTCACTTTCTACCACCATCGAGCACATTATATTACTGCTGAAGCACATTTCCATGTGCCTGTTGTTATATCCATTTGCTGTCACCCCCAAAACAACCTTTCGCCATCCAGAATAACTCCACCACCTTCGTTAATTATTTCAGAGTTTCTAAATGGAAACTCGTTCAAGCATTTGTCTGGCAAAGGGCGTAATATGTGAAAAAAGTTGCTTTTTTCCATCCTCCTTCACCTCCAACCTTGCTAATAGTCTGGGCGTGTGACACGTCTTGAACCCTGACCTTAAGGTCACACTAGGGTGAAAGACGTGGGGACGTTGATGTTATTCCTTCAGACGTGGTTGAGAAGAAAAGGATGATTCATGTCTTTTCTGAGCCGATTTAACTAGATTATTCTTGTCATTGCTGCTACATTTATTTATTCTTCCCATTTTAAAGGGCAAATTATATCAGAGTTTTAATATTCAAAGTCTAAACAAAAGGAAATTATTTATTATTTTATATACAGCACTCTACTGGTATATGTTCCCAATAAAAACATTCAAATGAATTATTAATTACTTTAAATAATATTAAATTAATATGCAGCATTTATATAATAACAAAATTAAATGTGAAGGAATAATTTCCTACATTTTACATTATATTAGCCGAGGCAAACAAGATCTATCAAACAATAACCAGTTTTAAACATTTTAACGAAAGCCTAAATTATACAAAGAACAAACGCAGGATCACAACAGAGAGTACGTCTTGTTCGCTTTAGCAAGACCCTCGCAGAGAAAGCTGAATGGGCTCACAAGTTAACCATGCGGAGAAAATCCTGCCATTGTAAACACTGATTCCGATGGCAGCACACACGTGGAAAGTGGCAGAGAGTGGCACTGGTGGTGGAAACGGGCTTCAGACGACTCTTTGTTCTTAATGTTTCAATGGCCCTGAAGAATCTTTCTATATGCTTCAAAGACCACTGGGATATTTAAAGCCCTATTCCCATGGTCTTTACTGCTGTAGACAAAGGCTGGAAAAGAGCCAGGCTGGAATACGTTACGCCACGCTCACGCTCATTGGTTATGTACATTTTTTTTTAAACGTATTACAAAGAGAGAAATAGAACAATTTTTCAACCCTGGCTAAACACATATTTGCAAAACACACAAGTTTTGGAACATATTTAGTGAACTGGTTAGATAAATAGTAACCACAAAAAATAACATGATATGTATTTTTATGTGAAGCGTATGTGTGCATGTACTTTTTGGTTTATAAATGAATAAATAATGACATCTATATACTACATAGTTATAGTTATAGTTACATAGTTACATAGTTATATATATATATATACACACACACACACACACACACACACTATAATAAATATTGTGTGACACCCATATTTATTTATAATGTATATATGTATTATGGTATATACACACATACATTCTAATATACTGTATTTGAAAAATAAAAAATGTAATATTCTGAATATTGTAAACCATATTTTTCAATTAGTAAAGAAGTAAAATTACCGTGCACCTCAATGTTCTGTTCAGTGCATTTTTACGATTTAGCCGAGTGAGTAGTTTGACTTGGAGTAAAAGTCTGAATGCTTTCAGGTTGGTTTACACGGGCAAGCTTTTCTTTTTGAACTGTTTATGTAGTCGGCCAGTCGTGGGTCAGTGAACATTCAGTGCCCGGGTGTGTGAATCTCTCTGGAAAGAGACTGTAAAACCTGCACTAAATGTTTTGGCTTGATTACTTGTGCTTTTACCTCCGGGGTCAAAACTGCCACGAGAACACGCAAGTGCTTTAAATGTCACCATTGTTTTACAATACAACGCCAGTGCTGAAATAGATCTGATCAAACTGCTAAAACTCAGCGGGAAGAGCCATGTTCTTGAAGGTTGTTCCATCTCAATTCTAAAGCAAAACTGACTTTATTATTTTTATAACAATGCACAACACACACACACACACACACACACACACACACACACACGCTCATTATGTGTGTGCCAAATCAAATTCATATAAAATTTTAATTGTCACATTTTCCAATTTTCCATTTTCCAGCATTTTAACATAAGCTGGGGGGGGGTACATGCGAGAAAGAGATACAATAAAAAAATAAGAGATAAAATAACAATAAATTACATAATAAATAGATGAAGATCAAATACGATTAAAACAAGAACAAACTATTGAAGATGAAGAAAATGATAAAAATTCAATAAAATGAGCAAAATACAAAAAAGTGACTCAAGTGATCCAAGTAAATTGAAGATGTTTAAAGTGTAAAGTGTCCAATAAACCGCAATAAACCACTGTGGTGTGTGTGTGTGTGTGTGTGTGTGTGAGTGAGTGAGTGAGTGAAGTAAAGTAAGTAAAGATACGCTACAAATGCTGGAAAACGGACGCATATTTCTTTGTCATTTACTGCTCATCTTGAATGAAGGCAAGAGGTTTCGTGAGGAGGATAAAACCATCCGTAAGAAAAAGCTCGAGAGTTGCGTATCAAATATTAACGCTCTGGTCTCTCTGCTGCACGTCACGTGTCTGTGACATCACAGCGGCAGATGTGGGCGCCCGCTATTGGCCTGAGGGACGGGCATATCAGCGAAAACTCTGTTGGGCCTAGCTGAGATAGGGAGGGCCGATAAAAACATCACAACAGACATATCTCTCTGCGCGCACGAGTGAAACAGTCAACACTCCTCTTTTCTCCTCCTCCCCCATCCCTCGTTCCCTGCGTGGCATCATCTCACTGACTGGTGGCTAAGAGGTTTGCTAAGGTGCTTGGAATTTAGATTTCCGCTTGAGCAATACTGAAATAAAACGGGCCAAATTACATGCCAAAGACGAAATGTTGAGCAATACGGTACTTAATGACAAAAAATGCGTTTTTAAAATAAGACAGAACCTTTCATTCCGTAACAGCGAGACGAGACTGATTCACTGATTCAAATTATATGGAATCATATTAGTGCCAAAAATATCAAACGTAAATTTCTAAGAAACGAACAAAAAGGCTTCACATTTACGCTTGTTTTTTTTTTAATTTTTCGCTAGCAATTAGGTTTGATTGTTTATTTAAGGCCTTTCTCTGATTGGCTGGTGAGAATGGGATTGACAGCTCCGTGACCAGGAAGTGTGGGTAATTTTGAGGGCCACCCACAAGTGAAACTTGGGCCAGAAATCCAAACAGAAAAGAAAAAAAAAAAACGAACGAACGAACGAACAAACTAAAAATCTGAAGTGAAAAAAAAAAGTTTCAAACGAAAACATGAAGATTGCAAGCGGAAAATAAAAAACCAAACTAATTGCCAGCGAAAAATAATAGAAGCAAACGTAAAGATAAAGCATTTTAATTTCTTGGAAATTTAGGTTTGATATTTTTGGCACTAATATGATTCAA
Source organism: Paedocypris micromegethes (assembly GCA_028031935.1). Taxonomy (NCBI): domain Eukaryota; kingdom Metazoa; phylum Chordata; class Actinopteri; order Cypriniformes; genus Paedocypris; species Paedocypris micromegethes. The sequence continues at coordinate 527,982 of CM051497.1, forward strand.
TAAAATTCCGGCAAATTATTGCGCAACATTCCACAAGAAGATGATTTCTAGTTACAAACTCGTCAGTTTCATTGGATTCCATAGAATTAGCAAATTACAACACTATCACTTTTCAAAAGTGATCATTTTGATTCGCAGGAAAGTCAATTGTACAATGGTAGTATTTTAAAAACAATAGCATTCTATATACTTTTTTTTCTCCACTGTCCAAACACTAGATATGTAGCATTTAAAAATACAAACGATCGCTTTAATCCCAATCCCCACCTTGACTTTCCCTTAAAAAAAAAAATCATACAAATTTCTACACAAATGGTGATGAGCAATAAACAACAGCTTTAAACGGGCACAATTCATGACTTAATAATGATGATGCAGTGGATTGAATTATAGGGACAGAGTCACTGACCTCTACACCTACATACATTATTCACAGTCTGATCCCAACAGTAGTTGACGATCGAAACTGCACAGCGGCGCTTTTTTTTTTCCTGCACTATCGACGGAAAGTGACGGAAAGGTCCGACTGGTACAATTTCCAGGTTGGGTAGCGACTTACTTTAATCATAAACCAGGTGACTTTTCCCAGAAAGTCCGTGACCTCTTACCTAAAGCTGATTGGTGAATTGGCTTACGGTAGTTTAGAGTCAAGTGTCAAAGCACTTTGATAATCAGTTTCTCTCACACACAGACGTGATTCAGGACGCGGCGTTTATTCTTCACCCACTTCCATTAATCTGACCTGGTCTGAACACGCACACCACAACACCACGCTTTAATAAACTCCGCCTGACGACGTCACTTGATGCGGATGAAATGAGTCCAACAGCTGCATTGAACTCGACACCAAGCCGGCCACATCTGTCTCCATCGCGCAGAAAAAAAGTTGCATCTATCCGCAACTCGGCAGGAATGCCATGCGAGCACGGACATAGCACGTCTGTCCCGAAAGTGTGTGTGTGTGTGTGTGTGTGTTTGCGTTTCTCCCCAGCGCAGAAACCCAATCCACATTCCGTTCTATTATAGTGGGACAGCGGGAGGCAAGGAGCGGAAATGTCACACGGAGGCATTGCATTTTAATCCATTAATTATTTTTACTTGGAAGAACTGTTAAGCCATTGGTACTCCCTGCGTCATGTTTTCCCATTTTTAAAACAAACAAGTAAAAAAAAAAAACATAAACCAAAATAGAGAGAGAGAGAGAGAGAGAGAGAGAGCGAGAGAGAGCGAGGTTTGCTTTCCTAGCCACTGTCAGCGTTCTGTTTGCTCATTAATATATTTTTTCCAGTTTTGTTTGTACATCTGCTTTGGGATGGTCCCGCATTTGTGAAAAGTGGTTAATGAATTGAATTTGACCTTCTATAATAACAGAATTTCTATTTTTTTATTTTGTTTTTATTTATGGGATTTGATATTATGGGACTTTACAATGAAGTGATTGGTTATTCATCTATTGATTCATGTCATTGACCAGAAGACATTTTTAAACTTGAATAAGAATTTCTTTTCGAATGATAAAAAGCTCATTTTAGTTGGGCTTTACGTGACAGAAACATCGGCAGATCTGTTCATGTTTTGCACGTGAAACAAAGAGTTAACGTTTTCGCTCAAAGATGCCAGATTACGAATCAGCCATTTTGCTGCGTGTGCAATTTCGAGCCATAAAAATTATTGGGCTGACAAAACAGCCCCAAATGGGTCCAAAGGTGCGAGTTCTTACTTTAAAACTGCCAGTAAAGTGAAACTCAACTTTAACATGATAATTCACAGATGTCGAAAAACATCTAACGCCCGTCCACATCGGACAAATGTTTCTCATTCCTTCAGGTTACTGTAGCGGGATTGTTCATTTGTACGTGGTGATATTGCCATGGTCTCCGATTTAATACCGTTTAATCAAAGTGGAAATATTTTCATTGGACTTGAAGAGGCCGGAAGATTTTAAACAGAGCCTGTCAGCAGAAAGCAAAGATTTCGGCTCCGATGTGATTCATTCCAGACCGGATTGCTATTCTGTGGCAAATACGTCATGACATTCCAACAAAACCAAGCTCGACCGTTCCTCATCAAAGATGAAATATAGTCAATCAGTATTTATCATAAAACACGTTCAGCAATGGGACAGTTCTGTGCTCTTCTTCATCCACATCAAGCTGCAAAACATTAAGTCGCTGGGTTTTTTTGTAGAAGATGACAAACCGTTCCCAAAAACATGGATTTCGAAACGGCCGGTTTAAAAAAAGCCTCAAATGAAGTCATAAATCAAAATAGGGAAAACAAATGGCTTTTATTCTAGAACAAACTACCATGTTTTTTATTTTATTTCTTTTCCCGTTTTCCAAAGGATGAATTTACAATTAATTCCTAAATTCAGTGCTTGTGAAAACCGATTTGGTACACCGGTACAACATCACATACATTTGGAACAACATCACACTAAAACATTGCACAAGTCAAAATGATGATTTCTTTTTTTTCTTCAATCGTTTTATTTTTGAAACTCAGCTATTTTGCCAAACCGGCGAATAAAAATCCAATTTTAGCTTCATATAGACACATTCGACGCTATGGGGATTGAGCCAAACTCCAAAATGTACATTTTTTCACAATTATATTATAATCACATACTTAGTTACAAAAAACATTGAGTGGTGATAATACTTTTTGTAAATCCGGAGAACATGGGGCTTTCTTTGTCCTGTAAAGCGATTCACTGCAGCTGCTCAATTATAAAAACTAAAACCATGCAACTAAAACTGTTTAGCATAAGCTACAAAAATGCTTAAAAAATAAAACGTTAATTTTGACGCTTATTCCGATGATTTTTAACCATAATATCAAATTCAAAACAGGTATCGGGAAAGGAAACGACCGTGATACACCGCAAAAAAAATATCCACATGAAAAAATAAGAAAAAAAAAAAAAACTTAAATCAAGTTAAATTATCTGCCAATGGGGTGAGAGCATTTCCCTTGGGAAGACAAATTGAAACAAGACCTGTTTTGTTGAAACGAGCAAATAAACCTCTTCATTCTAAGATACATAGTTAATTTATCTTGTATAAAAAAAAAGCAAGATTTATTGTGGAATTTCAGATTATTTTATAATGTATATTACTATGACTATAACGCTACATTGCAAACAATGAATTCTTGACAAGTTAAGAAATCTTGAAATTAGACAACAATAATTATTATTTTCTAACAATAAATGAACTATGTTAAGAGTTAGAGATTAAGAGTGAGAGATTACTTTTTTCTAAGCAATTTTCTTGCTGGGAAAAAACTGCTAATTTTGATGATTTTCTACACTAAATCGAGACACTTTTCAAAGTAGACATTATGTTTTAACACAGAACTTCCTGAAACAAGAAATGTCAAGTGATTTTAAGAACACAACGTTTCTCAATTGAAGAAACTAGTTACTTTTTTATATTAAAGCCAATGAGAGCAAGAGCCAAGATGCAGAAACAAATCTTTTGTCTTCTGATTTTTTTGTCTCGTTTTAATCTGTCTTACTCAAGTCAAATGTTCTCACCACATTTGCAGATAATTTTACATAATTACATTTTTTTTAAACTCATTTTTTCCACGTGTGTTTTTTTGCAGTGTAGCCACACACTAAAAGTGAACCAGAATTGAGGCTGGGGTCTAAGATCTTTGATTTTAATGGAGTATAATTGGGTCTCTATAGGTACAAATAAGTGTGAAGCGAAGCACAATGGAAGAACCCCAGTGTGAAATTTGGACATGGTGGGCACCACACTGGACGACGTGCGTATCCATATGTGAATTCTTTAACTTTCTAGAATGGGCACAATGAAACCGTCAGTGTTGTCGATGGCGGTGAGAGGACAACAGAAACCTCACACTTTGGGCCTGTCAGCTCACATTTTTCTTGTCATTAAGTGGTTCAGAAGTTCACTGCTGCCAGACTGTTTTTCCAGGCCTTCCTCACTTTCCCTCTCTCCCTCCCTCTGTTCTCCCGCTTTTCAAAAGGGATCTCGGCATGAACGTAAGTGGATTAGCTCTCAAGTTTTTCTACCAAAACACTTTCATCTGGCACTATTGGTTTATGGTTTGTTCATGACTTGGAAAGTCAAACAGGAGCTCGCCACCTCCACACGACTAGTAAACACGGCGTGGAAGCACTGGAAGACTAAATGCATCAAATATTAAATTCTCATGTTAAAGTGTGGAATTTGTCTCTGTATGTGGACGTTTGCTTTTTCGTAAAACGCCTTGAAATGTAACTAAGGATATAAAAGGCGCCTAGTGTATATACGTATAATGAAAAATATGATTATTATACATAAAGATGTAATAAAAATCAAAATTTTTTATTTTTAATACACAATTATCATTTATAAACAAAAGTGAATTTTTATTAATGCAATAATAATGCGTATAGAACCTTATTTGTGGTTGATATGCGGTGTCTTTTCAAGTCTCGCTGTACAGTATTTATTTAGCTTTTTAAAGCATAAGCACATATATGTAAGCACACAATACACTGGGACCAATAGTGTTTAGTATAGTAATACGTATATTAAAATATACAGCAAAAAATGAAAAATCTAATTTTTAGAATATGTTTAAACTTGATTTACATGTTTGTGCTTACCTGAAACATTTTAATGTGATACATTTTATATAGTACTATATAAATGGATAGTGTTTTGTTGTTGTTTTGTTGAAAATTATGCATTCGACATACTTTAAATTGATATATATTTAAATGCACCATATGTTGGTAAAAATGCTAATTCCATGCTGAGAAAGTGAAGAACGGCACCTAAATATCTGAAATGATATCAATGTTCCGTGCACATGAGCTTATCGTCATTAACTCTGTATCTCCCAAAACACAAGTGTCATTCAGGCTACCGCAAGTCTGAAGAGATGTTAAAACTACCGTCCGAACAAAACCTCGCTCTGTTTATGTTTTTCTTCCATTCGCCCTTTCTGAGACGAGGGCCACTGGAGGGTCAGTGAGCGTGTGTTTGGCTGAATAGCCGAGTCTTTCCCGACTCACAAACACTCATTTGAGATAAAGGCCCCTGACAAGGCGTCAGATGGGGACACCATTGTGTAAGGATTTCACCACGCTTTCTTGAACAGAAAAGAGTCTGGCTATTGTGTGAGAAGAGGACACTCAAGGACAAAGAATAAGTGTGCCAATCCTGTCCATTCAATGGGGAATCTACTCCAGATCCGCAGGAAAGATCTCAGAAAATGTCAATTTAAATATCACCACCATTCACTTGTCCAACTGCTGAAACTCAACCTGACGCAAAAATGCCAGCGAAACTTATTTCACAGATAATCAATTTGTTCAGCTTGATTAATTACCAATAATTATTGTGATTGTAATAATAATAATAATAATACAATTGTATTTTACGATTATTCACATTGACAAATATTTAATTACATTCATTACAATTATTATTTTATTACATGTCATAGCATAATGATGATTATTTAAAAAAATGTGTGTAATATTTAATTTATCTGTTTTTAATATATACATACGGATTTATTTATTGTATCCTTTTATATATATATATATATATATATATATATATATATATATATATATAAATATATAGATATTTAAATAAAAACCCTGATAGTATTGAAAATGATAGTAAGATAGACAGTATTAAAAACTTTTGATACTATAAAAGAATTTAAACTAAAATAGGAATTGTAAAATTATAACATTATCAATATGAGTTTGATAACACACACACACACACACACACACACACACACACACACACACACACACAGACACACGTATTAAAAACACCAAACGGACACAAATACACAATTTCTAAAACACTACTTTAGAGTACAATTGACACAGATCTTGCTCTTTCTCAGTAAAGCAATCAGCTGGAAAGAAGAAGTTTCGAAAAGACAGAAATCCCCTGCTGAGCACAAACATTATTCCAGTCTGTTCAGTGCATTAGCACAATTAGCATTCAGCTTTACCAGATCTCAGCTCTAATCACATCCACACTGTCAAAACCAACCCCTCATCGCATACGATAGTTCTACGAGTAGTCCTGCACGGACATCACAGATCCAGCCGTCAAAAAGACTTTAGTAAATCAGAATATCAAGATATATGCTAACAATCATTCATTCAATCGATCAATCAAGCAATCAAACAATCATTCTATTCAATCTCTATTCAATATCAATATATCTATCAATCTATCGATCCATCCATCCATCTTTCCATCTATTGGTGGATATATCGGCCTGCACGCCTCTTTGTCTGTCTCTATCACAAGATAATGCATAAATAGAGGCAAAGGAAACACGTAAACATGACTAAATCACACAATGCCGGAAGTCTTTTGTCTGCACCCAGAACTAAGCTGGAATTTAAAACAGGATTACAAAAAAAAAAACAACAACAGTAAAAGCCACAGACAAGGAAAGATAAAGGAGAGGAAGACGGGTGGGGGCGCAAATACTTTTCAGTGACTAGCAATGATCAGAATGACCAGCACGGCTGCCACCATCTGCTTTTCAATCCTAATTCGTAGGTATCAGGCATGCATACAAAGATTAAGGATTGCCCCTGTTAACCTACCAATGCATTGTCACTAAACGGGGGGGGTATGGGACCCAAATCTTGGGTCTGAAAGTCGGAAACGCTAATGTGCACCGAAAATTACATTCACTAGCCATTCTATCACTCGAGAGTAGAGCTGCACAACTCACGGTCAAATCACAATCACCATTATTTTTTTCACAATTCAAGATCACGATTCTTTCACAATTCTGGATATCTATTTTTTTTTTCATTATTTAACCCTGAAAATCAGGTTATCAAACAGCAATGTAATAACGCATATTACTTAAATTTGTTTTTCTTTTTATTTGTTTTAAAAATGTAAATGAATACATTGACAAATAATGTAATGTAATGGTAATGTTGCATTGAAAAAAAAATCACTATTAAACGTAATAAAAACAAACATTCCAAGATACAGTATTATGTACAGCTGAGGACCAAATTTTTAGCTCTGTTTAAAAGAACTTTTGAAATACTTAACAAACAAAGATTATATAGTAGCAGGCTAATAATTGTGTCCTCAACCGTAGATGTTTGCTGTGTGTGGTTTGCGGAGTGTCGTCTTCTGGTTTGAAACCGCAGTAAACACACACAAACTTCAGAATAAAATCCTTTTCCAGGTACTAAAATGTCCGAGTTTATGGCAGAGTTTACCGTTGTGTTGCGTCACTCATTCTCCCTGTTTGTTTTCTGTTTTTTTTTTAACTCGACTGGCACAGGTAATAAATGCACAGGACCGCTGCACAAAATCACACGTGGCCATGCGTCCTGCGTCATCACGTCACAATCGCTCGATCGAGTTTGGCAGAATCTTATAAAGGCTGTATTAAGATCACGAGGAGGGGAGAATTATTGACAAATAATTACGAATTATTGTGCAGCTCTACTCGAAAGCAGAAACGTCAGAAATCACTACGAATGGAATTCCGTCCTTCGTTGTTTATCAACTTTCGCCGCTTATCGCCGATTTAGTCTTGTTTACATTGATCATTCATTATTTTCACAAATATTTTGATGAAAGCGTTTACTGCGCTTTTTGATGTGGCTGTTTACGAGCTTCTTTTTTATCAGTCGTGGTGTGTGTGTGTGTGTGTGTGTGGTGGTGTGTGTGTGTGTGTGTGTGTGTGTGTGTGTGTGTGTGTGTGTGTGTGTGTGTGTGTGTGTGTGTGTGTGTGTGTGTGTGTGTGTAAATAAACGAGAGGATGATTTTTGGCTTTAACTCGTAAAACTGCAGTCGGGTGTAGTGATATTGATAGAAACACAGAGTGTTTGGATTTATTTCCTTCTGGATTGTTTTTTTTTTCACTGACAAAATCACAAATACACATGTCAAATAAATCTGTCGTTTACTCATAACAAATTATGTCTTATTAACGCATTATAAATGATCCTTCTGTGAGGCAAAAGAGCTGTAACAGCTGGTGCCAGACCAGAACCTAAGTTGTGTATGTGGCAGAGAGAGAGAGAGAGAGAGAGAGAGAGAGAGAGAGAGACACAGAGAGAGAGACAAAGATTGAAATCATATACACAAACACAACAATAATGATAAAAAAAGAACAAGTGAGAAAGAGTGTGAGTGAGAGAGAGAACAGAGCACGAAAAAAGAAAGGAAAGAAAGACATGATGGAGAGACCGAGAAAGTAAAAGAGAGTAAGCAGAACAGAGAGAGTCAGCAAAGAAAAGAGTAAGAAAAAGAGAAAATGAGAGCATGACACACATGGAAAGAAAGCATACACACATACACAACAATGAGAAAAAGAAAGAACAAAAGAGAGAGACTGAGAGAGAGAGAGAGAGAGAGAGAGAGAGAGAGAGAGGGAGATACAGAGCAAAAGACATACACAGAGTGAAAGTATAACAGTATAATGAAAAACAAAATAATGAAAAAAAGAAATCGAACAAAAGAGAGAATGAGTGTAAAAGAGAGTAAGAAAAGAAGAGAGGAAAAAAAGAACGAACGAGGGTGAAAGAGGGAGAGAGAAAACAAGAAAGAAAGAGAGTAACAACGAGGGAGGGAGAGAAAGTGAATGAGAGAAACACACATACACAGAAATAATGAGAGACAGAGAGAGAGAGAGAGAGAGAGAGAGAGACAGAGAGAGAGAGAATGAAATAACAGGGATGTAATTGGGGTCTTGTTTGGCTTGTCATTTGTTTGATAAACCCAGAGGTTTCCTGAGGCGGTGCAGCAGCAGAGAACACTGACCTACATTCAGTCTGCGGACACCCCGCTTCCCCCAGGACAGCCTCAGAAGACGCGCACGCTGATCTCCAGTCAGTTACTCACCACGTTTCATTTGACATATTACACTATACAATTAGAGAGATGACTGCTGAGCATGTTGTGGCTCTGTGATGTCACATGTGTTCAACGTGACCCTGGACCTTACCAACTTATTTACTAAAAATACTAGGAATGTCTTTAAATCAAACTATGAAGAAATAACAGCTTATCAATGTGAGTTACAACAAAGCGAGTTGTAAAATAAAAGGCTTCAAAAAATAAGCACAACAAAATGTGTCAAGTCGAACTGAATCAGCCGTGTTGATTGGCACAACGAAATAAATCTACAATGAATTTAAATCCCTAAACTAATGATGGGAAATTGCTTTTTTTTTTTTTCGCTTGCAATCTACACATTTTCGTTTGAAACTTTTTTCGCTTCAGGTTTACTGACCCAAGCTTCACGTGGGGCGGCCCTTCTCTGATTGGCTGGTGAGAATGTGATTGACAGCGGCATTCATGGTGAGAATGTGATTGACTGGAAAAGGGGGAGGAGTTTAGCAAGCGCTGAAACACATTAATAATCGGAATACCTTCATCTCCGGAGTATTTATGCGTTTGTAGTGATGAGTTTGTCTGGACCGACACGACACCATCATCATCACTGCAGCAGAAAGACGACCACTGCGCTCTAGTTATTTAGTGTCACACGTACACACACACATTCTCACCATCCAATCAGAGCCGCACCCACGTGAAGCTTGGGTCAAGAATCCAAACGCAAAAAAAAGAGCGAACGAAAAACATGAAGCGAAAATAAAAGTTTTAAACAGAAATGTGAAGCATTTTCACTTGTTTCTTTGAAATTTACGTTAGATATTTTTGACACTAATCTGACTCCATATATTTTTTGGGTACGCTTTTCTCCGCCGCCTTAACGGCCATTTTCAACTCTGTTTCCTTAAATAAACACACCCCTCCATTTTATAAATTCTTTAAACTCGTTAAGCTGAATTATTCATGCCTCAGATGAGGCCTGTTCCCGCAGTGCAGCACGTCTGCGTTTCGCTCGGCGCGGAACACGGAGACAATGATACACTCATCACAATCCCGTCATTAGATGCTCTGATATTATGATGAAATAATGATGGTTTATGATTAAAACCAGGAAAAAACGGTCAGAATTCAGTTCCAAAGCTGAGCGGCGGCGGTTGGTGTTAATCCAAGATGGAGGCTAACGACTGTAGCGTGGTAAGCGAGGCAGGAAGTGCGCAGGCCTAAGCCACATCAAGCACAGGGTTCCAGCGGGACTCACCAGAGAAGAAGTTCTTAGCTCGCAGGTAGCTGACACTGAGACGCAGGATGGACAGTTTGTCCAGGCTGCTGGTCACCTCGTCAGAAAACGGAAGGAGGCCGGCCAGACGGTCCAGCTCTGAGTTCAGCCGGTCTCGGTGGCGTTTGGACGGATTGGACTTCACTCCTTCTGATGCAGCTTGCTTCGCCCTGAGGAAAAGAGAAAAACGTTTCATTAATACCACGGTCACGTCTGGTTGATTGGTAGTGTGATTGATAAACGGGTATCTGCGCAAGTGTGTGCGCGTGTGTCTCCTTCATTTTCTGGCTTGTCTGTCTGTGTTGGCCTTGTTTCGGTGTATGAAGTTTAGAAATCCTTTGCCAAACGCGAGACAATAGTTTATCATATTGCGGATACTTCATTTTGTATTTAAATGATTAGCAGACCTAAACACACACATGAAAAGTTTCATAAAATAATGAAGTCTGTATATATTCAGAATAATTACATTGTATTTTATATATATAATATAATATACACACTGTGTGTGTGCAGTATATGTCTATATATATACACACGTATATATGTACGCATTAAAATGTTTCAAATAATTCAACATAGGTTTTATGCATCAATTTGGTAATATAAAATGTTACGTTTTATATTTATATAAATTCTAAAATTAGGCTAATGTAAAAGTGCGCATCATGTGCATCAGTTATTGTTTGAGTTTTACAATAGTATAATAAGACATTATGTCACAATTGTAAAACTCAAGCAATAATTTTGTGGCGTGTTGCGTCTACGCCCACCATTACATGCACGTGAAACACTCAGTGTCTTTCTTTATTCTTTTAAACGAAAAATAAAGAATTCGGTAAATAAATAATTTAATTCAGTTGCACTCGCTTATTCTAACATTTTACAGCGTTTCCGCGTGTAAACACACGTGTGAAATGGACATTATAGTGTGAGTATTATAATATATCTGTAAATATACATTGATCTGCTTTTTTTCTCTCAGTTTGCATGTTAGGTTGACCATCACTGGCTTGTTCTTTGACCCTAAGTGGACTAATAACAGTAAAATATCAATATTTACTTCAGACAGATGGGTCGGAGAGAGATTACACACGCATGTGGGTCAGATGAACATTACTGCACTTTCAGCTTCTGCCTCAGTAAGAAAGAAAGAAATAGCCAAACTTCCACGAACTCCACGGAGCGCTCGAACATTCCACGAACACAGAGCGGAATCCGCGCACTTACGTTCTCTGCACTGGTTTTCTTCTTTTTCTCCCCGCGTACATGTTTAAGGCTTCAGGAATAATAGTCCAATGTTTTCGATGAAACTGCTTTTCAGCGCAATTTGACGGCAAACTAGCTGGTCTCCTTAAAGAGCATGTCTGGTTTAAAATCAAACGATTAACGAGGGATGGTGCAAAAAGGCACCGGGTTTGCTTATTGGTGCATTACTACACAACTGCATTTAATATCGAGTTGACGCAACAACAAAAAAAAAAAAAAAAAAAAGAACCTCCTCACAAAACGTGACGGCTAATTCTTTTATGTTCTTCGACGCTGACAGGAGCTCCGCTTCATCGTTCCCCTCATCCTCAGTGCTGTTTAGCTATAAAGAGCCGCTCGAAGTCATCTGCATGAATTATGTAATACAGTATCATCGATATTAGGATCAAATTGGCAATGTATAACAAATCCAGAGTCATAATTTGTCCCAGCTTCGACTCCGATTCATCTTTGTCCGAGCCGCTCCACTAAGTCACCCAAGTGCGCGTCCCTGACATGGGTTCGCGGGAGCGCGCGCGTTTGGTTGGCCAGGCAACCGGCACAGATTTGCACAGGAGCGCGCGTCCAGCATCACAGGCCGCGGCTTAGAGGCAAAAAGGGGAAAATAGGACGTCATATTGCGTCACTTCTGATTGGTTGAAAGAGCTATAGTTTGTAAACCTAGCTCATGAATATTAAACACATAGGGACGTCGGCCAATGGGAAACCTCGCTGACGTGCAAGGTAAAGCGTGATAAGTTATCTCGACCAATCATGTGCAGCGAAGACTGGTCAGCTCCCGGCAAAACAATTTCACAAACAGTTTTAATAATCATAAGTGTTATGAATTCATTACTGTAAGACAATTGCGTTTCTATTCCAAGGAATAACGACACTCACAAAATGTTCTTCGTTATAAATTCTGTGGACTATTACAGATTAAGCAAGCATTGCATGACGTCACTGCCAATATGAACTATTGTAGTCACGCAAGGCATTTTATTCGATCTAATCGTTGCAGGTTCACGCTGTTTACAATTTAAGTTTTTATATGATCCATTTAAGTCAATATATCTTTCAATTTAAATTGAAACAACTATCGTAGTGAGCGGACACATTTCACAGATTAGCATAGTTTTTTTTGGCTACTTAGCATAAAAAAATACATATAAAAAAAAAAATATATATATATATATATACACACACACACACACACCAATACAATACACATAATATACATACCGTATATATTAATAAACACAGTGCGTGTATGTACGTATGTATGTGTGTATACTGTATATAAGAGAAAGTGCTTTTTTTTTCTTCTAACTTTACGGGCCTTTTTTTTTTTTTTAAATAAATGCACAGCTTGACCCTCTTGACCCTTTAATGGCTTACATTAGACATATTTAATGCACAGGCATTTTACAGTCAATAGCTTTCAATTATTGTGTACATAGTGACCTTCATCGTGGATAGCAAATCATTATTTGTTTTTCTCACAAAACAATCTTACATCTTTTGTTTAAGCCTGGCAATTTTAAATCTGAATTATAAAACACTAATCTTCACTTTTTCATCAATTACAAAAAAAAAACCGGGCACGACAAGTCGAAGCCTCTACATCGCCCCCGTGTGGTAAAAACACAAAGAACTAGACCAATAAAAGGTCAGTCTCATCTGACCTAGATATAAAATCAATTATTTAATTCGCTTTTCTCTTGCTCTGTGTGTTGACGTGGCTTCAGACCCTTCACGGTGAAATGGAAAATAAAAAAAATAAACGAAGCCGTTGAGTCAAAGACCTTTTTAATATTATAATATCAATAAAGAGAAGCACGACACAAATTAATCAATTTGATAATGCAAATACAAAACAAACAAATGCTATATTGGTATAAGATAGACGTGTGTGTATAGTCTCTAATTGTGGGACATCCAGTACGTATGTATATAGATTTACAGTTGTGCGAAATAATATACAAAATCGGATATGCGGTACAATGAGCATTTACAATGCTGTGTGCACAAGCAAAAGAACAAGCGTTACATCAAATAAACACAGATACTGCATTAAAAAAGCAAGAGAGAAAGGCCTTTCTGAAGGGTTAAGTGCTAATGTTTCTAAAAACACAGGTAGAAACGTCAATGAAAAGTTTGGGCTCCCCGACACGTCTGGCACTTTATCCAGGTCGATTCCACCGGGTTTAAATGAATGGCACTTTGGAGGAACACAAGTAGCTATTTCCTTGACCACCGCTACAGAACTAAAGCGCAGACAAAAAGGTCAAAGTGACACTGGACTTTTAAACGGATACGACAGGTTCCTACTGCGAATGAATATTTGATATTCAGCGTTTGTTCTCCACCGCTCACAAACAGAAACCTTGGGTCTGTTTCCGGCGAGAATGTTCCGTTTAGAGTCGTGATTGTCTGTAGTTTGTGGATGAACAAAGCGATCCACCAATGCGAATATTTTGCATTAAAGTTTAGAATGTAAAAAAAAAAAAAAACTTTACAATTGGAAAAAAAATGGCGCCTTAAAACAAATTTGCAAATTTGATGTTTCCAATCAGAAGGTGCAAAACTTCTGAATCATTTTTTGAACAAAACCTAGCAACACAATTAGCAACCACGTGTGTGTGTGTGTGTGTGTGTGTGTGTACACACACACACACACACACACACACACACACACTCTGTTGTCATTTACATCGAGCAGTAAAACAAACTGATAATGATATTTCTGCTAACCAAAAATTCACCACTTTCAAATCCAAGCCACTTAATGATAGAAGTGGATGAAGATGGCCTGAGTGGAGCTCACCGTGGACGGAGTCCTCCATCTGAAGAAAGGCTTACGTTCCTTTACTATTCCGTGCCAGACTAAAACCTCGCCATTTTTTGTGCGTGATCGACTAAACTCTCCAAACTAGACGGCGTTTTTCGTAATAAAACCAGAGCACACTTATTTACACCCTCAAGCCCAGAATCCTTCAGTGCTCTGGAAAGACTAATTTCAAGACAAAAAAGAAAAGCTGAAGGCACTTTATAAAGACAGAGCAGTAGAAGGCGTCCTGTGAATCTCAAAGTAAGGCTATGTACAACATTTAGCATACTGGCGTAATCAATTTGGTACATGCTAACAACAACCAGTTGTTAAAAACATATCGGATTCAATTATAGCTGCCATTTAAAGTCCTTTCCTCCTTTGCAAGCCACAGTCTGTGCATCATAGAAATAAAAAAAGGAAAAAGGGAAATATCATTGGGGAGAAGAAAGTTAAAGCGCACAGAAGTCAAGTCTTCTGAGGGCCAATATAATCACGTACATTCAGTCCTCACGACGCCAACGACAGACGCAATCATCGGCCGAAAAACGGCATTAGAAAAGCCAAAAATTCAACTGATTGTAGGACAAGAAATAAGAGTTTGAAAATGTTTTGAACATTCACAAATATTTCATCCAGAACAACCGCGAGAACAAACATCCAGACGAGCAAACGTGCGGATCCACTTTCCTCAAGAGCCGTGGTTTCTCAGAGATTGTGTTTCTGATGTGTAGATGGACGAGACCTGCAAATACGTCTGCTAAAGAGACATAAAAGCGAAAGTGGACAATGGCTCAATTAGATTTACATAAAAAATATCGGCATAAAAAGGTACAAAAAGAGCAATACAAATGAAGTAGATGAAAAGCGGTATCATAACATTCAGATACTGTGGCGATACATTAGAAAACCATGGTTAACACAACCATGATAAAGCGGAGGAGATACACGTCTCAACTTCTTGCTCGAAAGCCGTTGGAAGAAAAACGAAAGGAGCCAGAGCAACATTTTTTTTCCTCGTTCCTATTATCCAATCAGAATGGGCCATCCGGACGCCCGTCGTCCCACATTTGTTGTCCATGAAGTAGCTCGAGCTTTAGGTGATGAGAAGATTCAATCCGACGGCAAACACGCAATCGTTTGCTGTCGACAAATCAACAAAGCACGGCCTTACGTCGGGACAAAACGGTGAGACTAAGGTTAAAGGTCAAGAAAGGAGGCAGATCCACCTTATAAGTGCAAGTCATGAGAAGGGCTGATCTCCTGTCGTCTGAAGACATCGCCTTTCCCTTTTTGAATCACGGCTTACCCCAGAAGCAGCAGCAGGGTTTGTCACGGGAAAACCATTTGGTTGGAATCTCAGGATCTTTATCAAGTTTCTATTGTCCTTCTTCATACTTCATAAGTGAACTGCAGGCCTCTCCCTCACACGCATTCACACAAATCTACACGCACACACATGTATATCTCTCTCTCGCTGGAGAGGAGTGAAAGAGTGGCATCACGTCTCACTGGTCTGGACTGGTGTGTGTCTTCCTCCTCCAGACAAGCTCTAATAGTCACAGCAGTGGTTGCTCTGGTTGTTCTCTGAATAGTACGTGGCTCCATTGCTCAGTGAGGGAAACTGGAAGGGGCTTTTGTCCTCCAGTGGATGGTTTGGGATCTGCAGAGAGACAATAATTCAACCGTTACGCAAGTCCTTCCTGGAGTTCTAGAGGCAAAATTGGCAGTATAGACAGTATAGATTTAGACTTTAGATTTAGATATGACAGTATAGATTTGCTATCATTTCTAAATCAGCGGTCACTAAATGGTGGACCGAAACACACTGGCCAAATGAATGCGAGAGTTAAGCGTCTCTGGACATCAGCAGATTAGAGAAAGTTTTTAGTTGTAAAGGTGTTTTAAAGCGATTGCAGTTACAGTAATTGCACTAAAAGAAAGAGAGAGAGAGAGAGAGAGAGAGAGAGAGAGAGAGACATCGACGACTGAGGAGAAAGTGAGAGTGAGACAGACGACAGAGGAGGAATAGAGAGGAGAAAGTTGGGAGGGTGAGACAGAAAAAGGATCGGCTGCTTTCACATATAGTTTGTTTTAAACTAACCAAAAATGTTTTTCCCCCCATAAATATTTCGGCGACGTTATAGAGCTGTTATAGGGCCGTTTAGGGTGCTCTGAAAATATATTATTAAATATGTTATTTTAAACAATATTAAAACTGTCCAATTATCGGGATTTGAGTCGAGATGTAAAAGAAGGAAACGTTCTTTTTAATTAATGTTCTTCCTTTGTTTTTTCTTTATAAAGTTGAGCACTTCATTTGAACATTTTTTATATAGCTCTCGTGTCATTTTCGTCAGGAAAAAAAAAAGTGTCGTTGACGAAGACTATGGCAAAACTATTTCGTTACAAAATGAACAGTGCATTCATCCATCCGTATTTCTGCGTTACAGGAAGCTGAAGGCGGGACACACACAACCGGATCAACACAGCACTAGAAAGCACACAGTTTGAGCATTTACAATTCTCAATACTTGTTGAGTATATATATGTAAAAAGAATACTGACCCGTGTTTGTCCATTACAGGAGATGTAGTTTGGAGCAAGCATGTTGTCTCCTAACCCAAGAGGCAGCGGGCAGGAGACGGGGCTGATGTTGGCGTCCTCTTGCGGGATGACGGACGTGCCCACTATGGTCTCGCTCGGCTCTCTTTGGTAGTAGCTGGTTGCTTGTGTAGGACTTTGCGTAGCCAGACCTTTGACCCTGTGACATGATGATAACGAGGAGACGCCCTCCACAGAGCCATACTGAAGTCCATTGAGCACTGGTTTAGGTGGGCCGGTATACATGCAGGAGCTGGTGCTCTGATGATGGTTGGTGACCCTCTCCCCTTGAGGAGGATACACACCATGTGCAGTCGTCTGGTTCTGCACACTAGGCGTGAATCTCTGAGGACGCGTTTGTGGCAAAAGCTGTCCAAGCGGCTGCATTTGAAAGTCGTAAAAGCCGTTCCTACTTTGATTGGGCATAGGTTTAGGGACTTGCTGAGGATTGGGCTGTAAAGGCTGCCACCCCGGCCCTCCTGCGTTTACGGCGTTGTGAGTATGAAGAGAAAACCGGCCCTGTAGGTGGCTGGCTGGAGAAGAGTGCAGCTCTACATCTTGTACAATTGAAACATTATGGGCACAAGGGTCCAGCAGGTTGTTCCCTAGCTTAGTCTTGCTATCAGAAGCAAGCCACAGAAGGTTCTGACTGATCGAACAGTTCTGTGGAAGGTTATTCTGATGATGAAAACCAAGGTTCTGCTTGGTGGTGGCCTGCGGAAGAGTCCCTGAAGTGAGACGGGGCTGCAGGACTCGCTGGTCACGTGGTACCATTCCATTCTCTACGGCTGGTGGAGGTGGCACGCCCACCCTGCCTTGGGTTTTCTGCGGACTGCACTGCAAGCCATGATGGTTGAACATAATGTTACTGCAGGGAGCTTTTTGGCATGTCTGATCAAGTCCAAACGGTTGGACAAAAGAGTCGCCGGATAAGTCCCTCGGGCCCATGTGGCTGAGCTTCGCCACTTCTCTTCCAGGACTTCCACCATCTAATCCTTCTTGGACGTCCCTTCTGCTAAAGCCTCGTTGTCCTGAGGTTTCCAGCATTTGTGGGAGACACTCGGGCACCTCGACAAACGGACCCTGGCCCTTGAGCTGCTCGGGCACAACAGCGCCGTTCTCTTTGAAAAGCGCATCCTCAACATACGAGAGAATGTCATTGGTTATGGCGTCGTTAAGCTCTTGAGCACTGCTCATCCTCAGCAGCGTGTTCTCCCACTCCTTCAGCTCCATGTTGTCCAAGTCAAACTCTTGGAGGCTGTTGCAAAGAGTGCTGTCTCCAATAATCTGCTGCAAGGTTTCCATCATGTCCTTAACTACACCTTCCTCCTTGATTCCTGCCAGCGGGTTGGGGGACGACGGCTGCCAGGCGTTTCCGGGTACGTTGAGCAGGGCGTGGCTGTCGCCGAAGGCCTGGTCCAGGGTGAACTGAGAATTGGGGTCGTTGGCTTGATTGTAGACGGAATGGTCTTGTTTCAGCATGGATCCAAGAAGAGAATCCGGATCTAGAGACTGCGGCTTCAGCATTTTCTGGCTTTTGTTTGGGTTCTGAATATCCGTGACGTCCAGCGTGGGCCCGATCTCATACAGCACTCCCTCGCCTGTGGCACAGTTAAAGGGCAGCTGCAATTTCCTCTGCCTGAGATGTTCCTCACCCTCCTCGTTGCTACAGGAGATTAAAAACACATCACGCACACTTGCTAACAAACCAGATCAATCTCAACATACGTTAATGCTCTCTGTCGAGCGATGATGAAATCTGGCCTTCCTCCTTTATAAACGAGCCTCGCGTTGGCCTGCACCCAGATCCAAGTGCCTCCTTTAGAGAGCAGCCTGAAGACTGTTAAACCACTTTCTCCTGTCTTTATCACTGTAAAAAAAACAAAACAAAAAGAAAGCAAATGTAAACCAGGTCTGCTCCGGAATCCACAATGGCGACTGTCGTGGAAGCGCTCACTTCTGATGTGGTTGTCTGCACAGTGCATCATGTCAGCCGCGTGAATAAACTGATAACCAGTTCCTCGCATACACAGCTCGATCTCCGTGTAGCCAAGAACCACCTTCCCTCTGCAGGAGACACAGCAGGAAGCGGGTTTGTAAAGCGTGTGCTGCGAGCGTGGAGCGAGGGTTACCTGGTGTCGATGCCCATGGGTGTGAAGTCCAGCTTGTGTTTGGTTTGAAAGAGCAAGGTTTTGCTGCGGATTTCCAAGATGGACGGTGGCTGTAGTGGTGTGGCGATGACAAAAAGAGCCAGCTGAGGATGAGCCAGAGTTCCATCTTCGGCCAACTTGTTCTGACCATGAAGATATTTCAGTCTCCCCTGGAAGTTCAGAGCCTGTCCCAGACAGAACACAGAGGTTCAGCACACAGACATTGGCTGAGCCACCGTCTCCACATTACCAGGAAGCCTGAGGAGTTGTCCAGGAGGCAGCGGAATCGGCAGCAAAAGCTTCGCTCTAGGAAGGAGGAGTTTTCCGGCGGGATGTGCTGAGGATTGTAGTTGATCATGTCCCTTGTGATGTCACTGCTGTTCTGCATTCCTGTAGAGAAGCAAAGACGGAGGACAGACGGAGGTGTTAGCTGCGGCAGATTCCTAGAGATTGAAAAGTCAACCCATGACTGACTAGACATGTCAGCGCGAATGACAGTACTTCGTTACTAACCGTCAGAAGCCTCGTCACCCTCGCACGAGGTGGGATTGAGAGCAAAGTGTAGTTGCCTTCTGAACATCGCTCGGTCATCTGTGTGAATGAGCTCAAACACACTCTGATGGACCACATCAGACTGCAAAAACAATCCAACAAAGCATGTTAGACAAACTTATGAATGTTGCCATTGTACAAAAGCAGATTTCTTCCCACCGCAGGACAACCTTTTTTTTTTTTTGAATGGGTGAAAAGAATCAAAAATATATTTTTTAAATATCATAAAACAGATGCTTCCCTCTAGAGGCTTAGAATGGTAAATGCAGTTTGTGGCTCTGTTGTCCACCTCTCTCTCTCTCTCTCTCTCTCTCTCTCTCTCTCTCTCTCTCCAGCTCGCTCGCTCCCACCCACAGACCAATGAAAACACAGCTAACGCACACTGTCTGCTCAGTAATTACTGAGAGAATTAAGCATTTCGATCCAGATCATGTCTAAAACGCATTTCTCTCCACTTATTCTTATACAAGAAGGGGGAAAAAATACCATTTACTGTAAAATAAAAGACATTTACTAGTATCTCCCTAAATCTAAATCACCCAATTTAAGAAAATTAAAAATGGACAAAACTGGAAACTCTGGTTTTATTTTCTGACCCTCGACAAACTGTGATGTACAAACTGTAATTTATGATATAAGTAAAACAATAGAGGTTATTGCCGAATCGTCTTCAGTCATTTCCAATCCATGGCTCAAATTCCAAAATAACCAACTTTACACCACATACAAAGCTTTAGGAAGGTAAAAACACACAGTTCCAAATGTATAACCGACATTTCTGAAAAACTGAGTTCATAATATACAATGCGTATTTTATTTAGGGTCTTGGAAGGCAGCATAAACATGAAACGATTATCATGCTATTAAAATATTATTCGAGTTTGATAAATTGTATTTTATTAGAAAACTCTCTTGTTGAATAAACAAAAATATGTCTTCGCCTCACCAGTTTAACAAACAACGTGTTCTAGGAAAACGTCTTAAAACCTTTTTTAACATTGTGAGGCTTCTTCTCCATCAAGTAAATGATTGCGCTAATCTAGCACGGCTAATGAGACGACTTCACTGAAACAGCACGTTCCAACTTTACGATGTCGACAAAACATGGGAAAAAAACCCACACCGCAACATCCCAACACAAATAACCAAAAAGGCTACGGTTCACACACACACACACACACACACACACACACACACACACACACACACACACACACACACGGACAAGCAGGTTTTTCACGTTCTGTAATGAAGCACCAAGACACTCGATTATCCTCTTTGATGTTCTTTGCGTCTCCTCTTTTCTAAATACAAACCATGTCCGTACATCTCAGGGCAGCTTAACACAAAACACAATCACGCAAATATTACCTTGCGCACAAAAAACACATTTCCAAGATGATGCAAAGCTAACCTGAGGTAACTAGCCTGCAAACTCAAACCCAATTCCACGCGAGACACTGCTAGCGGCAGGAAGGCCTTGGGTATTATCATCAGGATACAAGTAAAGTGAAAGAAAAGCAGCCAAAACCGCTTTAATCATCCTGCAGGGTGTGGAAAGCTGTTAGCTTGTCAGCTAATGGCTGAGCGATTACACTAATTCGCAGCGTTTTATGAAATTGTCAATCACGAGGCCGAGCTACCATTATGGATTTAGAGTAACACCGTCATTTTACTCGTCTCAGGGTTTAAGAGACAGAAATAGACATCAAGAAGTCTCAATGATATTCGGGACAATTACAAAAACCGCCTGAGTGAATCACGAGAAACTTGCTTTTGAGAACAACGACTAATTGAGTTCAAAATAGTGATCAAATTACAGATGCTACAATGATATAAAAGATCAAAGCAACAATTATTACCACATTAAATCATCTTGGTATTTACATTTTTACCGAAACAAAGAAGGCAAACCAACAGTTGACATTTCTGCATTTTTTTCCACAGGAACATTTATAACAAAAAACTTATTTTGAATATTTTTTCTGTTACAGTATGCTACTTTTTTTTAACTGCTTATGCCGGACAGGATTGTTCCAAATTTTTCCATGTGATGTGAACTTTCAAAGAAAGTGTTCAATGTCAAAGGTCAGTTGTGTGAACTGTCAATCACAACATGATAATAACACGAGCGTTCCTGTGAAGTTCTGCATCTCACCTGATGAAAACCCAAGTAGTCTTGAATAGTGGGAGAGGAATAAAACACGTAGCCTTCCGCTGTGACCACCAGCACGAAGCCATTGAGGGCCTGAAAGAAAAACACTCGTCACTAACATACAGATTTTGCATGTAAGATCAAGTTTATTTACCAACGGAAAGACGCCTAGACATCAGAAAAAGTTAAAACCAACAACAACAACAAAAAAAAAAACGATTTTGGAAGAGCAAGACTAAAGAAGGGTGGGTGAAGGCCAGAATTCCCCCCTTTCTTTCCTGGGCAAACATCCCATGTAATTAGCAAGGCTTTTGTTCAGGTGTTGAACATGACAACAGACGGGTTGGGGGAGAATATGGCCGCTAGTCACGCACAGGAACCCACAGCCCGCAAACAACACAGAGAGAGATGTGAGCGGAACAGAAACGGCAGTCCTGGTGCCAGTAAAGCCACTCGTGATGAAGTTTACAGACGCCATCGCTACCACTTCAGTCCAGCTGCTGAAAGAAACCCAACGTCACATCAGACTGTCCCGGGTCCTTGACGTCTGTGTAGCGCTGGCACGGCCTGCTCTTCAGCACAAGAACTGACTGCTCACCTGTAACAGCAGATCCCCCTCCGAGAAATTCACTCCATCCAGACTGGTGGACGAATGTCCGTTCCCTCCCAACGTCCCTGATTGGTCGGTTAGCCAAACTCCACCGTTGGCATTCTTGATGGTGGTGGCTGAAAAGAAAATTGGTAAATTGAGTAAAGTAAAGTAAATCTCGGCCTAATCCTTAATTCTGTCAAAATCTGACGTACGGTAAAAAAAAAATGGTTTCTAATGTCACAAGACGGAGAATCCAGTCATTTCATTTTTTTATCCTTTTCTCCAAAACCGACATGTAGTGTGAAACTAGTCTGTCCATCATTTGATAATTCTGTAAAAACCAGGGACACCACAGTTCAAGATGCAAAGTCAATATTCAAATTGAATAATTTCAACTAAAAAAGCAGAACAAACAGATACAACAAATCAAACTTGTGGCTTGAGTGTCAGTAAAGATTCTAAATGTTTCTTCTTGGTGTAAAAATGATAATGCTTAAGTTACATCAATAAAAAAGTGCAATTTCAATTCAAAAATAGAGAAAGCAAAGCAAGTGAGTTTGTCAGTTTGGCCACTAGAGGCAGTATTTTGTCATTTTATAATGGTCCTCTGCATTTACCCCGAACCTTTAACCGCTTGGACAAGTCAAACTCCTTACTGGTATTGCGATCAGAATTACGGACGCTAGTTACCTAAAAGATTGAATTGACAATAGTTTGTTACAATACATTTCGATTTTGAATGAAACAAAGAAGCCAAACTAACAATTTTTTTCAAAATATTTTAGAAGTTACACATTTCTAAAAAAAGTTAATATATTGGTCCCACAGCTCATCCAAAGCGAGACGCGTTTATCAGTGTTGTCTTGTTTTCTGTCGGGCCGAGATTGAGTTGTTGCTGGCAGTATTGGCTTCGTACTGGTATCCTTGAGCTGAAAGCTGACGGGCGTGGCCGCAGAGCCATTTCCTCCCCACCGGCGCAGATGCAGGGCTATTTCAGGACCTTAACGAATGCTCAGTATCACGACCTTTAGAGTGGACGGAAAAAAAAAAAAATGAAGGGAAGCGAAGAAGAGAGAGAGGAACCAAAAATATCTGGCCACAGGACGCAGATGTTTGGAGATTATTGGGTAAAGGGGAAACGTGAGTCAGGCCACTTTCGACGAGAAGCCATCGGGCCTTCAAACTGGAAGCTGGAACCAAGAAACTTGGGTTGAAGTTCACCACGGATCCTGGTGACGAATTAACAGACGACGTGTGGAGAAACACTTGATCACAAGATGAGTGTCAGAGGAGCATGGAAAGATCTTCCACCATATTAACCACCAGACGCTCTTGTGGTTGCCATCCTGGCCTCTTTCAGAAGTAAAAATAGATGAAGTAGAACATAGATGTCCTCATTATCTCCAACAGAAAGCGAAAAAAAAAGAGAGGGAAACAAAGTCCAGGCGGCGAGGTCACCGTTTCTCGACAAACACAGACAATGTAAAGCGCCAATCAGCGAGCGACTGTTCATCTGCCAGGACTGTAATTCAACACACATGGCCCTCGATCGCAGGCGTGACGTGCTCTGACGCGTGGTCATCATCCCTCTCTTTCTACTGACCACAACAATCGCTAAATAGAAATGTAGTTTGAGTAGAACGAGGTTGCCACTAGGCTTGGTTTCCTAGCCACTGTCGCCACCAGCTTGTTCGCCGTCGCGGTCGTGTCATGCTGCTGATGTCTTACGCTCTCGGTTTTTGACCCATTCTGCCGCTTTCCGGTAAAAAAATTTGACGTGAACTTGTACTTACTACTTACGTGTAGTTACTGTTTTTGTGCTAAACCGTAGAATGAGCAGAGTCAGTGGAACGCTAGTTTTATTCGCCACGGCAAGTTTAATCTAAAGTTGCGAATGTAAACTTTTTTTTTTGAGAAGTGCAATAACATTTTTATTCAAAAAACTAATCCATCATTAATAACATTAAAGATATATTAAATTATTATGTGGAAAGATAGTAGATAATATAAATATGAAATGAAAAAGAACCTATCAAACTATCGAATAAAATGGACACCATGAATGTGACGGAGGCAAGAAACATTATGTATTTCTAACAAGAGACGTCTGGGTGCACACAATAAGAATGTGTGTTTGAAAGGTTTGAAATTGTTACAGCGACAGAAAAGGGACGTGAAAGAGTTTGACTTTTTACACACAGAGGTGACTAAAGTGACATTTCTCAGCACATTAGTCGCTCAATATCAATTCACTGGATTTGTCTGATCAGTCGGATTCGGTTCTACAAGCGGTGACAACTGTTGTTCTGATGAGACTGATTGTAATGAACTCGTTCACCACAGACATCACAGCAGTTTCTCTAACGTTCTGGTCTCAATTAGGGGGAAGTTTGGTCCATATAAGCCAACGATATTACGTTTTTATCAAATTAATTGTTCTGCAACTTCATAAAATATGGAGCCAAGATTAATTGTTATAGACTGTTGTGAGTGTGTGCATTTCCCTCTCCCAGCAGAAAAACTGTGTGTGTGTGTGTGTTCGGCCAGTGGTTTTAATCACTTTGCGTGCTGATAAATGCTCCGTATCCTCGACAGCACCAGAACTACGTTCGACCTTCAACTATCCATTTCCCCTGCTAGAATACTGCGCCACAAGATTAATAATCCCTCGTCCACGCTCAGCATGAAACGTAAAAATACACCCGCAAAGAGGAAAAAGCACGACATCAGTCTGCAATTGGAAACTGAAAAAGTCTCGTGAGCGCAAAGCCGAGCAGCTGTTGATCAGCGTCGTGAGAGAACACTGACGTCTAGCACACACCATCATAACACGTATTCTCTTGTGACGCTGTCCACACACACAGAGAATAACAGATAATAGAACATTAGATAACAAAAAGTCGATTCTAGTGGTCAGAACTTCATTTCCCAAGATCCTTTGCACGAGTCCGCGCAGGAGCAGAGGCACCGCGAGAGGCACGTCCGTGTTTATCCGACGCGGCAAAGGATTATTATTCACGCTTTAGTTTGGATTGTGTCTGTTCCGTGGGGTTATTTACTCCTTGCTCAAAGCCGTTCTTTATTTTCCACTCTTTCCGCGGTGACACATGACTACCCGTTTGTTAGCGCTAAGCTAAGCTAATTAAGCTAAGCTAAGTGATATAAATGATTCTAAGTCATTTAAAGTGTTAAAGTTTAAGACAGTCGACTCTTAAGTGCTTGCGGCGTGTCTAATGTGTCTTTATTTCTGTTATCGAGCCAACATAAGCGTGTACTGTAGCACGTCTGTCTACCAACCATCGTGCACCGCTGCATAAAGACGATGTGTTTCCGTTTGTTTGTGATCGTTCCTGACTAGCGTTTCAACCTCAAAATTCGAAAAAAGCAGTGCTTATATTTGCGTGAGAACGATACACACACACACACACACACACACACAAACTTAAAAAAAAAAAAACATGTTACAAAGTGGTTGTTTAAATTGCACATGATGTCTATAAAGGTGCAGTACATTATGATACAGCAGACAATCTCACATGAACCGTTACCGCCATCTTGAAATGACGTCACGCAAATTCGCCGACACAGACAAAGAACTAACGTCATCAGAATGTTCCACCCGGACCATATAGAGTGTAACACCCAGCCAGACCAGCGCATCCGCGTCATACTTCTATTACATTATTTGCAAGCGTTTTGTGAGGAAAACTAGTTTCGTGTCAGTGAGTTTGAAACTGCTGAGTGTGTGAGTGTGTGTGTGTGTGAGTGTGTGTGTGTGAGTGTGTGT
>CM051497.1:555662-573195 GCA_028031935.1 Paedocypris micromegethes
CACACACACACACACACACACACACACACACATATATACACACAGTGTATAAAGTATATATAAATAGAGTTGTTATGAAACAAATTATTGTTTTTAACTAGTTAATCGCCCTTCCCTGACCAAATTGATCATGATTAATCGCGATTAAATGACGGAAGCTTGTAATATTGGATATTGAGGTGTAACATGTAAATTAATGTAAACTCAACACTAACTAAACACTCGTTTAAATACTGTAAAAAAATGTTATAATGTTTGTTCAATTTGCAATGTATTGTCTTTGTTTTTTAACCCTCCAAGGTAGAGTCGCACTTTTTTCATGATAAAACACACAAAAAAGTCAATTTTGGTCTTACATATAAGTGTTATACATCAATTGAAAGTTTGAAGTACATATTGTTTTAGGTTACACTCTTAATAAAAACAGGACACTGTAAAAATAATAATAATAACAACAATAATAATAATAATAATAATACGAAGAAGTTTTGCCTTCTCTTTGTCAGCTGAAAACGAACTGTAACTTAAAAAAAATACTAATCACCCTAACATGAAACATCTGTCTACATATGTCAAAGTTATTTGCATTTGAAAAAAAAAAACTGTCCGTGTTTCTCTCTTGATTCTATCCATTGCACATTGCCAAACCGATAGTAAAAAAAAAATGCAACTGTGATTAATGGCAATTAAGCCCTTAAAATGAATCACGTGCGTTAACTCTGTAAATGTGTGTATGTATTTATATTAGTGCTGTCAATGTTGTTTATTTGTACAATGAAGATTGAATACAAGATATGTATGTATGTATGTGTGTATGCACGCACGCACGCACGCACACACACACACACACACACACACACACACACAAACGGACACACTATCGCTTGGCAGATTTATTCCCACACTTGGCATCTTTTCATGCTAAATAAAGTCAATAGTAAAATCGAATCTGTTGAACTCAAGCTGTACAAACACGTAGGACGGAACTTTCACTGGAATTCCTGCGTGTGATCCATCACGCCGAGCAGAAATAACATGGTCCTGTGTGCGATATCGTCAGCCTGTCGGAGGAGTGAGTTTTGCCATGATGCCTCACATGACAGTGCGGTATGCGAGCGAGCCTGAAGGTCTGCGATAAACTCCAGAGATGAAAGGTCGTGACCTTGGGGTGACGAACCCTGCGTGACCCCTGGGCAGGTCCGGTCAGCATCTCTACTGTCTACTGTGTACAGAAGTTGTGATGCACCTTTGCAGTTGTAGCGGCTTTTTTCTGCCTCAAAATTGACACTCCAAAGAAAATAGAACATACAGAGTTCTCACAATTGCGTTTAGGACACGGTGAGTGTGCCAAAATGTATAATGCCAGTGCAAAAGTCCCTTTACGGAAAACACAAGCAAGTTCGAAAAAAAAACAGACACAAATTTGATTTGTGAGATTCAATTTTTCTCCGCATGGCCACAGGACTGGCCAATCACAAACAGCCTTCAGCACAGTGGGCTGTGACTTACCAATTATTGGTAGTACCACTTTCACATTGATAATTGAATTGTATCACACCCATCGCCACAAATGCAGTTGCGAATTTTGTTCGGAATACTGTAAAGTAGTGGAGCCCCAACATTTTTGTCATTGCGGAATTTAGTATTTAACATATAATAGCATTTAATTGTATTTAAACGTTATTAAACAAAACAAACAAACAAACAAAAAAATACTTATACCGAAAGACGAATATAGGTGGTTTAACATTTTTAACTATTGCATAGTACGTACTTCATAGTGAAAAAATATGAAATTTTTTTTTTTTTTAAACTATTTGTTTTTGCGTTTTAAAATGTCAGACAGCTTTTTAAAATTAGAATTGATTATATATCCTCGTTTAGAGAAAGTAACCGCCAAAACATGATAAACTTTACATTTAGAGAAAACAACCGCTAATGCGTCAATTTCATTGCACTTAACATTGCAAAATCAATGATTCTTCATAGGTTCGACTGACAGAAGACACGCCCAGTTTTGCCAGTACTACAAAAGTGTGTAGAGCGAGATGCGGATGACGCGCAAGAGATGTTTCCAGATCACAGTGAAAACGCAGCCCAACTAAAATGTGACGATTGCGGATGAAAATAATAAAATAAAACAAAACAAAAATCGGAATAATTTCCGCTGGTTTTTTTATTCCACGAATTTCTTTACGTTTGATCATTTGGACCCTAACAGGATTCCATACTTCAGTGGAAAAGCATTAAACCCGAATCGCTCCTCATTGTCTGTGTGAGCTGAATTAGATTTTTTTCCAAGTGCTTCAGGAAAACCAAAACACGGTTGAGACGGGCCTGACGGGCCTGACACGCCCTCCGCTCTGCCTCTAAATCCTCCTCGTTTTCTTTCATTTCATCCAATTAACTAGACGCATACTTGTGAGTTTGCGTCCAGACATCTTGGCAAAGACGAAACATGTTCAACCGGGTCAGATCGCGTGCTTTTCTAATGGCTCTCTGCCTCCCAGACGTGACCCTTGACCCCAGACGGAGTGGGCTCTGGCGGTGCCGTCGCGGAGAACGCGTGTCGGCGGTCAAGTGTTTGGCTCTTGCGCGAGGTTAACGGACCTAAGGGTCAATAATCCACAGGCCTCCAGGAGGAGAGACAGAGGAATGTCCACATTCCAGCCATCCGGATTTTAGTTGTGATAATTCCCTCTCAGAAAATTAGAAAAAAAAAAAACAACTGAAAAATGAAATGAAAAAAATAGAAATTCTTCATAAAATATTCCTTGTCATATTTCTTGAAACCTTTATGAACTGAAACTCTTTGATAATGAAAGATAGATTTTTACGTTACATGTTTGGGGTCAATCAACATTTACATGTGTTTGTATTTTTTCAATGTACTGTTACACTGCATCTTTATTTTAATACTTAATAAACATGTTATTTATTTATTTATTTATCTACAGTTTGTATGTATACACACAGACACACACCTACAGTTTATGCACACATTTTCTTCATTAAAAATAATAGAAAAAACACAAAATTGAGTTCGTTGTAACTAAAAGTGTAGTTTCGATGGC
Source organism: Paedocypris micromegethes (assembly GCA_028031935.1). Lineage (NCBI taxonomy): Eukaryota > Metazoa > Chordata > Actinopteri > Cypriniformes > Paedocypris > Paedocypris micromegethes. The sequence goes on from CM051497.1 coordinate 558,737, forward strand.
ATTACCTTGTCACCAAAACCCTAGTTCATTGTTTAAATAAAAAAAAGAGAAGTAATGTCATTTCAGATAAATATACTGAATAATTCTAACACCAACAATGACCATTTGGTTGGTCACTCTCCAGAGGTCAAGGTGCGATAACTAAGGGCGAGTTTATCAAAAGGTTACCCGAGTTCATTTGCGCTTGGGATTCTGTCGTTTGTCCTCGGAGACGAGAAAGAATTTTGAGCGAGTGCAGAACGTAAAGAGCGACATTCTTCCATTCACAGATCTTAAGGTGACTCAAAACCAGAATGGAAAACCACATCCTGCGATTTGTTTGCAGCGATTACATCGATCAGGACAACGACCGGAGAAGCAAAACTGCTGGGGAGACAACATGAAGGACTGATCTTTCCTCAGAACTTCTGGAAGGATTTTTAGAATGAAAAAAAAAAATACTTAGATTTACCATGGTAAATTATGTGCAATAAGGTAATATAAAACTACCAGTGTAGCTCTTAGCGATACAAGTTAAGCGCTTATCACTTTATCATAGGTGACTTATTGGTACATAAGAGTGAAAATACCGTGATGTGTCCCAGTGAGGTACAGTTATATTATCAAAACTATTATCACATGCAATAGATACATATGTGCTATATCACATTTATAATATAATTTATAACTAAAACCAAAATGTCAACACTGTCCTTTCATTGGATGAGGTGAAGCTCAGTTTTATAATGGCTAGATTTGAATTGCTTGGTCACAAAAAAAAAAAAATGACGATCGAATTTTGTCGTTCAATCCGATATTTTGTTTGGATTTTCCTGATTTGTCGTCCAACAAAATCCGCTCAAATCATCTTGCCAGTGGCTCCTTTCCAACGCTCTTATAATTGAGGGCGTTTAACGAGAGTGGGGGCGGGGCTTTTGGCCTAACCAATTAAAAAAATGGGGGGGTGAGAAAAATCGGTGTGTGGTTTCCATTTATCGGGATCGTTCGAAGCAAAACGACCGCAGGGTTAAAAAAAAGAACAAAACAAAAAAAAAAAACCTCACTATGGCGTAGTGTTTTAACTTGACAAAACAATGTAAACGTCTCAATCCACACTCGACTGCGTTTAAAGTCGTATAGTTTATAGTCCGGAGACATTTCCAAGCCAATAGCTGGAGGTGAGTTTACATGCGAGGCCGCAATAAAGAACCACATTACATTTAACGCTTTAAATCGCTCGGCCGCTCTTAAACGGCTACATTAGTCATATCTACAATCCGATAAGAGCGACCACGTTTGGGGACAAACAGCACAAACTATTCTGGCAGGAGTTGAGACGAGCGGACCCCAATTTTGCATTGCAAATCACCTCATGGCACGAAACGAGGGAGACGTAGAAAAACGGCTTCAAAATCTTCCCGACCACACGTCGAAATGGAGAAAGCAGCGGAAAGGCGAGCTTTCTTTTCCTTGGCAGGTTCCGCCGCTGCTCGCAATTACCAAACTCCATATCCTGGTGTAACCGAAGCCCCTCGCTCTCCATCAGCTCTCCTCCCGCACTCTCCAGCTCCACAAACCTCCGCAGCGGCTGCCAGGGTTGAAAGTTCGCACGCTCTCTCCTCACGCAAAGCTCGGGCTGTGATTCATTCGCACTCTCAGCGTATTTGTGTGCGACGTACACACACACACACACACACACACACACACACACTAGCGCAGTTTGTTTTTCGTTACATGTCCCCTGCTGTTTTGGATAGTATTTTTAACAGCACTGCACGCTTGGGTTGTGTAAGATGATGGGAGGTGTGAGAAAATGTACCGACATAAAATGACGTGAAAAACCGTATTTACGCGAATATAAGCACCCCCTGATTGTATTAATGCACTTTGAGACAGTTTGTAACTGTGAAACAAACTGAACTTGATTTTTTTAGGCACCAAAAAAAAAACCCTACTCTTTTCTACTTTTTTTTTTTTTTTACATTTCCAGGTTAATATTCTTTTAAAATACAATTGTTTCTTAATTTAGCAAATCTAACTTGTGACTCAATATCGTTTTACATGAATAATAGATAAAAAAAATTCTAGTCGATTCTAGTGATGCACTTCAGTCCGCACAGAGCAACGAAACGCTGTCTTTATCCGACGTCATGTGGAGAGGATCATAGAGAAAGATTATATTCCCTGTGCAGCAAACCCAGCGTTTTGATTGCGTTTGTTCCCTGCTATCGACTCCTTGCCTGTTCTTGGTTTACAATTGTTTTCCGACCCTTTTGGACTTTGTTTTTATAGCCGTCAGCGTTAATTTACCGTTACGCTCCGTCTGTTCCAGTAATAATTATTTTTTTGTTATAACACGTTATTTTGCCCCTGCTAAGTGTCGCTGCGTGGCTAATATTTCTTTATTTCCGTTATTGAGCTAATAAAAACTAAAAGTAAATAAAAGTATGTCCATTTTTTTGTGATTGCTCCTCACTTGAAATGTGGAAAGTTTAGCGCTTATATTTATGGGCATTTTTGAAATCGGCAATTGTACTCATACGTCCTTAATACAAAATCAGTGCAAAATGAATTCCGTTATACTGACTGTAAATATTAATGTGCAAAACAAAATGTCCATCCTAAAGCAAGAAAAAGCATGTTTTTTACGTTGACGTATTGATTTGCGTAACTGATGACGTCGACTTCGTTGAATAGTCATTGCAGCTCTAATTTTTACAGACATACTTATACACACACAATTATCGAACATGAATGAATTAACAAATGATCTTTCAAATGCTATTCACTAACATAAAAAGGGAAAACACCCCCCAAAAATGTAATTCTCAAATATCAAGAGTTCCAGGGACTTCCGTAACAATTCCGTTACACCGGTTTACTTTTGGAAAGTTTTCAATTTGCAAACCTCGTGAAACGCCCCCGACACCCGCTTGGAATGTTGGGTAATTTTCCCAGATCATTTCCTGGTCGCTTCACTAGCCAAGCATGAGACCGAAAAACAAAACCACTTTAAACAAACATTACATCAGATTAGTGGGAAATGTGATTGAGATATGATTATACATAGCCTGGAAAGGGAAGGAGGAGGAAAAAAATCAGGAGTGGAAGTGTTGAAGACTTTCTAAACGGTTTTAAATGAGCGTTTTCCTGAGGTTCCAGCGAGACCCCGGCAGTTTACACAGCGCAATCACGGACACAACGCCCATTAGCTTTAATCGCTCACTGCAGTGGTGGATTTGAAAAAAAGGAGAAAATATTCAACTGTTCTATAAAAAAAAAAAAAAATTGCAAGATTTCTTTTAAATTCCAATCAGGCCAAAAAAAAAAAAACGTTCATCTGTCCAAACACATCCAGTGCAGCATCAATCGCCCCTGACTTCCTCCCTCCATCCCTCAAATAAATAATCTTCTAACATGCAAAGCTACAGGGAATAAACCCCCTTATCCCCGCCAGCGTCCAATCACAGAACAGCAAGAGCGGGGGGGCGTGGCTCGGTCTGAGCAGACTTGTGTGTGTGTGCTGGACCGCGAGGATGCAAAGCGTCCTGGATCCTCGGAAACACACCCACTCGCCCAGTTTACACACACACACACACACATTACATGCTATAATAATATTAATATTAATAAAAATAATAATAATAATATAATTAACAATTAGGAACATGCATACATGGTTGACAACTTCATCAAAATATAAATATATGAATGTATAAATACAATATACAGTGCTACCCCGACTTGTGAAATGAATCCGTGCCGACGGCCGTTTCGTTTTCGACGAGAATTTCGTTAGCTGAGCCGCATTTTACATGCAATTCGTCTAATCCGTGCCATGAGTTCGTGAATTCAGACAAACATTTCTTATCAAGTGATGAACTATTGTTAATACATGTAATAAAAACATGTTACAAAGTCATTGTTTAAATTGCCCATTAGCAATTGTTTGTGCACAGACACGGAACTAACGTCATCAGAAGCGCACTGGCGCACTCATTCATGCCCTGCTCGCGGTAAGACCAAGACGCGCTTGTTTCGTACATTTTTCCGCAACTCGGGACGAAATTTTCTGCTGCGATGCACTTTGTTAGTAAGGACATTCATAAGTCGAGTAGCACTGTATTATAATTGAATGTAGTATATTATAGCCCTTTTCCATTTGTCAAGCATGAAGTTCTAGAGATAACAAACAGTAAGTAATAAAGATGACTATTTCAAAAACCTTGTGCAGTGTAAATACGAAACAGAAGACTACATAATTCAGAGTTACACTATTGAAAAGTGAAGTACATTTTGCAAGTAGTCAAGTACACACACACACACAGTGTTTTGAAAGTGCGGGCGAAGATGATGCTAATTGTTAGTTAGCGGATGAGAAACTAGCCAGACATTTGAAACTTGCTGTTTGATTCCCCGAGACACACGGCCGACATTTCCAAACGTCATCGTGAGTTTGTGACGGCGGCATGAGTCTGTGCGTGCTGACGTTTGTTCTGATGCAGAAGAATGGCAGGAGCTGGGCGTGTGGGCACCACCACACCACACTTCATGAGGGTGAAGACCACACCACAGCGGCTGATTCCCTTTGTGCGGTTCATAACACACACACACAAAACTTTCGAGATGTATTCATGCCAAATACACATGCAAAAGGTTTGTATCCATGACTAAACACAAACTCCCCTGACGCGAGTGATGAAGGAAAGTCTCTATGCCAACTGTGCCTAGCAACCAACCGCTACCTGCTGGAAAACAACACAACAGCGACTGACTGGTACATTTGTTTCTCGCTTGTTTGGCAATGAAGGCTTTATTTAAAAAAAAAAAAAAGTATATTTTCAAAACAAAATTATTTTCACGTGAACGAGACTTAAAACAAATGTGTTTTCATTTATCATAAAATTACAAAAATAAAAACATGCATATGTAGTGTAAATATACTCACGCGTTGTGAATGAACATGTGTGTGTATATAAGTGTGTGTGCGCGCGCGCATTTACTGTGTGTGTGACTAAATACTGTAGATACGTCTATGTAGTGTATTTGTGTAAATTTAAGTGTGTTCACGTTTTGTATGTGTATATAAATGTGTAAATGTGAGTATGAGAGTGTGTACACATATATAAGGGGTGTGTATGCATGTACGGTGTGTATTGTATCTGTGTAATTATAAGTATGTATACATGCAGAGTTAGGGTTCGTGTGTATATACACACACATACATATATATATATATATATATATATATTTTTTTTTTTTTTTTTTTTTTTTTTAACACACACACACGGCAACTAGCATGGTAAAGAAGGGTTGGTCGTGTATACAGTCACACAAGAAAAAAAAAATAAATAAATACACTTCACTAAATTACCTAAACATGTTTCCCTTCCCCTCTTAGTACACTAAACGCGAGAAAATAAGATCGAAACATTAAAAAACATTCAGGTCGATTCAAAGCACAGTCGTGCACAATCTGCGAGACTCCGCGATGATCGTAGCAGACGCGCGTGTCCAAGGTTAGTAGTTGGGGTTTGACTAGGGCTTTGGGTATAGGTACGGAGGGGGTTGCTACGGGGGCATTAGCGGGTGTGGTGGTCTCAGGGTATTAGCATTGCTGGGGGGGTTGGATGCTGTACATGAGTGTCTACGGAAAGTGGGGTGTCCTGAGTTACACCAGCCGCCTGTGCGTTGGCAATGTGGTGAGGAGGTGTTGTGAATTGCAGTACCTGTGCGACTTTTGTGCTGGTGCGTTCTGGTCCTACACTTAGGTGGGACGGGGGGTGTTGTGTGGTACATCGTGTGTGAGCCGGCGGGGCGAAGGTTTGGTGGCGTTGGTGTGTTTTTTTAGGTGGATCTATGAGTATTTGGGTGCATAATTGGGGTGGTTGGAGAGGTGGGGGTGAAGGGGCCTTCTTGTGGTGTGGGAAGGCGCAAAGCTTGACTTATCGTTAAGCGGCGGCGTAACACGAGATGCGTCTGATGACTGGCGGCATCTGAAGCGGGGGGCGGGCGGGGTGAGTGGGGGGGGGGGTGGGGGGGGGCAGCGCTCCGCGGGACGCCGCTCCAGTATACGAGTGAAGACTGGAAGTAAAATTCAAGCTGTGTGACATTCTCCGTGTTAAACTGCATGGACGGCGTCCTGCAGCCGCTCACACACGCAACACACACACACACACCCCCTCCCGCCGCCATCCCAACTCTCCACATCCTGCCTGCGTGAAAAAAAAAAAAAGGTGGTGTCCCTTCCACAAATCATTATGGCAGCACTTCAAGGCGTGACACGGCCATGTTTACAACCGGGACGGGTGTTGTGGCCCCAACATGGCCAACGACGTCCGATAGCTCGCCATCACACCGAGACTTTTAGTCGCCTTCGTCTGGAAACGCGGCGCTGCCCTTTTAAATTTGACGGCTGCGGTTCAAGAGAGATTCAAATCGTCCTCACTCACCGGCTGCGCAATTCCCAGTGTTCTAGATCAACAATCAAACGTTGGTTTTCCGGTTCGACACGGAGAGCGAGAGCATTTACACGGAGCGTCGGGGAGGTTCGTGTCACCGTGTTTCTAGTGTCCAGACGGGAATCGGTGTGTGGTGTGTGTGTGTGTGTTGTGGGGGTGTGGCGGGTGGGGGGGGGGTTATATCCATTAAAATGCAGGAGTGAACGTGGATAAGAATCTGCCATTTTTAATCTGGTACGTCTTTTAAAAGCTGTTGGCCTTGTGTTTATTCGAAAAATGAGAGAGAGAGAGAGAGAGAGAGAGAGACAACGACAGAGTGCCTTACGAATCCTCAGAACTTGAACTAAATGTTGCGCTAAACAAACGTTTACAAACGGCTTTGATAAAAAAAAATTATAATAAAAAATAAGGTTCTCATTCTTAGTAGAGCCGCTCTTAAAGACACAGTACACAGACATCGTAGCTGCTCGCGGTCAAGGGTGTGATCTATCGGTTCAGCATCTTACAACGTTTTCTGCGTTCGATTAGCAATGTTGTAACGAAACAAACACGTTACACTGTATTAAAGTGTTTATATACATCAGCGGTGTGTAACCCGTGGCTCTTGAGCCTCATGTGGCTCTTTAACTAGTTTCATGCGGCTCTTCGGGATCTTTCACGTGACATGAGTCAAATATGCACACGATGCTAACTGTTGAAAAATCATGAAGAACCATGCGGCTTATACAAAGGTGCGGCTGTTCTGCAGATGTTTTGATAATGTAGATAAATACGGTAGATAGCGTTTATTTTCTCTTTTTTTCTGTCCCATTTTAATCAGCAAGTTGCTGCCGTGTTAAAATGCAGGTTAGGAAAGGATCTATTTAGTTACATACATGTACATTTACAATTCAGAATCGTTCATAGAGCGGATGCGGCTTATATACAGGATTCTTCCATTCACAGATCTTAAGGTGACTCAACCAAATGGAAAACCACTCCTGCGATTTGTTTGCGCGATTACATCGATCAGGACAACGACCGGAGAACGCAAACTGCTGGGGAGACAACATGAAGGACTGATCTTTCCTCAACAGAACTTTCTGGAATGATTTTTAGATGAAAAAAAAAACTTAGATTTCCATGGTAAATTATGTGCAATAAGGTAATATAAAACACTACCAGTGTAGAGCTCTGCGATACAAGTTAAGCGCTTATCACTTTATCATAGCTGACTTATTGGTACATAAGAGTGAAAATAACCGTGATGTGTCCCAGTGAGGTACAGTTATATTATCAAACTATTATCACATGCAATAGATACTATTGCTATATCACTTTATAATATAATTTATAACTAAAACCAAAATGTCAACACTGTCCTTTCATTGGATGAGGTGAAGCTCAGTTTTATAATGGCTAGATTTGAATTGCTTGGTCACAAAAAAAAAAAAATGACGATCGAATTTTGTCGTTCAATCCGTCAGATTTTGTTTGGATTTTCCTGATTTGTCGTCCAACAAAAATCCGCTCAAATCATCTTGCCAGTGGCTCCTTTCCAACGCTCTTATAATTGAGGGCGTTTAACGAGAGTGGGGGCGGGGCTTTTTGCCTAAACAATTAAAAAAATGGGGGGGTAGAAAAAAATCGGTGTGTGGTTTCCATTTATCGGGATCGTTCGAAGCAAAACGACCGCAGGGTTAAAAAAAAGAACAAAACAAAAAAAAAAAAACCCTCACTATGGCGTAGTGTTTAACTTGACAAAAATGTAAACGTCTCAATCCACACTCGACGACTGCGTTTAAAGTCGTATAGTTTATAGTCCGGAGACATTTCCAAGCCAATAGCTGGAGGTGAGTTTACATGCGAGGCCGCAAAGAAACGAAAAACAATAAAGAACCACATTACTTTAACGCTTTAAATCGCTCGGCCGCTCTTAAACGGCTACATTAGTCATATCTACAATCCGATAAGAGCGACCACGTTTGGGGACAACAGCACAAACTATTCTGGCAGGAGTTGAGACGAGCGGACCCCCAATTTTGCATTGCAAATCACCTCATGGCACAAACGAGGGAGACGTAGAAAAACGGCTTCAAAATCTTTCCGACCACACGTCGAAATGGAGAAAGCAGCGGAAAGGCGAGCTTTCTTTTCCTTGGCAGTTCCGCCGTGCTCGCAATTACCCAAACTCCATATCCTGGTGTAACCGAAGCCCTCGCTCTCCATCAGCTCTCCTCCCGCACTCACTCTCCAGCTCCACAAACCTCCGCAGCGGCTGCCAGGGTTGAAAGTTCGCACGCTCTCTCCTCACGCAAAGCTCGGGCTGTGATTCATTCGCACTCTCAGCGTATTTGTGTGCGACGTACACACCCACACCCACACACACACACACACACCACACACACTAGCGCAGTTTGTTTTTCGTTACATGTCCCCTGCTGTTTTGGATAGTATTTTTTAACAGCACTGCACGCTTGGGTTGTGTAAGATGATGGGAGGTGTGAGAAAATGTACCGACATAAAATGACGTGAAAAACCGTATTTACGCGAATATAAGCACCCCCTGATTGTATTAATGCACTTTGAGACAGTTTGTAACTGTGAAACAAACTGAACTTGATGTTTTTTAGGCACCAAAAAAAAAACCCTACTCTTTTCTACTTTTTTTTTTTTTTACATTTCCAGGTTAATATTCTTTTAAATACAATTGTTTCTTAATTTAGCAAATCTAACTTGTGACTAATATCGTTTTACATGAATAATAGATAAAAAAAATTCTAGTCGATTCTAGTGATGCACTTCAGTCCGCACAGAGCAACGAAACGCTGTCTTTATCCGACGTCATGTGGAGAGGATCATAGAGAAAGATTATATTCCCTGTGCAGCAAACCCAGCGTTTTGATTGCGTTTGTTCCCTGCTATCGACTCCTTGCCTGTTCTTGGTTTACAATTGTTTTCCGACCTTTTGGACTTTGTTTTTATAGCCGTCAGCGTTAATTTAACCGTTGTTACGCTCCGTCTGTTCCAGTAATAATTATTTTTTTGTTATAACACGTTATTTTGCCCCTGCTAAGTGTCGCTGCGTGGCTAATATTTCTTTTATTTCCGTTATTGAGCTAATAAAAACTAAAAGTAAATAAAAGTATGTCCATTTTTTTTGTGATTGCTCCTCACTTGAAATGTGGAAAGTTTAGCGCTTATATTTATGGGCATTTTTGAAATCGGCAATTGTACTCATACGTCCTTAATACAAATCAGTGCAAAATGAATTCCGTTATACTGACTGTAAATATTAATGTGCAAAACAAAATGTCCATCCTAAAGCAAGAAAAAGCATGTTTTTTACTTTGACGTATTGATTTGCGTAACTGATGACGTCGACTTCGTTGAATAGTGTCATTGCAGCTCTAATTTTTCAGACATACTTATACACACACAATTATCGAACATGAATGAATTAACAATGATCTTTCAAAAATGCTATTCACTAACATAAAAGGGAAAACACCCCCCAAAAATGTAATTCTCAAATATCAAGAGTTCCAGGGACTTCCGTAACAATTCCGTTACAACCGGTTTACTTTGGAAAGTTTTCAATTTGCAAACCTCGTGAAACGCCCCCGACACCCGCTTGGAATGTTGGGTAATTTTCCCAGATCATTTCCTGGTCGCTTCACTAGCCAAGCATGAGACCGAAAAACAAAACCACTTTAAACAAACATTACATCATAGATTAGTGGGAAATGTGATTGAGATAGATTATACATAGCCTGGAAAGGGAAGGAGGAGGAAAAATCAGGAGTGGAAGTGTTGAAGACTTTCTAAACGGTTTAAATGAGCGTTTTCCTGAGGTTCCAGCGAGACCCCGGCAGTTTACACAGCGCAATCACGGACACAACGCCCATTAGCTTTAATCGCTCACTGCAGTGGTGGATTTGAAAAAAAGGAGAAAATATTCAACTGTTCTATAAAAAAAAAAAAAAAATTGCAAGATTCTTTTAAATTCCAATCAGGCCAAAAAAAAAAAAAAACGTTCATCTGTCCAAACACATCCAGTGCAGCATCAATCGCCCCTGACTTCCTCCCTCATCCCTCAAATAAATAATCTTCTAACATGCAAAGCTACAGGGAATAAACCCCCCTTATCCCCGCCAGCGTCCAATCACAGAACAGCAAGAGCGGGGGGGCGTGGCTCGGTCTGAGCAGACTTGTGTGTGTGTGCTGGACCGCGAGGATGCAAAGCGTCCTGGATCCTCGGAACACACCCACTCGCCCCAGTTTACACACACACACACACACATTACATGCTATAATAATATTAATATTATAAAAATAATAATAATAATATAATTAACAATTAGGAACATGCATACATGGTTGACACTTCATTCATCAAAATATAATATATGAATGTATAAATACAATATACAGTGCTACCCCGACTACCCGACTTGTGAATGAATCCGTGCCGACGGCCGTTTCGTTTTCGACGAGAATTCGTTAGCTGAGCCCATTTTACATGCAATTCGTCTAATCCGTGCCATGAGTTCGTGAATTCAGACAAACATTTCTTATCAAGTGATGAACTATTGTTAATACATGTAATAAAAACATGTTACAAAGTCATTGTTTAAATTGCCCATTAGCAATTGTTTGTGCACAGACACGGAACTAACGTCATCAGAAGCGCACTGGCGCACTCATTCATGCCCTGCTCGCGGTAAGACCAAGACGCGCTTGTTTTCGTACATTTTTCCGCAACTCGGGACGAAATTTTCTGCTGCGATGCACTTTGTTAGTAAGGACATTCATAAGTCGAGTAGCACTGTATATAATTGAATGTAGTATATTATAGCCCTTTCCATTTGTCAAGCATGAAGTTCTAGAGATAACAAACAGTAAGTAATAAAGATGACTATTTCAAAACCTTGTGCAGTGTAAATACGAAACAGAAGACTACATAATTCAGAGTTACACTATTGAAAAGTGAAGTACATTTTGGCAAGTAGTCAAGTACACACACACACACACAGTGTTTTGAAAGTGCGGGCGAAGATGATGCTAATTGTTAGTTAGCGGATGAGAAACATAGCCAGAACATTGAAACTGCTGTTTGATTCCCCGAGACACACGGCCGACATTTCCAAACGTCATCGTGAGTTTGGTGACGGCGGCATGAGTCTGTGCGTGCTGACGTTTGTTCTGATGCAGAAGAATGGCAGGAGCTGGGCGTGTGGGCACCACCACACCACACTTCATGAGGGTGAAGACCACACCACAGCGGCTGATTCCCTTTGTGCGGTTCATAACACACACACACAAAACTTTCGAGATGTTATTCATGCCAAATACACATGCAAAAGGTTTTGTATCCATGACTAAACACAAAACTCTCCCCTGACGCGAGTGATGAAGGAAAGTCTCTATGGCCAATGTGCCTACAACCAACCACCAACCTACCTGCTGGAAACAAACACAACAGCGACTGACTGGTACATTTGTTTCTTTCTCGCTTGTTTGGCAGAAGGCTTTATTTAAAAAAAAAAAAAAGTATATTTTCAAAACAAAATTATTTTAACGTGAACGAGACTTAAAACAAATGTTTTTTCATTTATCATAAAATTACAAAAATAAAAACATGCATATGTAGTGTAAAATATCTCACGCGTTGTGAATGAACAGTGTGTGTATATAAGTGGTGTGTGCGCGCGCGCATTTACTGTGTGTGTGACTAAATACTGTAGATACGTCTATGTAGTGTATTTGTGTAAATTTAAGTGTGTTCACGTTTTGTATGTGTATATAATGTGTAAAGTGAGTATGAGTGTGTGTACACATATATAAGGGGTGTGTATGCATGTACGGCGGTGTGTATTGTATCGTGTAATTATAAGTATGTATACATGCAGAGTTAGGGTTCGTGTGTATATACACCACATAATATTATTATATATATATATATATATATTTTTTTTTTTTTTTTTTTTTTTTTTACACACACACACGGCACTAGCATGGTAAAAGGGTTGGTCGTGTATACAGTCACACAAGAAAAAAAAACAAAATAAATACACTTCACTAAATTACCTAACATGTTTCCCTTCCCCTCTTATACACTAAACGCGAGAAATAAGATCGAAACTATTAAAAAATTTTTTCAGGTCGATTCAAAGCACAGTCGTGCACATCTGCGAGACTCCGCGATGATCGTAGCAGACGCGCGTGTCCAAGGTTAGTAGTTGGGGTTTGACTAGGGCTTTGGGTATAGGTACGGAGGGGGTTGCTACGGGGGCATTAGCGGGTGTGGTGGTCTCAGGGTATTAGCATTGCTGGGGGGGTTGGATGCTGTACATGAGTGTCTACGGAAAGTGGGGTGTCCTGAGTTACACCAGCCGCCTGTGCGTTGGCAATGTGGTGAGGAGGTGTTGTGAATTGCAGTACCTGTGCGACTTTTGTGCTGGTGCGTTCTGGTCCTACACTTAGGTGGGACGGGGGGTGTTGTGTGGTACATCGTGTGTGAGCCGGCGGGGCGAAGGTTTGGTGGCGTTGGTGTGTTTTTTTAGGTGGATCTATGAGTATTTGGGTGCATAATTGGGGTGGTTGGAGAGGTGGGGGTGAAGGGGCCTTCTTGTGGTGTGGGAAGGCGCAAAGCTTGACTTATCGTTAAGCGGCGGCGTAACACGAGATGCGTCTGATGACTGGCGGCATCTGAAGCGGGGGGCGGGCGGGGTGAGTGGGGGGGGGGGTGGGGGGGGGCAGCGCTCCGCGGGACGCCGCTCCAGTATACGAGTGAAGACTGGAAGTAAAATTCAAGCTGTGTGACATTCTCCGTGTTAAACTGCATGGACGGCGTCCTGCAGCCGCTCACACACGCAACACACACACACACACCCCCTCCCGCCGCCATCCCAACTCTCCACATCCTGCCTGCGTGAAAAAAAAAAAAAGGTGGTGTCCCTTCCACAAATCATTATGGCAGCACTTCAAGGCGTGACACGGCCATGTTTACAACCGGGACGGGTGTTGTGGCCCCAACATGGCCAACGACGTCCGATAGCTCGCCATCACACCGAGACTTTTAGTCGCCTTCGTCTGGAAACGCGGCGCTGCCCTTTTAAATTTGACGGCTGCGGTTCAAGAGAGATTCAAATCGTCCTCACTCACCGGCTGCGCAATTCCCAGTGTTCTAGATCAACAATCAAACGTTGGTTTTCCGGTTCGACACGGAGAGCGAGAGCATTTACACGGAGCGTCGGGGAGGTTCGTGTCACCGTGTTTCTAGTGTCCAGACGGGAATCGGTGTGTGGTGTGTGTGTGTGTGTTGTGGGGGTGTGGCGGGTGGGGGGGGGGTTATATCCATTAAAATGCAGGAGTGAACGTGGATAAGAATCTGCCATTTTTAATCTGGTACGTCTTTTAAAAGCTGTTGGCCTTGTGTTTATTCGAAAATGAGAGAGAGAGAGAGAGAGAGAGAGAGACAACGACAGAGTGCCTTACAATCCTCAGAACTTGAACTAATGTTGGCGCTAAACAAACGTTTACAAACGGCTTTGATAAAAAAAAATTATAATCAAAAATAAGGTTCTCATTCTTAGTAGAGCCGCTCTTAAAGACACAGTACACAACATCTAGCTGCTCGTCGGTCAAGGGTGTGATCTATCGGTTCAGCATCTTACAACGTTTTCTGCGTTCGAATTGCAATGTTGTAACGAACCAAACACGTTACACTGTATTAAAGTGTTTATATACATCAGCGTGTGTACCCGTGGCTCTTGAGCCTCATGTGGCCTTTAAAACTAAGTTTCATGCGGCTCTTCGGGATCTTTCACGTGACTAGTCAAATTGCACACGATGCTAACTGTTGAAAATCATGAAGAACCATGCGGTTATACAAGGTGCGGCTGTTCTTGCAGATGTTTTGATAATGTAGATAAATACGGTAGATAGCGTTTATTTTCCCTCTTTTTTTCTGTGAAAAATCTGGCTGAGCAGAGGTCTGTGCGCGTGTGTGTGTGTGTGTGTGTGTGTGTGTGTACA
>CM051497.1:596534-616534 GCA_028031935.1 Paedocypris micromegethes
CAAATGAGGGGGGGGGGGGTTAGCTGGGGGGAGTCGGGACACAGTTCAATAGATTGACACAAAACACAAAGAATTACGTATATCATACAAACAACGTAAAATACACAGAAAATGGTTCATGCCATTTAATCCAAAAATGGCGGTATGTTTGGAGACATCCACCGTATTTTGCAGAACTCCAATTAGCAAATGGTTTAATTGAATGGCTTTAATTAGCAGTAGGAATTCTCTCACACAGACACGCCTCCTGTGCTATTATTAGCAGCCCGAGTGTTTTGACTGTCAAAAGATGCTCGTCTTTTCCTCCTCGCATTGGCGTGAGAATAATTTATTGCCAAACTTGTTGGGGGAAAATAATTTTTTTTATGGGTTTAATTTCTTCACCTACATCAAATTTAGTAAAAAAATAAATAAATAAATAAATAAACCCAAAAAGGTAACAATTGCAATTTTTTTTAATTGATGTTAAAAACAAATTATGACATTAACCTTCATCTCTTAATATCGTCTTACCAAAACCATACTAAACATCAAAACAGATCTGAAACCAGAAGGGAAGGTGACAGCTCAGCCAAGTGTGGTTGTGTTCAACCAGATAAACCGAAGCCAAAGCTCAACCCCGTCTGGTTTAGGTCAAAATCAAGATGAGAAAAGAAAAGAAAAATCCTACAACCGGCTTAGCAAATTCAAGCGCGACCATCGATTCTCCAAGTCACCATGCTGGTCTGTAGAACAATCCAACGCTTGTGGGTTCGATGCGCAGTCACTTCGAAAGCCTGAAAAATGCCACGACCGAATGAAATGTCGGTTTTCATCCCGTCTTCCACGAGATGAAACTCAAAGTGAATGGGAGGGTCTTCAACAGGGGAAGGGAAACGTGCTGGCCCAGTTCTCTTTCAGAGGAATCAAAGCCCAGTATCAATACTCCAGCTCCCAGAGGCAGAAACACCCATCACACACACACACACACGTCTGTTTCACCACTTTGTCAAAACTAAACGAGATCGGTTTTCTCACTTCATCCAAACACACCACTCTACAAATGGCCACACGGCTAATAGAGGGCTACTATTACTACTACTACAAAAGCTCTCATTTCTACTAAAAAATAAATAAATAAATAAAAATAATAATGTTAAAAGGATAATAAATCAAATGTGTATTTTCTCACTGGTGAGTTTGTCTCATGGTCGTCTTAGATTAGCTATTCTATTGTTAGCGTGCATTGATAACTAGTAAAGAGCCGGCCACAGGTAACAGATGTGGCCCACGGGCCGCAGGTTTGGCAACACTGGATTAAGAAGTCAATTCAGTCAAAGTGAGTGAGCCAATACGGCCACTAGGGACAGTATCTAAACACAGCAGAATGGGATTCGAACCGGCAACGCTTGTTGTGGCCATTTCACGCGTATTAACTATTTAACAAAATGGTCTGAAACTGAAGCTTTTCACATGGTTCACACTAACGAAATTAGCATTGACATCAGATGGCGGGGTCACGATAGCTTCTTCAGCAGAGCGCTGGGGTCTGAATCACCAGTTCATGGGTTCCATTTGCTTGGGAAAGCAGCATGTTGCCGATTTGTGGAAATCGTAATAACACGCAAGTCGCTTTGTGTAAAACGTCTGTAAAGTAAAGCAAAGTAAACATAGACCTCCTCATTCCTTCTCATTCTCCAGCGAGATGCTGAAAACCAGCAGCTGCCGAGGTGAAGCGGTTCATTTCCTCAGCCGCTGCTTTGTTTTTCCACAGGTTGGACGCAAGGAAACCTCAACGGGAAACGTGAGAAAAACGAGTGAGAAGGACAGAGAAAGAGCAAAAAAAAAAAAGACCAAGACGGAAAGAATGTAATAGAGAGAAAAAGAAAACGACAAAGAACACGAGAGACCAAGGGTGAGAACAGACGATTGGATAGCAAAGGGAAGGGAAAGGAGAGAGAGAAAGAGAGAGAGAGAGAGAGAGAGAGAGAGAGAGAGAGAGAGAGAGAGAGAGAGAACAGTGTAAAGAGAGAGAGAACAGTGTAGAGAGAGAGCAGTTGTAAGACGAGACCGAGAGAGAGAGAGAGAGACAGAGAGAGAGACAGAGAGAGAGACAGAGAGAGAGAGAGAGGTTTTACTGTTCTACGACATTCCGACTTCCAACACTGGCAGCGTGAAAGCGGGCGTCTGGTTACACTCCCTCTCAATACTCTCTTTGTGTCAGACGTGGTGTCGGCCGGTCCGGACCCTCAGCCCCTCGCTGGCTTGTTTTAACGTCTCTCAGCAGCGTCAAACACACTCGACAGCTCACGCTCCAGCGAGCATCAATCACACCAGCCCGAGTCTCACGCTCAATCACCATCATCATCATCATCCAGTGCAACTCATCATCAATCAATCAATCAATCAATCAATCAATCATATCAATGATCAGTTATTGATTGCTACTACGACTAACAACACGTTAAATATTTCATGAGAGAAAGAGAAAGAGAGAAACAATTCGGGGAGTGGAAAGAGATTGAGAAAAGATAGACAAACAGAAACAGTGACAAAAGGAAAGTGAAAAGTCGAGACAAGAGAAACATATACATACATATATATATATATATATATTTGTTATATACACAGAGAGAGAGAGAGAGAGAGAGAGAGAGAGAGCGAGAGAGAGAGAGAGAGAGAGAGAGAGAGAGAGAGAGAGACTAATAAAAACAGAAAGAGAGACTGCACTACTAATAAAGAAAAAAACTTAAATGTTGCGTGTAAACAACCGTGGAAACGTCGTAGTTAGAAATAAACCTATAAGTCGAGGCTTATGTGAGGCAGGCGGTCTGACCAGTTCTTCACACTTTTACCAACGATGTGAAAATTCTGTCGCAGACTCGGAGACGTTTCCACTTTCCCAAAAAAGCTCGTGAGAGATACGTCCATTGATGTTTTTCATCCAGTTCCACAACAGTTGCGTAAGAGTTTGCGTGACTTAAAAATATGTTAATTTGAGGAGGGGAGGGGGCAAAGAAAAAGAGAGAGCGAAAAATAGAGAGAGAGAAAAAAAGTTAAGTCCTGTGTTCTCATGATGTGAAAAAAGCCGATATCAGATTACAATAACATACTCCCCCCGCTCGCCCCTCCCTCGTGTAAGCATCGCGTGAGAGCGCCGCCAACTCTCAACTTGATTATGATTAATACAAGAGTACTATTTCCATGCCGGAGCCAGAACTACACACCAAGCCCGAATCTTAAGGTGTCCCGGCGGACTCACAACTGGGTCAGTTCAAGAAGTTCTTTGGTTTGCTGCGGAACAACCACAATTCTTTGAGGTTTTTAATTAACAATTTAAAAATTATTTTCCAGCCGCTTTATATTTTAATGGCATAACGACCATTCCACGATCGTTTTACCAGATCCGCGACTGAAAAGTGAAAATGACTTACGCAATTACACGGAATGTACATTGAGTCCAGAGTTTAAAAAAAACCAAACATATTTAACAGCACACTTTACAACTATTTTTACAGGTGATCTCGCGATACTTGCACAAGAGTTTACGCGTGTCAAGTTAAAATCCAGCGGAAAATGTAAAGCATGTCACGCAGGAACCGACACAAAGCGACTTCCACTCCAACACGTAACGTTACAGTTTGAAACATTGTCACGCTGCAATAACTTAAGCGCAACATTTAGTGGCGAAACGCGTGCGCGCTTTGAACTTGGCCGCGATTTCCCGCAACACTTACATTTTCTGAACGGGCTTCTTGCGCTTCTTGACCGCATATGTACCAATTCCCCCGGACATTGCGAGTTGGCTTCTGCGAGAAGTCTTTAGTACGCAAACAGCGTGTACAATTCCCTCAGGTTGTTTTCAAATGTCGTCGAGTGTAAAATCCTCCCGGTTGCAGACGCTTCTGTTCACCACTCAGGTGCGATTACTGCCAGAGACTCGACTTTACGGCGAAAATCAGCGCAAAACACTGAAGAAAACTTTCCATCGTCTACCGTGGACAGGCAATGGCGTGAGCTGAACAAATTTTCCTCCTTCCTTTTTTTTCGTTTGGCCTGTCACTCTTCAGTGGCCGATAAAAAGGCATGCGTTGAATTGAGTGGTGGAGAAGCAATTGCCTCGACCAATCAGACGCTCTGACGTCCGTAGCAGGTAGTCTGCCCGGCTGGTGATTGGTTAGAAAAAGTTTTCAGGAAATCGTAAACATCTCAAGAGTTTTTAAGGTGGACCGGGGTAAATAAAAGCGGAGCTGCTCCCTCGCTTGGCTGCACTTTGAAACGGCACTTGTGTAAAAACCCGCTCTGGCTGGGACGGATTTAAACAAGGCCACACTTTGAATGTTATTTTGTGTTTATTGTGCATTAAATTAGACTTTTTAAATGTTGTCTGTTAATGAAGCGGTTGAGTGCAAAGCTTAATTTTTACAAGGATTTTGCAAGATGTGCACTAAACTGATTCATCAAATGAGCAACGTTATATTTTTATTTTAGTTTTATTTATAAATTAAAATTATTATTGAATCCAATAATCTTTTCTGTTAGCTTTTAACTGTTTAACTCTTTTCACAGCAACGAAAAGATTACAGGACAAAGAGCTAAAAAGCATCAAGTGAATTAATAACAACATTATTATTATAATATTATTATAAGTACCGTCTTCAGGTTTTGAATGGGGTGGGTCTACGGCTATCACGACTCTAGCCAATAAGCTTCCAGAATTATTCTAAAGTACAATAGGACAGTTCTACAGCTATTGGTTTACATTTTAGACACAGGCACAAAAACATACCACATTCTGATTCATTTCTCATTAACAAATGCTTACACAAACATAATGACAGTAAAACATTTGCGTCAGCACACTATTATGTTGCTAGTTGTTTATTCTTATAGATGAATCTCTTAAAACCCAGTGACTGAAGACAACATTTATCAGTCTGTAGCATGAATTGTGCAAGACAAGTTAGACGGCAAAATGTAATACTCTGGATTAGGGGTTCACAGTAGATGAGCATATGTTCGGGCAGATTGTGTTAAACCGAACCATAAATTGTCCGGCTTTGCAGCAGCAGAAGTATAATGCACAGCTTGGGACAATTCGTCTGTCATCTGTCAGTTTTGCAAACCTTCAGAGTTTATTTCCAACTTTTATTAATAGCTGGGTGTGTGTGTTTTGCAGGCGTGCTTCAAGTTGGGTATTGTCCTGAGCAGATTATCCAATAATCTAAACGGACAGTGATTGAAAGAGAGTAAATGAAAAAAAAAAGTATAAACTTAACACAATGCCAATAACTGATATGGTTTAAAATCTCGAGAATCCGACATCTGAAAGTTCTGAAATAGACAAGAAATGAAAAGTGAGAAAGTCGTTTTTTTTTTCTTGTGGGTAGCGCTTTCGCATCACTGGAAGAAGGAACTGGTTTTGAGTTTGAGACTCCAGTGGGGCTTTCAGTGCTGAGTTTGTATGCTATCGTGCATGCGTGGGTTTCCACTAGGACTCCGGTTTCCACTCACAGTCCAGAAACATGCATTCCAGTGAAAGATGAACAACATCGGAATATTGACCTTAGTAAATGTACGCGTCTGAGTGTCCAGCCTCAGGAATTCCCGTGACCCAGAAATGGAGTAAGTGGTATAAAATGAATGAATGGAAAAAATGTTTCCATTCCTGTTCCATTTCAAAGAAGTGCTGTATATTTTTGTGTGCATACAGGCCAATTTGAGGCGCAAACGAGTGGCTTCAAAGAGGAGGTTCAATTGTTACTGTAATCTTTATATGTCTATTTATATACATTATAATTTTTGTCCATTTAAAAAAATTACGCAAAGTCAAAGACAATAACGTATTTACGTGAATATAAGCACCCCCTTTTTTTTTTTTTTTACTTTTGACACTCTAAAACTTGTTATTACATTGTTTTTTCTTGTTATATTACAATTTACAGAGACTACAAACAATGACCGGGTGGCTTAGCTTAGTGCTAACAAACGGGTTCAATGTGTCATCGCAGAAAAAGTCAAAATGAAGAAAATAAAGATCACGATCAAGGAGTTAAAAAAATGCAAGGAACAGACACAATTTTGTATTCTATTATTTATTGTTATCTGTTCAAGTAAAATAATATCAAAATTATACAAGTCACAGGTTATGTTTGTTACATTAAGAAAATAGTATTTTAAAGAGAATATTAACGTAATTGAACCAAAAATGTGTGCCTGAAAAATCAGGTTATCATGTCACAGACACACACACACATGCACACACACACACACACACACACACACACACACACACACACACACACACACACACTCACTACACTAGCTACATCACCTTCAGATAAAATCATGATAAATATGCTTATATTCGCATATATACGGTCACTTAAATCTGCATAAAACGTACACATACCCAACCCAACCGCCAGCATTCCGTCATATCCATCAGTAAACATTTCCCGCCAGTTGCGTTAATCACTTTTTGTGTTTTTGACGTTTCTGAATCCCAGCCTGCCACTACTCCAGTGTAAATATTCCTTCAGACCCTTTCCTATGTTTGCTTTCCTCCTGGACTCGGCGGAGCAGCAGCAGGCCTGGTCTTTGCCAGCATGTGTGGGAGGGTTCCAGGCATCCAGGCTTATTAGGTTCACGAGGTTCGTGCGTGTTCACACACAATGACAAAGCGCTTTTCTGTTCCATAAGGAGCCGAGCTCAACCTCCATGCACAGTTTATTCTGTGGCGATTTGTCAGTGAGGTGTTTGAAAGCTTGCGCAGGAAAATGTTGGCTGAAATTGGGCCCAGGACAATAAATGATTTTCAGAATGGCCGGGCTATTAAAAAAAAACATCTCGGCGTCTTTGATTATTATGACAACGTATTGCTCCTTAAAGACATATTTTGAAAACGAAGACTAATTTTTGGGCGCTAATCAATCTTACAAAATACCCACCGCCAGGGGTGTAAAGAGTAGCGGACAGACATACTTGATTAAAAGTACAGATACTTACTGTAAAAATTACTCCAATACAAGTAACAAGTCACCAATTTCAAAAAGACTTGAGTCAAAGTAGCAAAGTATCCAATTTGAAAAGAACTTAAGTATTAAGAAGTATTTTATTCGTGCTCTATATAGGCCAAAAAAAAAGAAATGTGAAAACAAACTATTGTTTCCAAGACAGAAACAGAATTTAACCTCAATGTTTGAAAACTGGTAGAACAAAGTAGATAAAAAGAACAAAAAGTCAGTCTCAATCACTTAAATTTGCAACTAGATATAAAATCAAATGATTAATCTGATTAGTAAATTACATATTATATGTATTTTTTAAAGTTATATATTATATAATAACATTTGTAAAACACATTTTTACGCCCCTAATTCGCGTTCTTGTGGTTTCTAATTGACAAATAGCCTCCATTACCTTCATTCACCTCGTCATTCCAAGAAATTAACCGCGGTATAAATCGATTCTGGCTTGTCGCGCACAATTACAATGTAACGAGCAACGATAAGTGTTCGTTCAAATGTAGAGGAGTGAAAAGTACTGCTACTCAATCACAAATGCAGTGGAGTAGAGAGTAAAAGTTGCTTATTTTTGATACTCAGTGCAAGTACGAAGTAGCTAAAAACATACTTAAGTAAAGTAACGAAGTACATTTACTCAAGTATCTTACACCCCTGCCCACCGCCAATAGTTTTTAATTCTTTGGCTTGCAAAATATTGTGTGGATATAAAGTGGGTTTGGAACACTTACAATTCAAAATGGCATTTTACCTAATGAAACGACACAATCCGCAATGCAAATCTGTTTTGTTGACTCAAAATCCATCTCTTCCAAGTGGGATTGCCATATCACAGCCTTCTCCGTCCCTGCTGGCCAACCAATCACATTATTGGATTTTTATTGGAAAATAATTGAAGAGTAGAAAAACTCGCAGGGACTCAGGCTGGGCCTTGAACTCTGTTCCTTCTGTTAAAACCAATGTTGAAACATCCAATTTGACAAATATTTGTAATCTCACAGATCTGGCCTGTATCAGATTAAATATCTGTAATCTTAGACTGTGATTTGGACATGCTGTCACACACACACACACACACACACACACACACACACACACACACACACACACACGCACACACACTACACTACATCACATTTAGATAAAACAGGCGAGTTGTTCACAGAGACGTATTGTCTATATACAGCTCTGAAATGCACACACATAAATAAAAGCCAACATTTTACATTCCTCTCAAGTGGGAAAATTATTGTTGAACCGTTGCATCTTAGATAAACAATCTCAGTTCAAAAGATTACGATAATTTCTTTGCAAATGCACAGTACAAGCAGTTTATTAGCTCCAGTCACTGAGGAACATGTTGCAAGCTTGTTGCAAAACATGACGGATCATTTTAAAAGTTCAACAGTGTCATGTCTAGATCCGCTACATGTAAATCTGTAGCAGAAAACTGTTTTCTTGGATTGTTGCTTTGTAAGAGTTGAACAACAAAAAGAACATTTGTAGATTTCTTGATAAAAAAAAAACCCTACGGTTGCTTTGGAGATTCTTACACAGTCAAGCACATTCTTTCCCTGGAAATCAAACCAGCACCTTGGGGTTGCAGGCCAATGTAAATATTGTAAATAATGTAAATACTAGGCTCTTTTTATTTGAGCTAAATCTTAGCTGGCCGGTATCTCACAAGATATGTTGTTGCTATCTTGTCATTGTTGCCTCAGTGTTTGATTTAAAGCTCAGATGATTCTAGATGACAGAAGAGTCTCTGCGATGATGCCGCTACAAGGAATTTCTTTTAAACTATAGTTCTGTTTTGAAAGATTTTTGTTTTGATTGTGGAAATATTAAAAGCTAAAAGCAGAGGCCAAGAATTGCAAAAGAAGATCAAAAAAAAATTCTGCCGATTCATCACACACAAAATTAAATAGTATTAGTATAGCAGCTACAATAAGTAGCTGGATTTAATTATGATGGAAAAATCAAATCATCTGCAAAATTAAGGTTTTTGTAAATCCTAAGGTGGAGAGTAAAGGTGATACGTTTGCACGGTGCAGTTCTACGATTGATACTGTGGCTTAACGGTAATTATTTTTACAGTAGTGTAATTACAGCACTTTTAATGATGATCACATCAACCACACTTTGCTTCTTCTCCCTCAATTAAAATCTTAAATATTTAACAGAAAAGTGAATTTTCAAAACTTATACATACATTAAGAGAATATACGTAGTATCTTTGGTTAACAATGATTATTTGCATATTTTATATAAGGCTAAAATTCCAAAGTAAAAATTGTCTGGTATTAGAATGTGAGTTAATAGTGTTGAGCTTAACTTTTTTATTATTGATTTAACTTTGTAATATCCAAACCTTTTTACTATTGATTTATATGTGTAATATCTCAACACTTTTATTACTGATTTATATTTGTAATAGCTAAACTTTTCAAACTTTTCAAACTCAGGTTTTCTTCTCAAAAACTGCTTTGTGGAAATCCAGAATTTTTAATCTCACAAACAGCAACTCTTTTCCATGCACCGATTATTGGGCCGTTGGAAAAAATTCCCTATTTTGACAAACGTTTGCCAACTTTTCCCTGCTCGCCTTGCCAAAGCAGCCAGGCAGAACGGAAACGCCGCAGGGTTTGTTTGGGTTCGCAATTAAAAAAGGTGTTTTTATTGTTCGTAGTTTATTCACAATTAACAGTTTGTTTACTAAAACTATTCGTTTTGCAGTTTAAACTAAAGTTGGACATGGCTCATAATATAAATAATTATATTGATAAATAATCATTTATAATAATTTATAATAATTTTCGGAAACTTTCTGGGCCTTTCACCCCTACCTGCACACACAATTGCCTCTGCACGCGCACACTCACGCACACGCACACACACACACACACACACACACACACATTTCCAATCACATACGCTTTTCTGAATAAAGACATTTTCTTGTGTAGTCTTTTACGACACATTTCTCGCATCTTGTTCAACACGACTCGGTTAGTCACCATCTTTACATTTTTGGACCTGAAGATGTAGTGACGTTTCAGACGCTCATGCTGGCACTGATAAGAGCAGCAACGTGATTCATGATGCCCACATTACCCAACACGCCAGAACAAGGGCAAACAAAGGCTTTCAGAAGATAAAGCTGTGGGTGATGTTGCCACACTGTTTGCTAGGCCTTGGACTATATGGATACGGCAAAATAAAAGTCTTCCATAACACTAAAATCAACTTTTGAAGGAGCTGACATGACAATAGCAAGCGTCAATGGGCAGCGGCGATCTGTCTTCGAGCGTGCGGCATCTTGCAGAAATGAACGGCTCAATAACACCGTTCAATAAATCTCTCTTGGATAAACACACTGCATTTTTCACTCTGACGTATCAAGAGAAAACGAACGAAGGCGAGAGATGAAACGATAACCTGAAGCGCTCTGTTTGACGAATCACAGTCATTGGCCGCCTAAAGTTGTCGGTTTCAATGGTTTGTGATCAGATTTTAGAGCGAAATGCAAAATACAAACATAGCTGCTTTACTGTATTTCACTGAAATTATGATTCAGTTCATCATCAGCATCATATTAAAATTTTATTAGTTAGTTAGTTAGTTGATAGATTCAATGAAAGTGTTTGTCATAATGGAAATATCTCCCTTTGTTAGCATTAGTGCTATCTCTGTATCACTTAATAGTGTGTTTTAACTTAAATGTGTTTTTCTGACAGATTGCGCTTAATCTAACCAGCATGAATGTTTTAAAAATGCGATTTACGGAACAGCGCCATCTTCTGACCGAAAACAGACCAGCGTCTAAAAAACAACAACGGCCAAAAAAAAAAGTTATAAAGTATATAAAAAGACTAACCAGCATCTCTGACGAAAAACATTCACGACAATATGAATTACTGTGTGACTCATGATACCCAGAATTTCATTCTGCTGGGAAAACAGCTGCGAAGAAGATGTTCTTCATCACCGATGTGATTTGGTAGCATTGTCGAGAGGTTCAAAAGCATCTTTTACCCATTTATCTGTGAAATATGGACGTGAATATTAGAGCCATTGACATGTGTAACACAAGCTCAAAAGCGAAATCTCATAGCAGCTGTCCTCACTATTTTAAGCCTCATAAGCTGGTCAGTTTGTTTTTCTAATTTGAGGCAGATGTTTGAAGTTAAAAATTCATTCTATCTCTTGGCTCTGTTGGTGTGTGTGTTTAGAGACACATCTGAGACGCAGGTCTAGAAATATGGAGAAATTCACAAACAAATAGAAATGGGCTAAAAACAAACCTCTAACTCAAGTTCAAGTTCAAGTTTTTTCATATAGCACTTTTCTTACTTAAGACCAACGCAAAGTTGCTATGCGAATTAGGGAAAAATAGTCTTTAAAAAGAAAAATGTTCGTTATTTACCTGTGTTAAAAAATATTTTAAGTATGACCCTTTAAGTATGAACGTATTTTTACGTCTTAGAGAACTGGCATATTTATGTGAACACGAGACCTGGAGAGGGTTGAAAAATAATACGAGGAGTTTTCCTCAAGCTGTAGCCGTACAGTCAGGCGTTTATCACATGATGTCACCGTGATGACAGACTCGGTGGTTTCTTGCAACATAAACAACTCAATATTTTACGAGAACTCCTAGCAGAAATGCGACGATAAACTCATCTCAACACACATGAAAGATCTGAACTTCATTCAGAATACTAGTTAGCACGTCTGCGTGTAATAATAATAATAATAATAATAATAATTATAATAATTATAATAATAATATCATCTAGTAATGATGTTGCCATGGTATCATCATTAACGTATCATCAGGCG
The DNA here is from genome assembly GCA_028031935.1 of Paedocypris micromegethes. Taxonomy (NCBI): domain Eukaryota; kingdom Metazoa; phylum Chordata; class Actinopteri; order Cypriniformes; genus Paedocypris; species Paedocypris micromegethes. The sequence continues at coordinate 608,381 of CM051497.1, forward strand.
TCACATCATTGATTAGATGTCATCATAAATCATGTTATTGCTATGAGAGATCTGCATAATGTCATCATAAATCGTGTCATGATTAGAGATGTATATGATGTCATCCTTCACTGTATGATGTCATCAAAAATCATGATTAGAAAATTGTATAGTGTCCTCATGATTAGAGATTTGTGTGAGGTCATCATGCAGTGTATGGGAGGTGGTGAGAAGGGAGGTGATGGCAATATGGCCACTAGGGATCATACTGAACTGGTGCTCTGCATTTAACACATCCAAGTGAAGTGAGCAAACACAAACCCGGAGCAGTGGGCAGCCTAAGACGTGGCACCCGGGGGGCAAATGGGGTTCAGTGTCTTGTCCAAGGACACTTAGTTGCAGAACCAGCTGTAGGGGGATTCGAACCAGCAACCTCTCGGAGATGAGTCCTTGTCGTCACTGGGTTAACTTGAGATGTTAGTTGCTCACTGGGTTAACTTGAGATGTTAGTTGCTCACTGGGTTAACTTGAGACAATGGTTCCTCACTTGGTTAACTTGAGACAATGATTGCTCTATTGTGTAACTCGAGACGATGCTAGCACACTCGTTACGGTTACTGTTGCGGATAGTTGGGATCTTTGCTTGCGGTCGCAGTACAGAAAGTGGGTTTCCGGTCAGAGAAACACGGGAACTTGATTAGCCAGAGAAAAAGGCCTTTTATTGACAGAACAGAGAGGAGACTTCTGTCTCTTCAGATGGAAAGCAGGTAACTAACTAACAGTACACAAACATTCAGTACACAACAGTCTGGTTGCCGCGGAGTTCCGGGGAGATGATCTGGTGAAGAGTACGTATCTACAACAATGGCACAGCATATTCCATAATTGCATCAGATACTGAAATAAACCATATTAAATCCTGATTATTGTACTGTTATTGATTATAAGAAAGTGATAGAACAGTGGGAACACACAGAATAAAACACACAATCTCCTACTCCAGGTAGACTTTCTAACAGTTACACTTGTACGGGTTAAAATGATTCGATGGTAGCTTTACTTGGTGAACTTGAGACAATGGTTGGTTATTTGGTTTATTAGATTTCAATAGTTTTTACATTTACTTGCACATGTTTGCTCTCGATGCAAGCTATGTTAGACAGATCATAAATCAACAGTTGGCGCGTATGTAAATGTTTGTTCCTGAAAAAATGAAATTCCCACCTTGATATTCCACAGATAATAAGCTGAGAAGAAACACCCGATGAAAAAAAAAAACAGTTCTAATTTGCATGTCTCCTTTAAAGCGTGTGAGAATTGCAGCACAAGTAGATCCGCAGCCAACTTTAAGCTTAAGCGCTCAAGCAGGTACGTGTTTTATTTGTTATTCTCAGGTTTATATTTTTGGAAAACTCATAAGCCCTGGAGAAAAAAAATGAAGAAAACAAACACTTTTCTCGTTTCCTCTCCTCCACCAGTGATTTGATAGCATGTATTTAGCATCTGTTTCCAGAACTTGCTATTTCCCTCCTCTATATTTAAGCCCTTCTTTAGAGGCAAACTCATTTTGGTTAATGCTTCCTAGTGCCAACTTCACTCAGAGCCAAACCCTTAACCGAGCGTCTGCGCAGGGTTCCCACGTGCCTAACCCAAGCAAATCCACACACACAGTGATGTGAGGCATGCAGATCCCTATCAGAATGGCACAAGACTTGCTTTATCACTTATAATGGAACTATGGAGGAATAACTCAAATGTGAACGCCGACTGGAATGTTTTGCGAATGCAGTAAAACAATGTGCCCTCAAAATTTAAGGAACACATAAACAATGAATTGCAAAGCCGACAACAAGTTAAAGTCCGTCCATCCACCCATACATTTCGTCCCCATTGCTGGGTCGCAGGGAGCTGGAACCAATCGCAGCAGCTCTGGGCATGGAGGCGGGGCACACCACCTTATAGGGGGTGATGACCAACCAATCACAGAGCGCGACACACGACACACATCACACTGACTCCAATTCTCTCGGAGGAAACTCACGCAGACTCCACACAGAAGCCAGTCATTCTCTAACCGGGCCTCCATCTTGAGTCCTGATTGGGTAATGCTCGCTGTGAGGCAACGGCGACTGCCATACTCAAGCATTCGTATCAACAAGAAGTTGACAAAGGCCTCGTCCATTTTCTAACCATTTTGTCATTTTATCAGGCTCCATATGAGAACACACAGACCAGTGGGAAGCCATGAACAGCGGCGCCCGGGATCCAGAACCTCGAGGGCACTTCACTTATGGTTTTATCCCTGTCGTCTTCTTTCTTCTCGCCAGAATTGAGAAGTTAAAATACAACCTTCCGGTGACGTACTAAACACTCTGGAAACCACAACCGTTCCCAACTGTGCTTTAAAGATAAGCCTCAGCGGTGCCAGAGAACATATTGGCCCTGCAGATAGATCTCGCTTGGTCAGGGTGTTTCCTTGGGCGGATTGATTCAAACTCGACAATGACAGAGCGAGGTGGTACTGGTGATAGCTGGGTGGATATAGAGAGTTTTCAAGCACTCGGGCAGTTGTGGTTTAGAAAGTTGGACTTATGACCAGAAGTTGGCGGGTTGGACACGAGGCAGGTACCACAGCTGGAGCCAGATGCTCAACCCAGCCTGAACATCCTGGAAGTTGCTTTGGATAAAAGTGTCTGCCAAATAAATGAAACTTAAATTGGCTGCACTGGATCAAGAGTTCTTAACCTTCTTGACCTCCGGGCCCAAATTTTCCAGATCAAAGTTCCCCGCGGCCCATTAAAACAAACATGACTTAACCAAATCCAAATCATGATATAGGTCGTAATTTATAACTATATGAAGTACACTTTACACTTACAAAGTTAAATAGGCAAACGTTTTGTTATTTAAAAAAAATTGACACTATGACCATCTGGAAAGCTTGCGAAAAAAAAATGTAAAGATTGCAAGCGAGAAAAAAAAAATCCAAAGCGGAAATGTGTAGCATTTCATTTCATTCAACACTTACATTTGATATTTTTGTCCTTGATATAAATGTATAGAGGTTGTAACTTTCATATTCATTTGTTTGTTTTAAGAACCTCTCCATCTTCAGTCAAAAGGTTGCATGTGTGTTAACACCTCAGTGTCACCTAGTGGTGGGGGTCTGCATTGTGATTCTGCGGCCCTTGCAGCCCAAAGTCACAGAACTGATGTTTTCTTGCGGTCCACTAGGTGGTGCTCAGGGCCCGATAACGTTAAGAATCACTGCACTAAACAATCAAAGTTTTTTTTAATAATGCTGTGTTCCTGCAATAATACACATTAGTATGTAGTTTATATTTATCTATATACACTGTATATACTAATATAAAGGATTTTTTCATGCTATAAATACATCTATATGACATTCTTAATAATTGTGTTTTCACACTTTATTAAGGATCAGTTACTCATTTATAATTATATTTTTTCGCTCACAGTAACAATTAATAAACGTGTTTTTCACACATGAATAATTCTTGTGGTTTTAAAGCTAGTCATAAATCTGTCAGTTACTGGTTTTGTGAGCTATTCTTAAGTGAAGACTGGTCATGAATTGTCATATAGCATGTTTTAATGACATTTTACGAATTGGTTGTTACTACAAAAACAAAAAACATGACCATAAAAATACATGCATTCAAGTACAAATACATCTGTACACATTAATCAACGAACGAAGTGAGAAAAAAAAAAACGCCCCTGCAAAGTCGGACACAATTCTGACAAAATAAATGAGATTAACATGAAAATGCAATTGTTAATCATGTTTTTACAGCATGAATGAGTCCTTTACTGTAGCGTAAATAAAACTACTTACTAATCAGAGGTGTAAAGTACTTGAGTAGACTTTAGTAATTTTGTAAATACCGTATTGCACTTTTTATTTTACTTATTAGTATTTTGGCTTCTTTGTACTTGTACTATCAAAAATATGAGCAACTTTTAAATTCATGCAGTCCCAATAAATTCACGCAATCAATAAATTACAAGTACTAACACAAGTACAAATACTATGCTCAGTGTTTCAATGTCTAAAGAAGTTTTTCGTTTCTTTACTCGTTCGTCGTACTTTTTGTTTCTTTAGAATCAGTTGTAGTGTATACATACATGTGTGACATATATGTATACATATTGTATATTTACAAAATTTACAAACATTTCTAAAGTGTACTCAAGTACTTTACACCTCTGTTAATAATGTCTATTAATATAGGAAGAATGCTTTGTAATTGATAAATTGATTATTTACTGATGCTTAACTAATGGTTCAGAGCTTTTAGTTATCATAAAGTTTCCCTCCATGTCAGCAAAACGACTTTCCTATTTTTTAGCAAAACTAACAAAAACGATGTGCTGGGTTTTACTGCAAGTCTTCCAGAAAGTCAAACGTAGCTTGCTTGGGTGTAATCGGCATAACTATTACAGCTTTCTGCTCTTATTGTTGCTTTTTACAACTCTTGGAATCTCGACGGCCTGCAAAAACCCATTAGCAGATCCGTTCCGAAGCCAAAGCCGAGCACCTTTCCTCATCCGTGAGCACAATGAATATCTGTTCGGAGCCTCCGTCCTGGGCTTCACAATGCGCTTGCCCTCCTTCTGCTGCCAGACTCTGTGGCTGTGTGGTTTGGTTGGAAAGACTCGTTTCTCTGGCTCTCTCTTTTCCTCCACGTCTGGCAGAGGTGCAGAGCTGCTGCAGACACACAAACACACTTCGCACGCGAGGTGCCGTGTGGGCCGTGCTCTCAGACATTCTCAGGTGGTGACTTCAGGCGGGAGATGGCCAGCGTCTACGGGGCTCCTGGGAACACTGGAGCCGGACTGTTCCCTTCTGGAGGTCTCTCTCTTCCTCGCTTTGGGCTGCCGATCATCTGGGGCTGATTACGGACCTTCCTCCCTCGCTGACATGATGAAGCCGGTCCAGTTCATGTTTTCTGTTTCTTTGCTCGGATTCAGTCTCACTCCGACACTTCTGCTCTCGTTCCGTCTTTCTCTCTCTCTCCCCATTCCCAGTCATCAAACAACCCGTCTCAGTTTCCCATTGACGAAGTCATGAGCGTCCATCGGCCAAGAACTTTGAGTCACACAATTATCTCCGGGAAAACAGATGAGAGTTGGCGGACTGTTGGACGCCCTGGCTAAACCTCGGCCAGTCACAAAGCAGGAGAGAGATAAAAGCTTGGCACCTGCTGCAAAATGAGCCCGGGATCGTCCCGGGAATACCGTATTAACACGAATACAAGCACCCCCTGGCACAAAATAAAAATTCCAAAAAAAATAAAATGTGTTTTTTCTAAAATGTTCAATTACCTTACTATTCTCCTAAAAATATTCTTTTATCCTTATTTAACAAACCTAACTGGTGACTCGTATCATGTTCATGCCGTTTTACTTGAATAATAGATAACAAAAAGTAAATTCTAGTGGTCAGAACTTCATTTCCCAAGAGCGTTTGCACCAGTTCGTGTGAGCGCAGAGCAACTGCGAGAGGCCCATCGACCTCTCTGTTTATCCAACGCCGTGTGAAGAGAATCAGAGCGAAGGATTATTATCCACTGTTTAGCAGACCCAGCGTTTTGTTAGTGTCTGTTCCTTGAATGTTTTTTACTTCTTGCTCATGTTCTTCATTTTCGACAGTTTCGATTTTTTCTGGGATGACACATTGGACTCGTTTGTAGCTGATTGCGCTAAGCTAAGCTATACGGTCTCCGTTTGTATTTAGTTTAATCTTCCAGTGTTATTTAGTCTCTGTTAAGTGTTTCTAATGTTTCTTTATTTCTGTTAATGAGCCAATAAAAGCTTTTACTGAAGCACGTCTGCCTCTTAGGATTAAAGATTGACCATTGCTTAACATTAAACAGACAACATGTTTCCATTTATTTGTGCTTGTTCATGACTTGAAATATGTAAAATGGGCGATTATAAGCACCCCCCACGTTTTTAAGCATCGAACATTGTTAAAAAAAATGGGTGCTTGTATTCACGTAAATACGATAATCGCTTATTGCGTTGAATCAAATATATCAATGTTCGGCAAGCAGAACTCGAGCGTGTGCGATCACTTCTCATTTTTATGATTTTAGGTTTGCTCGCCATCCTCCTGCCAAGTGCCATTTATTGAAGAAATCCAAAGAGTCGAAGTTCTTTGTGCCTTCGTTTGTCTTGAACTTGACTGAACGCGACCGAGTGACCGAGGAAAGTCAACGCATGCGTGCGTTCGCCCACGCCTGTTGGTTTCCTCCATCTCTAAACGTCATTAGGCAAGGGCCAGAAGGTTTTCTTACTGGAACCGTACGTTTCCATTCACCGTGCCACAGTAATCCAGCACCTGATGCTAATGCCAAAGCTGAAACGTTATGGAAACAACCGTCTCATTGAGGGAGGAAATGCCAAAACACATTTACCTTCAGTGGTGGAGAAGGCCTTGCTTTACCTTCAAGGTTGAGAAGTCGTGTATGGTTGTCTTATTGGTTATTGCTGTTGGACTACATTATGAAATAAAGCTTTGCTTTACCTTGAGGCTTTTAGCAGACATGTTTCTCCAAAGAACGTTGTATTTCTTTTTATTTGTGATAGCTCTTAACTTTAAATGTGGAAAATGGGATGCTTATATTTACATACATACTTTTGCTTTAGAGTTTTTGAGCTTTTAAAGTTGGGAAAAAGAGGGGTGCTTATATGCGCATAAATACTGTACCAACAACTTGCTTTTCCTTGGATTTAATCCCAATTGTGCCGTTACTAGCGTCCTAACGGTCGAGCTACAGGGAAAGTTCCATTCAACAGTCACAAAATTCAACGCACAGCCAATAATTTTGACCGTACAAACCATTTTCGTCTACTTGGGTCTTACGTGTGTTTGGACTGCAGACAGTATGAGTGCGGCTTGAAGCTTTTAAGACTTCTCACAACTGCTGATGGATTCAAGTTGACTTTCACTCCAGCGGGTCTCTGATCTCTTGTTGACCCCCTAAACTAAATGACCCCCGTTAAATATGCAGACGCTGTAAACGCCGGTGTCAGATCTGAACGTTTACTCGCTTTAAAAGAACTTTTCCACCCCCATCTCGATCATCAATGTCACCGATCTCCTTTGTAGCTACATCAACACGCACAACTATTTTGACTGGCTCCTGCGTGCTGTGTGTTTTGACTTTTTTATTTGTAAGGACAGAAAGAGGGGAAAACTTCCTGAACATGTGCACGGACTGAATAAATCTCACCCTGCTGCCTCACGCTCCACCCGCGGAAACATGATTTATCGTGGCCATTATTTAACTTCATGTTGTTGGGATTAATATCTTTTTTTTTCTCCAAGCATCTGTAGATGACTCACGACCGCAGACCCCACACCAATGTTCCTAAACGTTCCACCTCCGAATCCATTTTACATTGTCGGTCAAACATTCCAACCCCGTATTTACATATTTGAAACCGATTTTTCTAAATCCCTGCCTCACTTCCTGTGATTTAAGATTCTTTCTTATATTTCCGCCTTCAAATTCTGTCTTTCAGAATTTGCCCATTTCAGAGCTTTCTTCTCTGTGATTGGTTGGCCAACAGGGGGTGTGTTTCCAGCTTTCAGGCCCAGAGTTGACAGGATTGGCTTTAGCTCCATGTGGCCCAGAAATGGAACAGTGGTTTAGTTAATGGGTGGATATACATTGTGAAATACAATTGGGTTTGGGTAAAATTGTTGAAAAGAGAGGTCAGGATTGAGTGATGGATCGAGATTGGCGTGTGGGCGTGGCCAGTCTTAAGTCCCCTCCTCCCTTAAGATGTACATACTGTCTGACCCGTGTAATACTCCAGTACTCTACAATGAAGTTTAACCATAACATACGATACTTCAAGCAAAACTTCTAAATTTGAACATTCTGTATTATGCCTCTCATACGCATTTTTGCTGTATATTTTGTTATTAATAAAATATTCAGATATACATGCCTTTTAACGCCTTTTGTATTTGTATGCATTAACAGTATATTCTTTATATATTGTTATATAACTTTTTAGTTTTATTCAGTGTGAATATTTTTTATTTATTTAATTTTTCTATTCTATTCTATTCAATTCTTTTGTAAATTAATCAAACAAGAGAGAAGAGCGTTTCAAAGCTACTAATTTGCCTCG
>CM051497.1:621534-622845 GCA_028031935.1 Paedocypris micromegethes
GATGTACAAAAGCCTTGCAGCCTCTTTGCCAGCCCAGGACCTAATGGTGCACTGGAAAAGGCTTCCAAACGTTGGTGCGAGACCCTGATCAGTCTGGATTTATGGCAGTGAGGTTTTGTCTAATTTGTTCCTGGCCACATTGCAGACGGGTGGGCGAAGCACCTGTGCCCGCTGGCACGTATCTTCACCTAGTTTCCTCAACGTGTAGATAGCTGTGGGGATCAGATGATCGCCTTTCTGAAATTACATTCATAATTTTGACAAATGTCAAAAAATAAAAATACATCTGCGGTGTGGGACAAACACAAAAGTAGCCAAATAGTAAAACTAGCCAAGGGCAATGTTAACAAAACAAACACTTTAAAAATAAATAAATAGATAAACAAGCAAACACAAATGTAACCAAAAACAAAGAAAACAAACTTACAAATAAAAATTAATTAATAAAAACAAACAAACACAAATGTTACAAAATAACAAAGACTAACAAATAAAAAAATGTAATAAAAGCCAAAGTTCTAGCTTCAATAAAAGAGCTGATGATAAGATGGGCAATTGGAATTTGTGCAGAATCTGTATAAAGTAACTGTAGAAAATAATATGATGTGATGTGGTACAGTATAGGTTATTTTGTGGAAAAGCGGTGTTCCCTCTTTAATGTTAGAATAATAAAATTAAAGTTTCCTAACAGAAGAAAAAAGTCTAAAATCCCCAATTCTTCTCCTACAATTTTAAAGAGATGTGCTGACATCACACCCCAACTAAAAATAAACATTCCCTCATCATAAATTAGCATCTCTTCACTCTAATGAGCTCAAACACACTAACGAATTAATGAATTAATCTCTTGTTTTCCATAACCCCGTCTGACCTAACCAAGACAATATATATGACAATTATATGACAATAAACAAGTGAATTTTAAATAGGTGCATAAAAAAATGATACAGACCCGTGTTTCAAAGTGTTGATAGACAGTATGCTGTACAATAAGTTTATGACCATGTCACATTTTTAGTAAAACAACTTTTTTTAATTTTCTCTTTAAATAGCACTTGATTAAACCAAAGTAAAACCAACATGTTTGTCACGTTTGAGGTGAGTTTGTCAATAGGAGAAATGGTGGATTTTAGACACATTACACTGCGAAAGTTTCCTTGCTATTGATAATAAATATTGCCTTTAATAATATTTTTACATTTTGAATGTAACGGTAAATGTACTTTTTGTGACATTGTCTGCATTTGGTGAGACGAACTAACTAAACCAACCAACCAACCAAACCTAATAAAAAAAAAAAAAAAAAAAAAA
>CM051497.1:622869-673793 GCA_028031935.1 Paedocypris micromegethes
AAAAAAAAAAAAAAAAAAATCAAACAGTAAAACACTAACAGCCAGTTAAAAATACATTTCAACAAACCAACAATACCTGTTACGATCCTGTGGCTTAGCTCCCCCTGATGGTGGCGCAAGAGAACTGAGATGGACAATTCATGCACCTGCAGCTAATCTTCCTCCGCGACAGGTGTGCCTCATTACTGAGGTCCTCATAAGGGATGGGGGAGGGTGCATTAGCTGCCAATCAAACTCGGTCATGAGTGTTGAGAAAAGCCATATCTGAATAGTTCCTGTTCCTGTTTGAAATCCTCCTTCTTCATCTTCTGGATCTTATGGATTATCATTAAAAGCCTTGGTTTGAAACCCTGCCATCATCTGTTCCATCCTTGTCATGACTATACCAAAACCCAACCAAAAATTAAAACAAACGAAAATGTCAGCAAGCAAACGAACACAAACAGAAAAGCAAAAACAATTAGGTCATGAAATGTGTAGAGCTAAAATGCAATTTATCATTTGTTGAAATACTGAAACTGATACTGAAGACTGATATAAATGTAATATTTAAAGTAGCACTTTTGGTTTAACAAAATATTGTGGTCTTCCTCCACAAGTCTGTGCAATCGTCATGAGTCTGCCATTAAAAAGCCCGAAAAAACACGGCAACGTTTTTAAAAAAAAAAAAAGCAAAAAACGGAAGCAGCGTTAGATTCCCGGACTGATGTGAAATGTCTCACTCTGCTTCTCCCTCCAGTATTGTTCCTCGTCGCCAATTGGACCAGTAATGGAATGCAAATGCGCTTTTCTCTTCCGTCGGGGCGAATAATGGCCGCCACTTTAAAAGTGGGACTGCAGATGGGCTGCGCGGCTTTGAAAAATGGCATTGTTATCATGAAAAGTAATTTCTAGGTGAGTAAATTGCTTTCCTTGTTGCGCCACTTTTCAATTAGTCAGGGAAAGCTCGTGCCCGGAGACGTGGGCAGTAATAAAGCAGCCCTTAATTCATAGTATTGTGATATCTGACACAAAAGAGAAACTGAGCCAATTAAAGCCACGGCCACGGATCCGGCGTATAATACATCCTCTGGAGGAACTCGCTCTTTTCTCCTCTGCACTCGCTTTCTGACTCATGCTTTCTGTGGATTCTATAGGAGAAAGGACTGTGACGGACGGAGTTGGACTCTGGTCAAACACGCACAAACACAATGTCGGCTTTGGTTTCCCGCGCTTTCTTTTTGTACGTCGAGCGAATGCAAACCAAATTCCTCATCAAACCAAACGCCATTAATGAGCTTTTGCTGACGGTCCAAAATAAGAACGGAATTATGTCGAGATCTGGCATCCGGTGCAGAAATACGCAGCGCTATCACAAATTCAAATCTGATAAGTAAGTTCAGTAAGTTTAGTTATTTTAGGTAAATAAATTAACTTGTTTGTTTAGGAAGTTTAGATTTGTTTTACTAGTTACTGTTCGATTCAGCCTATTTCTGTGAATTTTGGTTAATTTTATGTCAAATTGTTCCCTGGATGTAATGTCTACTTGTGGGTTTTGACCAAACAATAAAATTGAATTTGAACTGTTAAAAGTACAGCCACAGTTTTCAGTCAAAACACACAGCCGGTAAATATTATACAGTGTTGTGTGATAATATACTGTATAATGACGTTAAAGGTGCGACAAGGTGAATCCTACATCACAGATCTGTAAATGAGAGAAAGTCTCGGCCTAATTGTATTCCGTCAGGCGCAGTGACTAGTAATATTCGTTCGCCGACTTTAATTAAATTTAAAGTGGTCCGGCAGTCTGCTGTGTTGATTGGACGGCACAACAAATACAACTGGATGGGAGAGTTTCAAACACGAAAGCACATTTTCACAGTGATTTAGTTAAGAGGCTGTGCCACGGCCAGCCATGATTTAAATTAGAGGGTCCGATCGCATTTATTTCTGATCTAATCCAAGTCAGTGAATATTGAGCTACTGTCCAAATCAAGAACACTCATATTGTTTAAAGTCATAAACAGTATAATCATATATAAATATATATATATATATATATATATATATATATATATATATAGTAAATATGTCACAATAATAACACAACACTGTGTATTTGTTTTGGAAACAACAGGAACATGGGCAAATGCAACTGACAAGATTAGTGGTGCCTTAATATTACTGAGATATGAGGAGTCAGGTGAAAACAATTAATCATGTGACCACAAACACAGGACATGACACCAGGAATCCTGGGCTTTGTAGTCCACGTAAATGTGACAATGTGCCTGCTACAAAAAAAATAAAAAACTTGTTTTTACGTAAACGCTACAAATGTACAATTTGTTTATACAAGGCGGGGCAGCTGCAGCATTGCATTCTGGGATCTGTAGTTTGTGTGTCTTCAGCGTTTGGCATCTCCGGGTCATTGTTACCAATAAGAAAAGCTTCATTTTAAAAGGACATCACAGGCCCGTAGAACTGTTAAGAAAGTTTTTCATCAGACTGCAGCCTTAATGCCAAAGAAGGAGAGTGAAATGATTCTCAGACTCGATCTCTGTGCGATTTTTGTGAAGACGAGCAGGGCCTTCATCTTTGAAACGATTCTTTTCAGGGCACATATTTATCTGCAAGGCTAATGGGTTGTGGAGGTTTACTGATCCTCCAGAGGAACAAACTGGTTTGAATATGGGATGCTGGCTTCTTCTCTCCCCGCTGAGCCCATTAGCTTCCTCCTCCGAGATGATTGCAGGAGCCACATCAGACTGACACCGGGACACTGTGTGAGACGCTTCGCAAAAACACACACATTAGAAATGATTACTTCCGCAGGATCAAGCGCATCTCACACTTTATGTTGTGTTGGAGTGATGGAGTTGTCAAAAAAAAAAATTGGGGGAAAAATAACACACAACACAAAAACACTTAATAATGTTATACTATTAAATAACTTAACTATTTAATTTTGACTTTTTTTCCCTCCATATTTCTTTTGGTATTTTTATCGGGGAATTCAATTTTTCTTACACTGAGTATTATATTGTTTTCTATAAGATTAAGACTAAACATAAAAAATCACCACAAAATAATGGTCAAATATTATGCTTTAAATTTTTTCACCAAAAATTCGTAATTGGGTGAAAAGGCTTATTACAACGCTTGTACTTAATAAAGTTTATATATTAAGTACTACTTATCAAAGTTTTAGCATTTAACTAAAAGGTCCAGTTCCACACGATTTGTTTTGCAAGTGAATGGTCCAGTAGTATACATGTATATATCATTTCTTTAGTTAGCGTGCTTACAAAGTTAATTGTACAAAAGTTAATAAAAACTGTCAACTGAAATCATTTCAGTACAATTCAGAAACCTTTAGACAAATGTGTTAACATCGAACAGAGCATTTATTTACTATGTTATTAGGACATAAAAGCAGTGCTACTTTTAAAAATAAACAATTTAAAAATAATTTCAAATTAAGTACTTAACTTTAAAAAGAAACGATAAAGGAAGATGATGCGCAAAAAAAAAAACAACTTCTATTGACATCTAAACTCAAAAGTTTTAACTGATAAACAGGTAAAAAAAATGTATGCTAACTTTCAGCAAAAAATGTGATCGCAACATAATAATAATAATAATAATAATAATAATGATAATAGTAATAATAATAATAATAATAATAATGATAATAGTAATAATAATAATAATAAATTAATAATAATAATGGAACCTTAATCAGTCCCTCAGTGGGGAAATTTTTTCTCTGCATGAGGGACTAATAAAGATTCAATTATTATTATTATTATTATTATTATTATTATGCTAATAAGCCTTTATTTTACCCATACTGTAAAACAACCCTGCGTGAAAACAGTCAGGTAATGCTGGTCGTTTGAGCCTAGTGAAACTAGTTTAGTCTTTCCAGTAACCGTCGTCCATCAGCCAAGCTAACGGAAGCCCATCACCACAATATCACCGCCAAAAACCCAGAGCCGACAGTCTTTTCTGTCTGTTAAAACACAGCTCTACATCAGAAGACTCCTCTCTTGTGTGTGAAAGATAAGGAGGAAAGGTTATAATTTTTTATCACAATGGCCAGACATAAAATGATTTTAAAACCCAGGCTTATCTCTCTCGCGCGGAAACGACTCCTTGTGATAAGAATTCATAATGAGACGAGACACAGAAACGTGGCAGCGACAATAGATCAGGCCTAATGTTCCGGGTTCCCCTGATAAATCGAGTTACATCGTAACGCTAAACTCCGCTGACACATTTTCGCTTGTTGTGCTCGCTGCGCGGAAGCTGATTGGCCGCTGAGCCGATCTGACAGATCAGATTCATTTCCGCGATTTAGTTCTTGGGAGTTTTTTTTGTCTTGGAAAATCAATTTAACGACGTCCGACTTATCGTTAGCAAACAGGCCTCCCCGTTAATAAGCTACGACGTGAGAAGCAGTTCCGATTGAACCAGAAACCCTTTCGCACCGCTCTCCTTCCCCACACTGTAACTCTTGCCGGTTTTAGTGAAGAAACGCTCACATTTGCATTTCCCGCCGTACCTGCGTTAGCATGTTTTCTTTGATCCTTCATTATCCTGCGCTCGGCGGAGCACTGATGGCCTGATCAGGGGCGGTGGGCTTTTTTCCATTTACCAAAACAAAGCGGCGATGAATCTCCGCGAGACTCAGGTGGATCCTACGAGATAATGAGCTGAACAAGGATACAGGCAAACAAGTAAATGAACAAATCGCGAGACGACGCTTAAACTACAGCAGCGGAGGAAGTAAACCAGTCTGTCCGCGTGATTACACTTAAACGCAACTCTGGCCGACAGAATGGATTTTTTTCATCTACCGCTTTAGCCTCTTAAGCTAATGTTAGCAGCCAAGCCTGAATGTGTATTGATTAGCGTGCTGGCTCCATGCGTGATTAGCACCCTGTTTCGAGCAATCAAACTTCAAGTTTAAGTGTCACATGGTCATATTTTAAAGCTCGATGTAGTTTGAAGGGAGATTTTAATGCGCTTTGACAGGTAAATGGCTGATTTTTCTTAGGTTTGGATGGGTAGTACTACAGACTCGGAAATAAATCAAATAAGTGGTAAAAGTAGCTTCACTCGAGTTTGCAGTCTTGTTTGTGATGGAGTAATCAATAGTAATAAATTAATAATAATCAATCAATAGTTTCATTTACAATTGCAATACGTAATTCATCAAACACATTTCAGCTTTGTTAAACATTGGCTCAGTTTTTAACCGCTAAAAAAGGAAAAACTTACGTAAAAAAAGGATTGAAAATAAAAGGATTGGTATACAAAAACAAAATGATTTAAAGAACTGGTAATATACTATTATTATCAATATAAAGTTGGACAATATTATAAAACCACTGAAGAATAACAACAACAACAACAACAATATACTAGTCAAGTCAAACGTATTTATATTTTATTTATATTAACAAACGTAAACATATTTATAATGCAATTTAAATACAGAGGACTGACCAAGGTGACTAATAAAACTAATAACTAATAAAACAGGAATAAACTGTAACATAAAACTGCAATATATATAATTCAAAAATGAAATTTCCAATAAAAGAACAAAAAGCAATAGGTCAAAGAGAATCACAACACCAAAATCTCATGCAAGATTTATTTTATTTAAATTAAAATGAAATGAAACAGTGAAAGAAACAGTAGTTTCGGATCTTCCGACAGTTTGATATAATTGTGACGCTACTACGACGGTGCACATTTTAAACACATTTGACAATTTGCCAATGTTATTCTTTTATATATAAATTGTTCATTTTAAATTGTTTTGAAATTGTATCATTTTGTTTTGGAAATACTGTATGTGTGAAAATAGTGTTTGTGGCTGGTGGCGGACCCTTCACACATAACACAGACTCATCCTCCTTCCTTTAGGGAGATTGCGAAGGGAAGTCATGCATTTAAAGCTTCAGAGACAGCTGAGGGAAGAAGGCAAGTTATCGCATTGAGAAAACAGAGCACACTTGAGAAATGCTTCCGAGGAAAGGGCGGCAGAGAGAGAAAGAGAGAGGGAGAGGAGTGTGTGGAAATGGCGACCTTGAGTGTGCGACTTGATAAACGGCCGTCTGAAGTCTGTTCTTTCAACATTACGTTCATCGCTCCTGCACTTTGTACTCGAGAGCGGGAAAACTTAAGAGATGCTTTACATCTGAAGCTTTCGCCTTTTGGTAATCGCTTACAAATCTTCATTTACACACATGCAATTACCGACAAAGACACAAGGAATCTGACTCTGAAGGAAGTGGGTTTTGAATACATGGGCTTTCTCCAACGGTGAAAGTTGAGTCAGCAGTTGGAGGGAAAGGAGAAACGGAGATAAAGGTGGAATGGAAAGGCACGTGAAAGCAAATACAAAAAGATGCATTTGCTGCCAGTCAATGCGCGGCATCTCTGGTTGCTTTTACACAAGTGATGCCAAGGAAAACGCACTCACGTATTTGTGTTTGTCGAGACGATCTTTCCATGATTCGTCTATCGACTGCAGCATGCAAGATTGATCGCTGAGATGCTACTTTAGCAAAAAGTGCAATTAGCATTTTCCCCTTTTGGGGCATTTGTTCCACCGCCACACGATGAAGACAAATCACTCCACCACTGCTCCGAGCGTGGCAGGCTGTTTTCTTCATCAAGCCCAGAAACCAGAGATGGGACCCTCTTTAAATAAAAAAAAACAACAACAACAAAGGTATTCATTAAAACTCCAGGCTCATCTAATTACACTGTTCCTGACGTTCTTTTGACGAACAATAGAATGCGACAGGCTTTTTAATAATTGCAGCCATTAAAACCCAGATGATATTCTGGGTTTTACCGTATTAGACAGGTCTCTGCAAACAATGTATAGCTTATTAAAGTCTAATACATCTAATAAATACATGAAACGGCTTTTTTCAAGACACCAATGCTACAATACTTAAATGGCCAATACTACATTTGTAAAAGATTTTGAGATTTGTGCATTTTTATCTAAGGCCATGCAAATCTTTTTTTTTTTTTAACTTTAGTTTGTAGTGACCGCTGGATATAATGCTGGATGCTATATTAAAAATGCTAAAGCCATTGAAGTGAATGAAGCTCATTACTAAGTCAATCTTAAAGAGATTAAAAAAATATCAATGAAGTGTATAGATTAGGGCTGTCAAGGTTGATGCATTAGGGCTTGTGATTAATTTTAAATGTTAATTAGCGTGAATCGGTTTTCTCTCAGTTTTGTTAACATTATTATTATTATTATTATTATTATTATTATTATTATTATCATTACAGAAAAAAACAACGTCCTGTTTTTTTAAGTGTGACTAAAAAAATAGGTACTTCAAACTTTCAATTGATATTTAACACTTGCGTATATGTAAGACCAAAAAATCTATTTTTTGCGTGTTTTAATTTGAAAAAGGGTGCGACTCGTCTTTGAAACAAATGAAATATTGCAAATTATATTACAGTACTTAAACGAGTGTTTATTTAGTGTTGAGTTTACATTATTACACCTCAATATCCAGTTTTATAAACTTCAGTCAATCAATTGTGATTAATCACGATTAATTTGGAAATGAAAGTGTGATTAATTAGTTAAAAATAATTAATCGTTTGACAGACCTAGTACAAATCAATAAACACAAATAACGCAAATTACGCACGGCCCATTAGTGACCAGTTATTGCAACCCAGATCCAAAAATTGGGGAATTCTTTGCTTGTTTTTCAAACTTATATGTTCTATTCACTACGCAGTCACGTAGATTTCGCCTTTCAAACCCCTTTCAACCCCTTTGCTTCTTATCAACTTCTAACCAATATTCACCAGTCTGACTGGTGGGGAAAACTTGGGAGTGACAACAATCTGACATGGTGAATAAAAAAAATTTGCTACTTTGTAACTACTTTGTGTAAATTATTTCTGTGCCGAAAATTAAAAAGTACACAATCCAAAACACGTGACACGCAAATATTTGCATTTTAAAATGAATCAGGATCATAAAAAAATGTATGAATACCTAATGCCTTTGAGCTGGTGTTGTAAAAAATGATCAAATCAGAAATTAGTTTCATTTAAATTAAGCTGAATTAGTATAATAGAGAAGGAATACAACATTTAAAATGTGTGTGGGCATCTATGCCAATCGTCTGCAAAGGCTTGTAGTGTGTGTGTGCATGCATTATGCAATTATGTAGTTTGTGCAATAAAAAGTTGTGAACCAACTTTACAAGTTTGAACCATTGCTTTTTTTGGAATATACATTTTTGTAATATCACGCAACGATTTTATTCGCACTACAGCAGCTTGTCCTCAAACAATGCTAAAGTCACAAAAAATTCACTCTGACGTGACGATAAATCACTTTAAAACACACTGCTGGGGCTTAGCACTACATCGTTTGTTGGAAAAACAAATATAGGCCAGAAAAATGAAAGTTTCGAACCGTGTGTTTTAGCGGCCAAGCTTCGGTGAACAATCTCTCTACCGGTTCTTTCTCGAGTTGTGCACTTTGTGGAAGAAACTGCTCATCGTATCTAACCTGTGTGTGGCGTATTAAAGTGGAAAAAGCTTTTCTTGCTCAACGACCCCCTCTTTCCTCTCTCGGAGGTGGTACAATGTCACCAAAGACGTCTTCATTACCCACCCATTACAGATGCCAAGGTGAAGCGGCCGGCTAAATCACTGCCACTCTTTCACCTTTTGTTTTACGATTATGTAAAGCCTTTTTCCCCCCTCAGCACTCGCTTCGGTCTAAATTTGCCAGGCTGGCAAATAGAACATTTCTAATTTAATGTCTCATCCACTTCACTTTGTTTGAACAGTTCCTATCCGCTTCGCCCTGCCTCTTGCGCTTCTCATGAGAGGCGACTCGCTAAGCCCAGATTACTTTGAGCTCTTGAGTGGAGTATGAAATGAACACATATCTATTCTTTTGATACTTTCAATAGAAGTGAAATGGATTTGCCCTATCAGAAAGGGATGTTCTCGCTCCACGCCGGCTCAAAATGGAGTCAGTCGCTTCTCATTTGTGCCACACTGCTCACTTTTTACTGGGATGAATTCAGCCATATTTGGAAAGACTAAATAAATTTCGGCTCAACGTCAGCACGAGCGTAAAGCCGCCGCGTCTATTTCAGAACAGGCTGGAGTAGGTAATTCCAGCAGGAACTGTTAGGGTTTGCTTTCCAGAGAATATTGGTGAGTCAAACTCTCCCGATCTAAGAGCACCAGCTTATCTCTTCCAAGCTTCACGTTCCAGGATGTTTGAGTTGAGCAGTGAAATATTTCTTATTTTGCACACGCGATTAATTGTAAGACTCGTGCGTGCTTAAATGTCTTCGTTCTTTCATTTTTTTTTTTATTTTGTGGCCATAAGACATTAAGACATAAAACACAAAAGACATTGTGAATGAAAGCAACGGTTAAAATGGAAAAAAAAAAATATACCAGGTGCTACGGAACAGAGTTTGGAGACAATATGTTAAACTCTAGATGTGACGTAAAGGGAATACGCAATGGCATTTAGCTTTATGGTTGCTAAGTATGCTGGCTTTTAAAAAATATTTTCACTTAAGCAAGAAATCTGGGTGGAGAGGTTTTGTTTTTATTTAATCTCTTTGCACAGGAGGCACTAAAAACCATAGATATAAAGAGCACAGAGAATTGCTAAGTGTTGAACATTTGCTTTACATATTAGTCAATGACAATCAAAATTTGCTAGAGAATAGTAATTCAATTAAAACTAAATTTAAGCTTTTAGATTTTTTCTTTTTCTTAGAAAGTTTATTGTAGAGATGTGTAAGGATGTACCTCAGCCGTTGGACTTTTATATTATTGACCTGTTATAATAACTTACAGAATAAGTTAATATAATCGTATAGAAAGGCTGCCTAGTCTAGTGCTCGGAACCGAATCACACCTGCACCTCCTAAAACTGAAAAAATCTTTAATTGTGGTACTTGTTGACTTATTTGTCAATCAAAATGGCGCAGAACAACCAACACGCTGATTGTGTAGTGTTAGAATGCCAGAGGAGACTGGCACCAGTGAGCCGGGTTCTCCCCAGGGTTTTTTCCTCGTTAGAGAGGATTTTTACCTGGCCACTGTCGCGTATGTGCTTGCTCACAGATTTAAGGATTGAGGAGCAGAACGTACGCAAACTGAATGTCGCCATCCTAGCGACTTTAGTTTTTTCCGTTTTAGTTTTTTCCTCGCGGGTCGCACACCTTGCACAGGTCCGCCCTGAAGTCCTGCTCATCTCTGGGCTTCCTGCCAGACTTCCTGTTGACATCCCGCTCTCAGCAATCCGCGCACGCCGTTAAAGTGCCATCGCCCTTGAATCTCCGCGCGCGAGTTCTGTGTATGTGCGGCCAAAGTAGCAATCACAGTCCGTGAGTTTTAATTTCCGGCATCGCTCACTGTCAAACTCTGTCAGAGCGAGCGGTGAGATTCATAATAAAACAACAACAAAAAAACTTTATAGCTGGTTGTAGAGGAAGGAAAGTAATTACAGGCTTTATAAGGTTATCAATTCTTCAGACCTGATCTTCATCGATCGCTCCGAGGAACATTTTACACTTCGGACAGATAATAGGCAGCTTCCCAAAGGTGTGTGTACATATCCACTGGCCGGGAAATAAAGGACTGCTGGTTTTAATCTGCTTCTCTTGACACAGCACTTTTCTTCAGATACAAATCTTCCACAGTAATGGCTCCAGAGTCCATATAAAACGTCTGGGAGCCTTTAAGCGATTATCACTCACTTAGACACGCTCATTTAAATATTCAGCCATTTTCTTCTGTCTCGGCACATTTTAAGGACGGCCGTTGGACCTTTAAAGGAATAAGAAAGATCATGATAATGAGAACGTGACATGTACGTGTTTTGTATCAATTACAAACAATTATTTTAGGATTATTCTGTTGTTGTCATCGCCACAAATTACAATAATTGCATTTACTATACATATTTTACACCAAGGCAGGAGGTCATAATAGATATGTAATTAGAATATGTTTTGAAATACTCTTTAAAATGCTGTTAACAATACTATAAAATGGAAATAAATCAATCTATAAATTTTTATCATAATTCATGACAAGGAAAATAATTTGTATTACATACAATTATTCAAAGAATGCAACTAAACAACAGTTACAATTGTTACAAGTTTCAGATTGTTTACTCATTACTCAAGATAGTGAGAAAAATGAATGAAATGGAAAAACAAACAAATAAAATAAAATAAAATAATCTTTTATCTTATTTACTATTTATTTACTTCTTGACATCCCAAGCCCTGAATGAATATAATACAAACTTTATTACAATTCTAAATGGAACCATTTAATGTTTTAATAAGCGTGAATCGCCTCATCATCATCATCATCATCATCATAATATCAACATAACATCAACATAATGAGGTAATAAATTCTGAAACATGTCGTTTCCTTAATTGTCCCTGATATAATAAAAAAACACAAAGATTATTTGATAAATTGTTATCAAGTAAAACAAATTATTTGGTCTAATAAAAATGAACACAAAAATGTAATAACTGTTCAATATGTTGATGCTGCTTTGAATATCAACATAACCGTAAAAACAATGAAATGACTATTAATGTATTGCTACTGTAAAACTCAGTGACGCAACAGTTTCTGCTCCTCAGACGGAACTCTCAGTAGATGACCTTTACAAACAGAACAAAGCAGAACCACAGTCATTACACTGACGCAGAACCAGTCAAACACATTCCAACTTTTCTCCATCTTTCCAATAACTATGATTTCTACCGGTGAAAGGAAAGGCTCTTCGCTGAATTGGTGGCATGTAAAAGCAATAATGTAAAAACTCGAAGGCTTGCTGGCCTTAATAGACGACTTTATATTTTGCATTATTCAGGCGAACGCTCTCAACCCAAAAGCCGGAGAACAGTCTCGGAACTTTTGTTCTTGGCGCAAATCACACACAGACACACACCTTTACATTTCCAAATGACATTTACAAAAACATGTAGATGAATAAATGGCAAATCTTGTGCGCAAGCAGGAAAAGCCACAATCTTACAAATAAAAACAAAAATGAATGATGAACTTTGTTACTTTACTGAAGCATTATTTAGCTACTTAGTACTTGTACTGAGCATCAAAAGTATAAGCAACTTTTACTCTCTACTTTACTACTTTTCCCTACTGAAAAACATAAACTGTCTGTGTGTCATAATCTGTTGTCTAGTGTGTTTCTTGATACAGACTTGTGTAAAGCACCTTTTTTTCTTCTATTGATCCTCGTTTTGTAAGTTGCTTTGATGGAAAAAAAGTTTCTGGCAAATGATTGTAATCCGAGTAAAAAGACTAATGACAGTAATCCAAGAAGCAGGGAGAAAAGCATGTAACTTCTGGTAAGAATGTCTGAACTAACCTGTTTAGCTGGAAATAAGGAAGTGGGAAAAAGGCAAAGGACGCTGGGAAACGGAGTTCAGAAAACAAAATGTATGAGTATCAACTCGACAGAATCACAACTGATCTCTGTAAAAGTGGTTTTGGTGAGTTAAAGTTCACGAGGGAAAGTTTCTGATAAAAAATGAAGAAGAAAAAAAATCCTAGTAAAATCTTTAAAGCGCGCAATAAAACCTGCAGGAGAAAGGCAGACTTGAGTTATTGTCACATCAGAGCTGCGAAAGAGTTCCGACATCTTTCTGGAACGTTCTCCGGAAGATCAATAGGATTTGACGTGCCGTCATCGGTATCAAACACTTATGATTGATGACTCCGTTCGACTTATTGTTTCCAGCAGAAGTCTTCTTCGTGCTTCCTCCAACCTCAGGGGAACCAAGGATATGAAGAAGAACGGACATGTTGGCTTTTTTTCGTCAAATTTTATACAGAACTGCAAGACGATTCACGTTTTGGAAAGACTTATAATACCATAATTGCGTGACGTCAGCCACAGATTATTAATTAGATTTAAATTTGAATTACAATGCGAAACAGAGACGGTTTTACGGACGTATTTAATACATTTTTGTAAAGGTAAAAAATGCAATTCTTTTAGGTTTTGTTATTTTTTTTATATATATAGGTTTTAAATGAATGAAAATGCCTTTATTTGTCACACAGCATCACAACAGCAGACAGAATATAGAGTGGAATACAGAATGCATATCCATATAAAAAACATCCATATAGAAATAAACAAGTAAATAAACATGCATAAATGAACACACACATAAATAAGCATAACAATAAATAACACCACACACATAATGATAATTCTCGTTACAATGTTATACCTCAATGCTGTAATGACAAAACACTGCTATTCTATTCTATTCTATTCTATAATGAACGTACCCATTACTATAAATAGCACTTCACACATCATAATTTCCAATTCCAGAAATTCATAGTCTCATGATTTCTATTTCTTCCCAGGGTTTGAATATCTCTGGAGTGGGATTTGGCAGGAAAAAAGTCCGGAACTACCAATTTTCCCAAAACAAAGCTCAGAACTTTCCATGGTGGCCTGTGCTAATGCTTCACGGCTTATTCCGTCTTTTTCTGTTCAATGATTCGTAGCCCAGTGGACACCAGAAATCCCAAAACATTTGGTTTTACTGTTGTATTTTAGTTCCGAAAACAATTCGATTGATGAAACAAATAGAGTTAACTCACACCCAACACGTGCTAATTTTCAATCTGCAAAAATGGAGGAAGAGATCACGATGGGGTGAAGTTCCATCATCTCTGCAATGCTGGAGATGGCGAAATTGGATTAAATTCACGCCACTCAGAACTGCCCTCTGGACTCGGGCGCACGCACAAACACACAACTCTGGCATCGCAAAAATAGGAATATCAAATCCATGCTAAGCGGCTTTGCTAAATCACATTAGCACATTATTTAAGGCTATAAACCTTTGCCCTTATCAACAGCCTGTACATCCAGATGTTCTGATGAACAAATGGCTTCATCCTCAGAATAATGAAAATGTATACAGAGGCTAAACAGTAAATGTAGCTTTTCAGTCAGTGAGAAAATATGTGTCTTTCTATATCATCACCACTGTGACAAATGATTGAAAAAAGCTGTAATAAACTCAACCCTCAAAACAACAACAAAAATGTAAATTTTCAAAGAGAATTTTCAAGAGTAAACAAAATAAAAATTGAACATAAATAAAAAGAATATTTTACTCCACGTATGTATATAGCTATATATTTCATTTATTTATTAAATATTAAAATTGAAATTACAATTTAAATTTTAAATATATACGTATATAACCATGTGACAAATAGCCTGAGAATATGAAAAAGCGTTTGAGAGATGAGGGTCTTGATTTAGACACCTTTCACAAAGGTCGATCTCTCCAGACCAAGCTGGGACTCACTCCATCAAGAGTCACTTTCAGAGCCGCTGGGAATTCAGATTCACGGAAGATGAGAAACTAGAAACAAAAAACAATTCTTCTGAAGTGATTCTTCTGAACTGACACCAAAATTCTAACAAACGTTTTGATTTAGTTGGTTATTTTTAAAGTAAAAATTCAGTAACAATTTTAAATAATACTTATTTAACAGAACATTAGCTTTTTTTTTTTTTTTTCACAAACCTGTCACGCCTGTTGATATTCATGGACTACAAAACCCAGAATTCAGAGTTCTGTGTATTTCACATGGTTCATTGTGTTCACCTGTTACACTCGTTTGGTTAAGTATTTAAGTTGTCACCTGTGTCAGTGTTTTTGTTGCATGGCCTGTGTTTGTTCCTGAGTTTTGTGATTAAATGTGTGTGTTTTGTACTTGTACTGTAAAAAAACAATACTGCTATGACTTAATTCACAGAATAATGAAAATTGAAGGGCTATGGTTTATAAATATAGGTTTGTGGAAATTAAGTAAATTTTATCTGTTATTAATAAGTTTAAAATTTTATAATTTATAGTGTAAAACATAAGACATTTTTCCCGTATATTTTTATAAGTGTTTAAATGTTTTTATGCAGAAAGAGCTGAATTACCTTCCCTTTGTGTGTGTGTGTGTGTGTGTGTGTGTGTGTGTGTGTGTGTGTGTGTGTCAGAGCTAAATATTATCGCATTTACATATAAAGTTAGGAACATGCAACTAAATCTCCACCATTGAAATAGTAGCCCGTCAAAATAGTAACAGTGCATTTTTATTTGTTAATTAGTTACTTTATTAATGCGACTCGATCAGTAACTTTTGCTCCTCTCAGGTAACGAGCTGACTTGCGCAGTGGAGGTTCATTGGTGGCCTGAAGGCCACGTGCTACATCGTTCCCCGAGATGAAGCACACGCAAATAACATGTTCCGTTTGATGTTCCTGCTGGTCCCTCATCCAGTCTTTGTTTGAGCTCTTCCGCGCTAAATTGTATTTTGCATGGTCGTATAATAGTCGGGAGCTCGGCTACGGCTAATTCCCCTAGCGTGTATGCTATATCGGAGTTTTTCTTTGAAAGTTTCCTGCTGTTGTTGACATTTTATTCCAGCTCAAATCTCGAAGGGAGCGACGCTGTTCACCGCTAATTAGAAACTGTTTTCATTCAGCGCTAATCAGGTCACCGGCTTCTGTCGTAGCGCCGTGCTAGTTTCCTCAAAGTGCTCGGATAAAGAAAGCCTGTGTGTTTTCTTGTAGTTCTCAGATTCTTTTGGCGGTTCAGACGACGTGTGTTTGATTTAAAAAAAAAAAAAAAACACACTGGGACTCTTAAATTCTTTTGAACATCAGTCTTCTGCCTCTGTCTTAATCGCGGACTGTCACACCGGATCACAGAATCTATAAAGGTGTATTTTTAGGCACCGAGGACACTGTTACAGTAGCGAAATGACATCTGAGAGATATTCCAGCCGAAACATTGTCACAATCGACTTAAGGATAATACGGACGGTTTAAGGCAGTTAGATGTTATAAATATCAGGCAGAGTGTGAAAAAGCCACATGTTACCGATGTCACTTTTGAAGCGGCCATCAAAGTTAAGACATTGCGAGATAAACGTTGTACGACTTGCTTATAGATTGTGACAGGTCATAATGCAAACAGCAAGCCATTAAATATGACGGCTTTTGTATTAAATCTATCCGTTTCCTAAAAGAGCTACTTTATAAGAAGCACAGTTCCATTTATTGTCTTATTAGATTAATGCCCGAGTAAGAAAAGATGTCTTGTATAAATGAAGTTCACAAGTCATTTCAGGACCCGCCTTCAGGCCGAGAGAAGCTGTGATTGGCACCAGCTCTTCTTCACCCAGAAATGGAAAAGTGGTTCAAATGGTCCCTAAAACCAAGACTTTTTTTAGACCCAATGTGGAGTTTGGATGATTTTCCCAAATGACCCAGAAAGAGATAAAACCGTGTAAAAAAAACGTTTTTTGTTATTACTATTCGCTATGCGCTTTGAGACGTGAACGTGAACTCTACAAGCTAGTTGATCTTACCAGGAAGTTGTGGTTTTGTAAAATGTTGTACCGACTTGCAAGTCGCTTTAGATAAAAGCGTCTGATAAATGATTGTAAAACAATAAAAATAGTTGATCTTACAATTTATTTTGTCCAAACTTCAGCCAATCACTTCAGAAATCGCATAAATACTAGATAGAATACTAATGTATTATTGGCGAGAGATCTGTCAAGTAAATGTGCAATGACGGGTCAGTTAATACAGATACTTTACAGTTTAGAAAAAAAGAATGAAAGCAAATCAAAGAAGATGCTTGAATGAAAAGCTAAAAAAAACTGATTGAAATTCTGGAAAGAATAAAAGAAGACGGACCAGTCCAGGTCTCCGATCCACTTGATGTACATCACACATGGCTACGATGACTCTGTTATATATATATATATATATATATATATATATATATATATATATATATATATAAAAAATGAAACAGTTATTAGTTTATTACTAGAGAACTTGATTGATTGATAGATTGATTGATGGATCGTATGCAGATAGACTTGCAGAGATCTTACCATCCTCTGACTCTTCTGGGTCGTCCTGGACCTCCCGCGATTCAGAGCCACTCTTAAGTCCGAAAGCCTCTTCGTGTGTGTAATACGTGCCCTTCTGATGAGCCATGTATCGTAGAAAGACCAGCATCAGTACCACCATCGTCACGACAACTGCCACCAAACAAACTCCTGAGAGGGTGAGGACATGGAGAAGATATGAGGAAACGAAATGAGTAAACAGTACCCGATATCAAATAACACTTGTGTGGAAGTACCGTCACCCTACTGTACAAATGACTCCGTTACAAGTTACAAGTGCAATAAGACTGGAGTAAAAGTCTACAAATTGAGTAAAAGTATTTGACTTTTGCTGAATTTATGCTCAAAAAACCAATGTGAAAAGCAAGAAACTCTGTTATTTATGAGGTTTTAATTCCTAACACAGAAATGAAATTTAACACACCTCAATGTTTCAGAATGGCAGAGCAAAACAGTTAAGAACAAAATGTCAAACTCAAATGTGCAAAAAAGTGCAACTGCTGATTGATGTTCACGTGATTTAGCTAATAACAGGGTTCCTACCCTATTGGAAAATAAAATTCAATCACTTTTCAGGCACTTTCATGTTCAAGTTCTCCCATCACCATACAATTGTGGTAAAATGTATATTTAAAGTTGTAAATATAAAATATAAATATATGAATATATATATATATATATATATATATATATATATATATATATATATATATATATATATATATATATATATGAATATATAATACTAAAATCTGGATTTACCTCAGGGGAGGGATTTAAAACGCCGGCGCCTTTAGTATGAACATGGTGTTGAAATCCCGTACGACCAAATAATTATTACTTGTGGAATAAATAGGTGTTTTAAATCCACTGTATAATTGCATTTTCAAGCTTAAAATTCAAGCCTTGAAAACACATGATTGAAATTCAAGCATTTTCAAGGATTTCAAGCACCTGTAAGAACCCTGTAATAAATAGCGTCTATTACCTTCAGCGTCCTGCAGATGGCGATATCACCTCATCCGCCCAAGAAATTCATCGCGATGCCGACTTGTCGCGCACAATCACAATGTAACGTGTATCAATAAGTGTCTATTCAAATGTAGTGAAGTAAAAAGTACAGATACTCAATCACGAATGTAGTCAAATAGTTAAAGTTGTAGTAAAAGTTGCTTATAATTTCTATACTCTATAAAAGTACAAAGTAGCCAAAAATACGTAGTAAGTCCATTTACTCAAGTACTTTACACCTCTGGGAATTGATGACTTTGGGATCATAATCACACAATCCTCAGAAGGGAAGTCAAATAGTTTCAAACGCTGCTCTTGTGTCCTTTAGGCAAGACTCGTCTGGGAGAATGCGAGCGGTGAAATGGTGTATCCAGCACCAAGCCTGCAAATTGCCTCTCTGACTCTTACTATGTAAACGCCGTGGCCTTGTCTGTTCCTCAAAGCTGAAGACAAACCGCTCGCTTTCACTCCAACTCCATCCGGGTCTTACCCAAAAGAACAGCATCCACTTCAGAGTCCTCGAAAGCAGTGTCTGAAACACAAAGCCCAGCAGTCAAGAGTTTTTAATGTCATTTGCCTGAATCGATGGTGATGGCTCTTCTCGTTCCAGGAATCGGAGCTTGAGAAATGACCTGCCGTTGGTTTCAAATGGTGCGAGCACAAACATCAGACTGGAAGAGGGTAGTTCCACCACGCTTTCTGAAGTGGAGAGCAGATGTTGCCATTCCGAAACGGCTTCGTACGGAAAGATAAACTGCTAAAATTGCATTTATCGTTGGGAACATTCCAACAAAAATGATGTTGCTACTTTGTAGTTCTGAAATGAGCTAGTTAACACAATGCCTAGCAAATGTTTCTCTGCGCTCGTTTACTTCCATACATAACCCTACATTTACATAACACTAACCAAAAAAAAAAAAACAGCCTTGTGTCAACCAATCACAGAGCAAGACACACATTCACACTAATGACCAATTTTCCAAACTCAAAATCTCCTGAACCCAAGTTTTTGACTGAGAAGTTAAAACGTAAAACTTAAGGTCCTTTATCAGAATCAGAAACGTTATTGGCCAAGTTGCAAATGACAACAAGTAATTGAGTTCGGTCTGACTCTGTATTTCCCCTTTTTTTACATATATTAACATAAATATATTAAATAAAAGAAAAACAAAACAATTACATGAAAGTATTATTAATTATAAATATCAATTATATAAATATGAATTATATTATTCATATTAATATGAATACTTAATTATATTAATGATGCTAAATTAAGTGATCAAATAGCTGAACTAAGTGTTCAAAACACACCAAAAAACTATTACAGAGTGAGAGCAAAGCCTTCAGAACTATTCAATAGTTTTCGAAAACCAAGTTCGTTTCAGTGTCATTCTATTAAAATGATAATTTTGCAGGCGAAATGTAAATACGTTTATTTCGTTTGCATAGTCACCGCAACTATTCCTCCTTGACACATCCACGAGTGACTTTAAAATACAGTAAAGGAAAGACAAAGTCGATAAGATGACTGAAAACTCAATTAATATGAAGCCGCTACGGTGTGTATCTGTGTGTGTGTGTGTGTGTGTGTGTGTGATTCGCACAGCTCATTGATGCTTAATTACCTGCTACATCTAGGTGTTAGCCTATCATTACTGCTTCATTAATCAGTGCTTTAAATGCACAACCCACTCACAGCCATTAAAGAACTGGCGTAGATGGAAGGAAGCGTGGTGGTGGAAAGAGGACACGGTGATAATGAAGAACCTTGAGCGAGTCTCAGATCTCTCCTACTCAACCACATCAATTTCCACCAATTGTCAATTGTGTCAAATCGCAATTACAATGTCAACAGACGAATTAATGAGACAAATCTAATGTTTAGAAAAAAACATATAATAATGTATCAAAAATAAACATATTAATTTCATCCTAACTAATATACATTTTCAAAAAATGCTTGAATATACGTATATTTTTATTTCATTTTAATCCTAATATTTAGTTTTATGCATTTTAAGTCTGGGAAAAAGTTAAATTTTTTCCAAAAAATAATAACCATTATTATAATAATAGTAATAATAATAAAAATAAAGATTTTTATTTCATAATAAAAATCCTTTGTCTGGATTTGTAACTTATATGTTTGTGAAATACTTCTACCATCCATAAGCAACAACAAGTCTCCACTCATATTCTGTGTCTGTTTTAATGAGAAATTTCTCAAACAATAATGACTCCAGTGGAAAACGGCACTTTTAAACAAGACGTCCAGAATCCTGTCTGCTTGTCCTCTGACCCCTGACCTCTTGTCCTTTCCTTTTCTGTTTATCTGCATTTTGCCCTTTTCCGTCTCCCACCCCCAGCATTTTCAAGCCTCATTAAATATCTTGTCAGCGCTTCTAAATCTCATCAGTCACTGCCTCATTTACGCACATCCATCTGTTAGAAAGCAAGATCTCTCTTCTCTCTCTCTCTCTCTCTCTCTCATTTTCTCCCTCTTTCTCTTTCTCTCTATCGGTTCTCTCTCTCTCTATTCCCCTTTTATCTTTCTCTCTATCACTGTTCCACTGTTCCATCTCTCTCTCTCTGTCAAGGTTGGGGCAGGAGATGGAACGGGAGCTCAGACTCAAATGCAATGGATCACTACAAAGGTTCAAATGCAACGTCTTTTTTTAATAAAAAAAAAAAAACTAAACAAAACCAAAACGGGTCACGAGGGACCAAAAACAAACACTGTGAGTCTCTCACAAACCGAGTACATGAACCCAACTCACGTGACATATCGTGACCAACTCGCGCAGAGCACATAACATAAAGGCCTTAAATACTGAAACACCAATCAAACAATAATCAAACACAACGCAGAACACAGGTGACATAACTTAGCAGGGAATACTACAATAGTCAAACAATCAAACAATTCAAAACACAGGTGACTAAACTTAGCAGCAAATCAAACAGCTGAAACAGATACTGACCAATAACAAAAGCAAACGCAAACCAAAACAGGAAGTGTCCAGAGAGCCAAGCCAAAATAGTACAGAAACATTTCAAAACAAAAAACCAGAAGACTATAAACACAAAAGTAACTCTCTCTCTCTCACACACACACACACACACACACACACACACACACACACACACACACACAACACACACACACACCCACACACAACAACAACAACAACCACAACAACAATGATAATAATAATAATAATAATAATAATATAAATAATACATTTATATGTAAATTACACACAAAATATTTTTTAAAAAGTTTTTTTTCTTACCCAGAAAGGGGTCTTCTGTGAACGTTGTGATGTTATTCACTGAAAGAAAATGTAACAGAACGGATTCAATTTCTCTTCTTCTCATTTCCCCAAAATTCACACGTTTTAGCACATGAGTAGTGTCAGCACAAAGCCTTCTTTTACTTTTTTACTTTTTTTACTAATTCTTTTACTTCAGACATGTTATATTATAGTAGTGTGGAACAAAAACTCTAAAATATCTAAAATATGGGTGTTTAAATAAAGACAACAGGTCTGCAGACCAACTGAATTCAAATCAAAGTCACTTCTCTGATGAAAAGCAGGAAACAGGGCCATTTCCCCAACCGACCCGAAGCCTCCGTCCTGTCAGCCGCTCCATCACTCTAACCTGCCCCGCATCCAGCCCCAGTAAACAAATAAACAAACAAGCACCTGCCGCAGATTCACTCCACTCCGAAAAAGGTCCCTAATCTGAGGGCAATTTGTCAAAATAACATCTTTTGTTTGTCAGGCCCAGACAGCGTGTGTCTCTTTAAGACAGGCGTGCTGACAGACAGCTCGCTCAGGTCCAGATGAACACTCCGTGATGGATTTTGCCAGATTAATGGAGATGAAAGGCGGTTCTGCTTGGACAGCCAACAGACAGCTCTCTGATTGCAAAGCCTAATGATGGAAATGGGCATATTTTCAAGTGCTTAACCAAGGAGAAAGATCTCCTCTGCGGAATTCTGTCATCTGATGGATTATAATTCCATAACAGACATTTGTAGATTATCGGTCTGTGTCCCTAAACCAGCGAAGCTTGATCCATCCTTTACAAAGTGTCCAAAACTCCTAGAAATTGACTTGGATGCTTTGCAGCAGAATACAGTTTTATTGTGTTAATGACAACTTAATAGTTAACAACAATCTGTATGGGCTGTATGTAATGAATTGAAACTACAGGGGGCATTTTGCTAAAAACAAAACACACAAAAAAAAACTAAACGAAACAAAAGAATGTAACTTATATACAGTTGACTCCTGATAAGTGCACGGCCCGGGGACCAAACACAAACTTAACATTAAGCGGCGCGTGCACTAATCAGGAGTGAATGTTAAAACTGAAGTCACATGACAACACGCCCGCTTCTTTTTAAATTACGTACTAAAACTACAGACTATATTCCAATCATCAAAACGAAGCCATTGGGTGACATTCAAAAATATTTGACCACAATCTCTGTGTCTTCTCTCAAACTCCAAACACAGAAAGCATCGATCCTGCCAAAATGCCACATTAATGAGAAAGCACAAAACGCATTATTGCTTTAATATTGTTTTCTGTCGTGTACATTTTTACAATAAAAGTAATGTAAATGGAGACTTCGGCAGTGTGTGTGTGTGTGTGCCTGCGCGCGCACCTCATGCCAGCAGTGTGCACTTATCCAAAGTCAAATTACCGTGTCTTTATGTAGTCCCGACCAAACAAGCACTTGCACTTAAGCGAAGATTGCACTTATCAGATGTTGCGCTTAAGCTGAGCAGCTTCCCTATCTTTTGAATGACATTAAAAACAGGACAAAAGACTGACGTGCTCTTAAGGGACTTGCACTTACGCGGAGTCGACTGTACTATATAAAATGTATTATTATATAAAATACACACGTGATAAGATAAGACATACATATTTTTACAAACTATATTGCAAGTTTGATCATTGAAACACTAAACAATATATACCATACACTTAAAACACACCGAATGACGTTCTAATACGTCATATAAAATCCATCAAGAGTCGAGATCTTTTTCTGCACACACTGGGTTGGTTTTAATGGTACGTCGATATAAAGCGCTCCAGCATTTACAGAACGCTGAAATTGGTTGCGTATGTTTTTAAGACGGTTTATTTTGTATTATTGATGTATTTTTCCAGTTAGTGGGGAAAAAGGCTCCGTGTGACTTTTAAGCCTCTCTGTTTTTTTTTTCCACTTCTGGTCATTCCATTTCTTACATAAGAGTTGAAATGGAAAGATGAGAAAAACATATTTCTTATTTATGGAGTGAAGTAGGAATTGATAGATGCAGGGAATGGGAATGACAGGGGCCGTGCGACGAGCACACACACGGACAACAAGCTTTCCGCCTTTGCAGGGCTCGACTAACACAGGAACATCACGCACTGGGGCCACTGACCCACATGGAGACGCAGCCCGCCGGGACAAAAGAAGGAGCTATTTCAAATGTGTTTCTTTCTCTTTCTAATGCACAATTTAGACCTTGTGTGTACTTTTCTTTTTAACCATTAACCGACCTTTCTTGTCTTCACAAGTTGATGGTTAGATTTCAAAAATAGGATCTGAATAACATCAGTCAGATTTGGCAAAAGTTGGTTTATCTCAT
Source organism: Paedocypris micromegethes (assembly GCA_028031935.1). Taxonomy (NCBI): domain Eukaryota; kingdom Metazoa; phylum Chordata; class Actinopteri; order Cypriniformes; genus Paedocypris; species Paedocypris micromegethes. The sequence goes on from CM051497.1 coordinate 646,590, forward strand.
TGTAATCCAGGTAGATTTGACGTTAGTAGTTACAAAGCCACTGATATCATTGTTTGATCGTAATGAGCTCAGTTGGAATTTAAAGGTTGTTCCGATGGATGGAATCGAAAGCACCTGTATTTTTATCTAAAGCCAAAATAGCATCAAAAAGCAAACAAACAAGCATACAAACAAACAAACACAGGACGTAATAAAACAAATAAATAAAAAAAAAAAAACTCAGCTCCCAAAGATGGTGCTGTGATCCGGAAATGGTATGCAGTAGAAAATGGATGGATTTATGAAGTCAAAAAAATATTTCTGAAAGTATTTTAAGTCAAATTTTTTTTATTTATGTGGATTGTTTTTCTTTTCTTTTCTTTTTTTTTTTTTAGAAAAAAAAAAAACAAGAAAATAAATATTTCTGCTATCCTCTTTAATCCAACTATTGCACAGACTTCCACATCTAAATAAAAAAAATCTAAAATCTAAAACATTTTTAAATACTTTGTTACATTAATAACTATTAATAAATTATTTTGTCCTCAAGTGTAAATGTTTACTGTATATGGTTTGTTGAGTGTTACCTATTTTGAAACTGCGGTAAACACACACACACACACACACACACACACACACACACACACACACACTTCAGAATAAAATCCTTTTTCAGGTACTGAAATGTCCTAAATGTAAAGGTAGAATCGCTTTTTACATGTTCCATCCTTTACACTAATTTTTATCTCCTCTCTTACTTGCAAGCTTGCTAGAGTTTTTAAACTTTATTTTCGCCATTTTTTTCCAATGCCAAGCGATCTACCCACAATGCCTTTGTGATCGACTGGTCGTAATGGGCGTCCCTGTTTTAGCTTAATCAACTTCAACTTTGAATAAATACGCCTTTGCCATCTGCATTTTAACACAGTTAGGTGTGTTTCTTAGCATCAGGACGCCAGCGTTATGCAGATGAAGCCGCGGACAGAGTGCACTTCAGCACCCATGTGGTAGAAAAATAGATTTGAAATAATGGTGCGTTTAAATGACTAAATGAAGGTGATTTCTGGCCATTCTTAAAGAGCGAAAAGCGTGTTTTGTGCATTTTCATCGTAAACGACTGCGCTTGCATTAGTGGCGGCATTAATCTGCGAGAAAGCGCTCTGCATGTGGTAATTGTGGGCTCTTTACCGAAGTCCCGCTTTCATTTACGACGTATTAATGCACATTCCACTTGGAGCCACACAGCTAGAGGAACTGCGCGGAATTAAACACAACCATAAGATAAAGCCATAAGTTCATCCCCCATGGAAGTCGTTCCCGTCCAAACTGCTGGCGAATCGCTCACCTAATAGTCTCCCGCGCTCCGTCTCACACAAACACACGCCGAGAGACGCACACTTCATATAAATCAAAATGACAAGATTATTGGTTGTGGGGAAAATCGCTTAAAGTGGATGTAATATTTTCTTCCGCGAGAGGAAAGTGACTTTTTCTTTTCATTCTAGCGCACACACTGAGGGAAACAGCTGAGCTAACACTCACTTATCCAGTCATGACACAATCTGAAGATGCGTCCTAAAATGCTTTCATATTTTTTATTCCTCGTTTAAAATTCAAAGCGTGCGATGGAACTGTTTTCAGACACTTGGCAGTGGTCAAATAAAGTGTCCGAAATAAAAAACAAACTAGTATTTAATTGTGGAACAGAAAGAGATGACAAACTAAAAGCTGGCTCAGTAATAACGACTAGAAGCATGCGAAAGCGTTTTTTTTTAATTATTATTCAAATTTAATTATTAAAATGACATTAAGTAAAGCGACATCAACGTGATCACAAGTTAGGAAATTTGGCCAGAAACTTTAAGCTTATTTGTTTTGTTTTTTTTTTTATCAGAAATTTTTTTTGGGGCCTGAAAAATCAAAGGGTTGCCTATATTCGAGTAATAACAGTATTTAAAAAAAAAAAAAAAGACAAAAAAAGAACAGTAATATTAATAAAGATCACACATAAAGATCTTTCTAGCAGCTTCAACATGTTTTCAAGTTTATTTATATAGCGCTTTCTTCGCTATGCGAATTAGGGAGAAAATGGTCTTTAAAGAAGAAAAATGTCCATTATCTGTGTTCAAAAATTAGGGAAAAAGAGTTTGTTGAAAAAAGAAAACTGTCCATTGTCCATCTTTGTTCAGACTATGGGCTATGTTTTGTAAATATAGTGATTATTGATTTTATTTGACAATGTAGGCTGAATATTTACTTTCATTGGCAAAGGAATATTGCATTTCTATATGTTTTTTATATAGATGATGCAACACTACTGCTCTCAAATGCTACAAAAAATATCTGAAAGTATTAAAACATGAGCTCGTATGTAATAATGCCAAGCCCATGAACAGGAAACACCTTTTGTACAAGGTCCATGTTAGAGTAATAAGCCAAAAGCAAGTCCAAAAATGTCATCAGCTACACAGAACGCAAGGCTTTATAATCTGAAATGGCACCAATGGAAGGTTTCGTTGCCAAACACCAGGGCGAAGCTTCAGAGATTTGTTTGGCGGCCACTGCGAAATTTTTTACAGCTGTTTCAACCAACAGGCCCAGACAAAAGTCTCCACAATGCTCATTGGTCCTCACTTTAGTATCAAAATCTAGCTTTCGGGTCCCATTTTTACTTAAATCTTGCATGCGTACACACATACAATCTTGTTTTTTCTTTACGAAAAGATTAACCATCAACTTTGAATCAATTTATTATACCAAAGAAGTAGTCATAATTTTACTATCATCTAGTCAACTTTGGAATCGAGCATATTTTTAATTAACTATGTGTTAGATTTATGATTTGAGATTTAAGATTGAAATTTGAGATTTCTCTTTGGTTTAGCATTCATTTTTAGCCCTTTCTGTCTAACTGGTGTGTATTTTTGCTCTGCCGTCTTGTTCTCATTTTATGTTTTTTCCTTTTCCCTCACTATAGTATAGCTAACGCATGCATTATTATGTAATATTATAATTTGTATTTTTTTATAAATTGTATAATTAGTATGGTCCCCACTTTGTCATAAATGCAATGTGCGTGTGTGTGTGTGTGTGTGTGTGTGTGTGTGTTACTTACAGTTCACTCAGACAATCTTAGAATAATCTATATTTGATCATCTGAAACCAGCACACTAATAAAAGCAGTATAATTTAAAACACCCAAAAAAGAAAAATCCTGGATAAACTACACGAGGATTCAGAAGGTACGTCTGCAGGAACTGTCAAACCCTGGCAAACCTGGGAAGAAAAGCCGCAGACGTTTTGACAGTAGGCCTGTTCTTCTCCTCCACTACCTGCCCTGATGGACGCTCCATTTCCCCTTTTTATTGCAAATCTATTCATACACTTATACGCATCAGACGTGCTGATCAAATGCATGTGGGTGTCAGAGCTGTCAGCCGTTCGTCAGCGCTGACGTGCAGTACAAGACACTTTGATTTGTCTTCGTGCTCTCAGTAGGGCGCCTAAGCGAGCGAGCAAGTGAGAGAACAGGACGAGACCATGTTTCCAAAGTGTTGCCAGAGCCGCTGTTATCAGTTAATCAGCCAAAACCATTCAAACACACACACGTGCACACACACTGGAGGACTCCCAGTTATATTTACTTTAGTGGTATTTGTCTTTTTTAGACAAACGTTGGAGACACTTTTTTTGAAGCCCTTGCTTGTACTGAGTTATATTTAGACTAGTGCTGCCAACGATTATTTTTTTTTAACTAGTTAATCGCACTTCCCTGACCAAATTAATCGTGATGAATCACGATTAAATGACTGAAGCTTGTAATATTGGATATTGAGGTGTGATATGTAAATTAATGTAAACTCAACACTAAATAAACACTCGTTTAAATACTTTAAAATAATTTAGTTCAATTTTGTTCAATTTGCAATGTATTGTTTTGATATTGTCTTGTATACGTCTAGGTCAAGTCAAACTTTTTTTGAAGATAGAACAAAAAAAGTACATTTTGTCTGCATAAAGGCTAGAATGTCTGTTTTTAAAAATAAGTGTAAGTAAATACAGCAGGGGTCGGGAACCTATGTTTCGCGAGTCATATATGGCTCTCCTGGTGGCTGCATATGGCTTTTAGACAAAGTTTTAAAAATACCTAATAACGTACACAATTATAAACGTTCTCCGCTATTACAATGCCATTCATTTCCTGGTTACGGGCGTTTGTTTTGTCTGAATTAAAAGTTGAAAACGAGCCACACGAGTTTTAAGACATTTTACCTATAATAACAGCGCTATCAAAACGAGTTTAAAGACTTTGTCCTGCATTTCATATTGGTTTTACAAATATGCATAGATTTACTTGAGTTTTAAACAGGTATGGCTCTTTTGGACTTCATTTTTACCAATATGCCGTGTTAATGGCTCTGGTTTGTAGCCGGTTGCGCTAAGCTAAGCTACCTGGTCCTGGTTTGTAGTCTCTGTTTGTTGTAATATAAATGATTGTTATGTATTTAGTTTAATCTTACTTCTTCTAGTGTTATTTTGTCTCTGTTAGGTGTCACTGCGTGTCTAATGTTTCTTTATTTCTGTTATTGAGCCAATAAAAGCTTATACTGTAGCCTTGTCTGCCCACGGACCATTGTTTAACGTTATATTGACGTTCGAACGGTGAAAAATTCTTTTCGAACCTGAAAATCAAAACCCCGTCTGAATTCAAACCCCGGACCTTCTCGCTGTAAGGCAACATTGTTACTTACCGAGTTACAGTTTTGCCCATTTTTTATACATCTATCCTGAGCTTTCAAAGGCATAAGTGATCTCCAGAGATCTCCAGCTCACTCCACGCATTTCAGGCCAAGTGTAAATTCAATTAGTTCCAGGCAGAAAGGACTTTCTTGCAGAAGCAGAGAGGTCTGAATCTCCAGGTATGATAAGGAGGCGCGCGCACACCCCCGCCACCCATCACTTCCATTCTAGGGTGGAAAAAGGCATTGTGAAATAATGGCAATAAAAAAGGAATGTTCTCCAGAGACTGCTCCTTTTCTGACAGGTTTTCATTTCTCGAAAACTTAAAAGCAAATGGCTGCAACCTTTCTCTGTCAAATAAATTAGATGCATGAATTATAGATTTGTACTAAACAGGTTATAGTACAAGGTTGAGGTTAAACAATTTGGCTGAAGTAGTTTTTTTTAACGCACGAAATAGCATTTTTTTTTATATTTAATTTGCACAAACCTATATTAGGCAATAATAAAATTATTATTTTTAAAATTACACTGCAATATGACATATAATTAAACAAATAAACAACATTTTAGTAAAAAACAAAAAAACGTGTCAATAATTAAAAAAAAATATGTTTTATGTCCCATGATTATAATTTAAACTGATTATAGTTTAAACTTGTTGTATATTTTTTTCTTCAAATAAACCCCCCCCATAAAATCCCTTTTACACCCCCCCCCCAACCACAACCCCTCACTAGTTTTTATTTGGTCTCACTCGAGTTTAAGCATTATGAAAAGTCAATCCAAATCTTGAGGTGAGATGTTCAAGAAAACACTATAAATCATCAGTATAATATAACGGGCAGAACCGGTGTCATTAATGGACCAGACCTGCAGATTTATCATTATAAACAGAAAATAATTCAATTACAAAAGGGGAAACTCCCTCTAGCAAATTCAAAGTGGAGGCAAAAGGTGAAGAACATCTTAGTTAATGTGAGCGTGTTTTCAGAACATTTCATTTCATTTCGTCGAATGTTAAAACTGTACAGGGACCAAGCCACGTTGTAATTGGCCGTTCTATTTTTAGATAATGAGAAACAGAGGAAATTCTTTTTTTCCCCCTTAACCTTCCAATGAGGACTTTTAATTGGACATTTCAGGATTTTATTTCTCCAGCAGATTTCCCGGTGAACTGTTATAATGTGTAAAAAAGAGTGACCAGCATTTTTCAACTTATATATAACATATAGATAACAAAATTATATATAAATACATATATATACACACATACACACACACACACACACACACACATTTTTTGTAGTATATAAATATATAGTCTTCTTCCACACAACAAGATGATTTTTTGCTTTCACCATGAACATTTATCACCTCTTTTTTGTAAAACAATATGAATGTTTTCTTTGCTACATACATATTTCATACTGTTTATTTCAACCAGGGACTCACAATTTCCGTTTTCTTACACACAAGCATAGTTCTGACATTTTTGTCCAGACAAGGTCCCCACAAGTGCCCAAAAGTCGCCACTTAAAAAATCCTACTGTAAAATCCTATAATTTGGACCCACATTGTCCTAAAAACCTCTACACACACAGTGTTGGTGAACGTTGAAAGCTTTGTTAATGCTGCTTAAACATTCACGGCACAGGCACAACACTAATGACTTGAAAACCTCCGTCTCCTCACATCCCCGACTTCACAGAAAACATCCGCCGTATTCTTCCTCCTCAGTCTAATTTCTCACTAATGATCAAGCACAATGGTGTATTGGAAGCCATTATTAACCCCCTAACTACTCAGCACAAAAAAACAACAACAAAAGGTCTATGAATCTTAATAGAAAATAATAATTGGATGTATGTAAAAAAATCTATTGACATGTATTTACCTAAACACTAAATTTAAGAGTTGATCATAGAACAGAAGCACAATTATTCTATTGCCTTTTGTTTTTCATGTTTAGTGTCTTTAAATTTAATTGTTGCCGATTAAAAGTGTGTTTCTGATGTTTAGATCTTGCATTACCCCGACAGAGCTTCATTTCAAATGGAATGGCTCATGTCCAGATGTGTAAAGTACTTGTGTAGGGCTTTGTAACTTTTAAGTATATTTTTGGCTACCTTGTATTTGAACTGAATATCAGCAACTGTTACTCTCTACTTGACTACATTTGTGATTGAGTATCTGTTTCTTTACACCACTACATTTGAATGTACACGTACTGTTACTTGTTACATTGTGAATTCGCCATCTTTTTCTACCGCGGATAATTTCCTGGGCGGATGAGGTATCGCCACCTGCAGGATGCTGAAGGTACTGGATGCTATTTAGCAGCTAAATCATTTGAATTTTCTATTTTATCGATATCGAAATATATTATCAAATTTTCCCTCAAAATAAAGAGTTTCTTGGTTATACCCATTTCTTGATGTTTTTAGAGCCTAAATTCAGTACGAGTAAAATACTTAATTTCTTTTACAATTAGATACTTTACCACTTTTACTCGTCTACTTGGAATTGGTGACTGGATATGCAGTAATTCTTACAGTAATGTATCGGTACGTTTATTTAAAGTATGGTTTTCAGGTGGTTTTTACACCTCTGGTCAAGTCTCTTATTAAAAACTTAAATATCATTTTGATTTAATCTAATTCTTGAACTATAAGCTTTTGAAATATAAACTCTCTGGCCTTCCAAGCCCAAACTACTGAATTCTGGACATTCTCAGCACTAAGACTTTCTGAAAGACCCAGATAAACAACCACGCCCACTTTATCTGCCACTTCAGAGCCACACAGACACACACACACACACACACACACACACACACACACACACACAGCGTTTCTGTCCCACACAAAAGAAAAGCCGAGGCTGTTGTGCGGCCTGATGCCATTCTCTCTCATTCCCCCTAAATAAAACATCTGCAGCTTCACGCTCAGTAAAGTGTCGACAGCGGAGGAAATCACAGCTGAGGTTGTGCTAAAGTGAATGCTTGTGTCATCAAACGCCCCTGGTTTCGTTTCAGTGGACGTGTGAATCGTGGTGCTCCGTCTTCAACCTCACTTCAGCGTGTGACCTTCCGAGTTCCTGTCCTCGGCGGAAAGCTTAAAGTCCCTCAAGTTTTAGCAGCAAATGTGTGAAAGCCGCGAAAATGATTTGTAGTGGCGAGGAGAGCCATCGACCTTATGCCTATGGATGATATCAGACCTTTGAGCTAAAACTGAAGAATGAACTTAAATGTTTTATTGAAAATTACCAGATTGGAAAAGCGCAAGAAGATAAGGATAGTTGACATGAAGATGAGGAATAAAGGCCAATTATTACTATCAAGGTATATTATTCACTTTGACAGTTTTATCCGTCATTAATGGAGTTATGTGTGTTTTCATAAGATGACAAAATTTTCAAAGATTTATGTTAGAGCAACAAGCAAATATAGGTTTTTTACGCAACTGTAGTTGTCACTTGTTGAAGTTATAAATTATGAGTTGGTTAACATTAAAGAGTAGTTACATTTATTTAACATTACATTTAGTTACACTTATTTAAAAGTTTACATTTATAAGTTTCATCCGGCCTTTTAAGGACAGACATGCTGATGTGACCCTTGAGTTTGACACACCTGCTCTAAACCGATAGCACCATAAATTTCAACACCACCTCCAACAATCCGTTAACAAAAGTAACAAACTAAAACTAAAATTTAAATGTGTCAAACTCAAAAATATGTCAAAATTAAAATCATTTTCTTAAAAAGAGAAATGATCACTGACTGAAGCAGGAAGCAGAGTCAAAACTAAATGAATTTATCATTGACTTTGGAAACATGATGGCGGGAGAAATGTTGTGATAAACCATGTTGTTCATCCACCTCTGATTATGAATTACCATTTCGCATTTGATAAGCACATTTAGAGGCTTTTTACAACCAATATTCATTTCCATGTCGTCTAAACGCACAAGCAAGGATGCTCTACCAATCTCCAGTGGAGATGGCAACCATGGTAACCGGTACAGGCCCCTTCTAGAATTCTCCATCCAATTGGCATGTAAGGTTAAAGCTCTCATCTGGAGGGGTTCTTTGTTCAGGGGACTTTAAAAGTAGATTAGTTTTTCCCGCAATCGATTTACTACGCATCGGAAAAAATAAAACGCAAAGCCTATGCGGAGAGGCACAGTAGCAATACACACATAACAATAAATCTTTCCCTATCCTGTATAGAAAGTCAGGACTTTAGGTCTAAGGAAGAGCTACAATATGGCTGTGGATGATATTAGAGTTTTGAACCAGATTTGAAGAATAAACTCAATTATTAGATTATTACCAAAGAATATTACCAAAGTTAAAAAGCTCAAGCCAAAGTGTAGGACAGTCGATCACGACAATGAAGAATAGGGACCAATTATCTTCAATAAACTAGAACTGTGTCTTTCACATTTAAACATAATTCAACAAATTCATCCATCCAGTTATTTATCCATCCATTCATACATACGTCTATGTTTAGACGCTGCCTGTTCATGAATCCATCCATCTATCTTCATCCCATCCATCCATCCATCCATCTAGAGACTTTGTCTATTAATGAATCTATCAATTTATCCATTCCTTCATCCAACCAACCATCCATCCATCCATCCATCCATCCGGCCATCCATTCATTCATTCATTCATCCTTCCATTAATTCATTCATCCGTTCGTTCATTCATCCATTTGTCCATCCATCCTCAGACTCTGCCTATCCTGTATTAAGTCCATCATCCATCCATCTATCCCTCCATCTATCATCCATCCATCAATTCATACCCTCCATTCTTAGATTCTTTCTATTCTGTAATCTGTCCTATCATTCTTCCTTCCATCTATTGCTCCATCCATCTATCTTTAGACTTTGTCTATTAATACATTTATCAATTATTTCATTCCTTCATCCATCCATCCATCCATCCATCATGCCTTCATTCTTCCATTCATCCATTCTTAGACTCTGCCTATTCTGTAGTCCGTCCATCATCCATCCATCCATCCGTCTATCTCTCCATCCATCCGTCCATCCATCCATCCATCCATCCATCCTTGTTTTACTGGTGGATGTTGTTGATGGATTCATCCATCATCCATTCATCGTTCTTGTGTTACATCTGACTTCAGTGTTCTAACTCTAGCATTTTTGGGCATTTTCATATTTCATTTCTAGAAGTGCATCTGTGCTAAAAAGGTAAATCAAGTGAATCTTCTCTTTTGACTTCTTTGGCCCGGTGTTTCTAACTCCAACACGCCTCCTTTTCTTCCGCCACTTCTTGACCACCAATTGGACAGCAACCATTACAATATGGCTTTGGTATTCAAGGCTATTGTCTCTTTCTGGGAACAAAACAGGTTGAAAACACTCTCCTGTCCTCTATAAATTGTCGCACATATGGCAGGACAATAATCTCAAGCTTTCAAAACAGTGCTCGCTCTGTGCCTGGACTGTCAAGCCATGCGCAATTTGTGAAGCGAGATGCACTTTGCAACAACTAAAGCGAGGGATGGAATTGGGGGAGAAATGCTTTTATTGCTCAAACAGTAAGCAAGAGTAAAATCTATCAGACATCAGAAAGGAAACATAATATACAATCCTACTTTTCTGCCAGTAAGTAATGAGTCCAGATTGCTTTCAAAGAGCTGAGAAATCTTTACAAAGATAAAAACGAAACGGTGATTGTGTTAAATTTTGTTTGTACTGCAGGCTACATTTTTAATAATGTGTGAAGTCGTGAAGCAATGAGCCAATAAAATAAAACGCAAAATGTTTGTGAAATAAAGTAAAAAATAAAACAGAACACATTCTCAAAAAAATACTCACGGGAAACATTCTGGAAGAAGACCTTTTTCGTGATCTGTAGAACTGGCATGTTGGGGTCTGTTATTATAAAGGGCGTCCGAGTCGCGTTGGAATCCAACTCTAAAGCCATGGCGGGTGTCGTCTGAAACGATACATTGTGATTTATATTGTTACAATGTCAGATGCGTCACTAACAATACTGAATATTGAACTATTTGTAGCACTTTCTGAAAAAAAAAAAACTAAGCACGATTGTGTCAAACTAAGCACGATTCATTAACCCTCCTATTATGTTTGGGTCAAATTTAAAAATATGTTTAAAATACTTAAAAGTATTTGTTCACTTTGAAGCATCTCCTGCTTGGCTTATTTGGTGTAATTATTATATACTGGAAAATATAACAGATCAGTTCTGTCACAAAATCCCCTTCTCACCTCCTCACGGTCCCAGACTCCGCCCCCTGACCCAGATTCTTCACTGCACACCTGTTCCTTGTCTCGTTTTGGACACTCTGTACCTGTGTGTTTGCCTTGTCTTTTGTCTGATCTCGTCAGTGCGTGAGCACGTACATGTTGCTCTGTTCTGTGTTTATGTTACAAAGATACTATTTTGGTCAAATAGACTCGTGTTAAAAGATAAAACAATGTAAAAAAAAAAAATACTTATAATATTTTTTTTCACTTTTACACTTCTTATGCTTCTTATGTTAGTTAGTGTAATCTATATATGAACAAATAATGATTCCGTTCACATATTTGTAACACCAGCTACATGTTTTTGTTACAAGGATAATGTTCAGGTCAATTTGACCCTTCAGACAAAATGGAAGCCAAAAAGAGTCAGAAAGATCAAATACAATTTGTTTCTTCACAACAAGGAGACATAACACACCGCTGTCTCAGACTCACACACACACACACACACACACACACACACACACACACACGGTTTTGGGGAACTTCTTGGTTTCTTGACCCGTGAACATTATTGATGTTCCTCTGAACCGAACACAACAGGAGGGTTCAAACACCATGAGTTCCAAATTAATAGAAATTGGATTATTTCTGACAATCGCACCCGAGCACGGATGGCCTAGTGTGAGGAGCGTTAGTACGTAGCAATGTGTCCCGAATCAGTCAGCTAATGACACAACAGCCAATGCAGCGAGGTCTGAACTTCAACGCAAAGTCACATTGAGAAGAAACGTGACACTAATTAAGGCGCTTCGCATTATTTCCAACTTTTCCCAAGCAAAAGGTAAAAGTGACACGCCGGACCGGCAGTCAGTGATGAGTCTTATTTGTCAAAGGGAAAGCGTCGGCGCTGACAGAATGAGATCAGCTATTAGTTACATTGCTGTGGTTGCCTCGCAGCGCAGATCTGGAGTCCTCAACTTCTGTCCCAGCCAAAGGGCAGCGTGTCCCAGCAAAGCTCCACCAGGGTCTCAGGACGGCCTCATTGTGTAAAAACGGAGTGACAGCGCTGAAACTTACCAGGTCAAATGGAGGTCCGCTCCCCTCAATGACTAGATCTTGGAGTCTTGTAGACTGTACCTGAAGAACCAAGGGCTGCGTAGCCTATATTTGCCCTGATATGAAACTTGTGAGCATTTTCGCTTCAGAAGGCAACACCCAAAAAGTTTGAATATTCTGCAGTTGTTCTCCAGAGCAGATATGAACGGGACCCCCGAGAGAAAGAGCCACGCCCATGAACACGTGCGTGTGTGTGTGTGTGTGTGTGTGGGGGGGGTACTGGTGAAGTCAGCACACAGATGTCGGGTCTTGATATTGCTCGGCAAGTTGATAAGACACTAGGAACGACTTGCTCGTTTCAATGTTTTTCATCGTTTTAGTCGTGGTCTCTTTCTCCCAGGCAGTTTTTGTTTCTTGCTGGCGTTGTAGAATGAGAACGAGTTTTAGGTTATGAATGAGTTGATCATTTTATGCAATTTTCAATATTAGGAGCATTTTTTCACCACTAAGTTTTGTCATTTCAATAAGCCTTTGCAAAGAACTTAAACATATTTAACAATAATGCATTAACAAGTTACCAACCACTAAAGGTGAAATAAAAAAAAAACACAATATACATTTTATATTATAGATGAATGAATTATTTAGATAATATAGATGAATGAACTATAATATGGATGAATGAAATTGAAGGTGAATAATATAGAACGATGATTAGATAATATATGAATGAACAATATAGATGAATGAATTGATAATTTAATGCAATTTTCAATATCCGGCAACATTTTTCACCACTAAGTTCAATCATTTCAAAAATCTATCGCAAAAAACTTAAACATTAATATTAAAAATAATGCATAAACAAGTAGTAATTTATAAAAACAACCACTAAAGGGGAAAGTAAAAAAAAAAAAAACAACAATATGAATTTAAATATAGTATAAGTAAAACAGAAGATGACAGAGGAATTTTGTTTTAAATTAAATTAAAATAAATAAGAACAATGGAATATTCAAATACAAAGGTTTTATTTTTCCGCAATGAGTGTCATAAAAAAACACACAGTATACCAATAATACACACAACAAATACAATAATGTACAAAAAACAATGCAGAATTGACAGAAAATATAGAACATATAGAATTAGAATCGAATAGAATAGTAGAATAGTGAATCGAAAAAAAAGACTAAAGTACAAGAGAGACTGAATTGAAAGAAAGAAACATTCGAAACATTTCTAAACTTTTCCACAGACACCTAAATCGTTTTCAATGCCTGTAAATCACAATAAAAAGGGGAGATGTAACACAGAGTTACGTTAACATGGTTACCTAAATTACACAAAAAAAAATCGAACTATTCAAACTTTAAATAAAAAGAACTCAAATTCAAAGCTACTCAGCTTAGCAAAGAATAGATTTAACACAAACGCCAAATTCTCTCACCTCTACCGTTGCAGATCTCGACGCCGTTTAGCCTTACGCTAATTAATTTCCTCGCTAATGCACAATTAGCGCTGACACTGAGCCGTCATAAATAATGTTACCAATCGAGGCCATCATTGTTTTTTCTCTCTTTTTACGATGCAGGATATTAAAGGTCAGAATGTGTGTTTTCCCATTAATTAATACGTTTTCCCTTGTGATCTCCTCGGCCTTTAGGCGTCGGTGGCTGCTGACAGAAAACATCCGCTGGTTTCTGAATGAGAACGACTGTAATTAAAAAGCCATTGTGGTTCCATAAATGTCGTCCACCTCTTGTCGCCAAGAGCTTCGCCTTTGAGAGAAAGAAGGTGACTGGGAGGAGGACGTTGACGTTTTCTTCATCCTCCGGGTTATCTACTCTGTATGAGGGATAATTTAATATACGTTTTTAATCTTATATTGATTTAATTAAAAGCTTAAAACCAACACAGATTACAGTAAAATCCAAAACAACAAAAGCTGATGAAAGTTCACCCGCGATAACTACCCACCACAAAGCTAGTTAGGATAACTTGGTCTGTTCTTGCCAAACTAAAACATTTAAAGCTAAAGGTTTTAAAAAATATATGCGACCTCCACAAACTATCAGTTAGAACATTTGGCGTGTAAATGTTGCATATGATTCTCATGTATTTGAAATGTGAGCTTAGCCTTTACAGATTAATAGAGACAGATTTGGAACACTGACGAAAATTATCGATCGCCAATTCCAATCTGACCTTGCGAGTGCGAATGTTTGTGGTTCTGCGTAGCTCGGAGAAGGATTTTACTGTACGTGAACACACCGGGGTGAAGCTGAACTTAGCCTTTAGCTGTAATCAAACTAGCTTTCAAAGATATTAGACCAAAGACAAAAATCAAACATAGTCAGGATTGGCTCCTCACACACACACACACACACACACACACACACACACACACACACACACACACTTGCTTAGACATTTTCACAAGGTTGTTTCCTAGCCACACACTGAAATTACAAAATCTCTAATTTTCTAAATTCATGTTCCAATATTCCAACTTTTGGGATTCAGCAAACCCAAATATAACCCAGAATAACCTTTTATACCAGTGACTAGTTGTCATACATATGACCCACATTCCCACTAAATACAGTCTGTGTGTAAAAATTGTGTCTCGTCTGACTGAACAAAACCTCAGAGAAAACAAGCCAGCGTGAAAGGGGAAGACAGATGAGGAAGTGCGAAGGAGGAAGACGTGTGACGACATTTAACAATGTAGACTTTCTTTCTGAATTTGTGTGGCCTACATACCGCAAAGCCAACGTGGAAACACCAAAAAGCAATGAGGGTATTTATTTATTTGAAATAAAGACACTAATTGCTTTTTGGTCTCATTAATTTTATTTATAAAAAGAAATTGTAATGCATTTATTTAAAATAAATAAATAAATAATTGTATCTTTAAATAAAATGAGTTTTATTGTAACAAGTAAATTGTTATTCATTGTATTATTTATAAATAAATAAATAATTGTGTACATATAAATAAAAAATGTGTTTTTAATGTGTTAGACGTTTTTGTGTTTGTCACTTATTAATGACTTTAATACAGACATTTATAAAGTAAAGTTTTTCACCAAACTGTGTCGACACACAGGAATACGTTTGTGTGTTTCTTGCAAATAGATCTTTAGCACAAGCGTATTATTGTCTTGTATAACAACGTCTCAAATATTTGCATTAAACTTCACTGCTTGACTTATTAAAATAGATACATTTGTAATGACGTAACTCTATTACTGACACAATAGCAATTTATGCAGAGTAACTGCATAAATCCAGGTGGTGTAAAGAGTAGAGTAAATGGACTTTATTACTTTAATTAAGAGTTTTTGTACTTGTACCGAGTATCAAAAATATAAGCAACTTTTACTCTCTACTCCACTGCATTTCTGATTGAGTAGCTGGTCTGACGCCAGTGATGAAGCAAACGGCAGCACATCAGGGTCTGGACATCTGGACATCTGGACACATCTGCGGCCTTATTTGAATGAAATGTTTTCTTTTGTCAAAAAACAGAAGGACTCGTACAAGACGCAGTGTCTGCCTTGTTTACCGTGGACAACAAAAATAAGCGCTTTTAAAAATTCACCGTCAAATTTGATGAAACACAATTGCGTCTATTTAATGTTAAAGTGAATTTATGTCAAGTTAAACTATACAGATCTTCTCTGACTATACAGTGGTATTTGAAAGCATAATGCTACTAAGATTAACATGGCAAAAACCACTCTGACGTGACTATATTTTTGCCTAATTTTTTGTGTACAACGTGAATAAATGAATCACTAAAATTATACATTCTGCATAAAGTACATTTAGCTGTGAGTTTGTGATGTGCTTTTAGTTTAATTGGTACGTAGTTTTCTAAGTACACTGCATCTCTTTGTATGATTTTAATGCAGAGAAAAACCACTTGAGAAGCTACTCAAACTAGACCTTGAATACTCAGAAGAGGAAGAATGTGTTTTACTAATTTTATTATGTTTTATAATTTTATTATTGATAATTTGCTAATCAGAATTTTATTTTATGTCTACTTTATTTTCTTTGCACAATTCAGTGATTGAGAATGACTTTTAGTTTTTTTTTTAATATACTTTGTTCTACCATTTTTAAAACATTGAGGTGTTACATTTTGTTTCTGTATTAGAAAACAAAACCTAATGAATTGAGTTTGTTATCACACTTCTTTTTGTTTGTGCCTATATTCAGTGCGAGTAAAATACTCCAGTTCTCGTGAAATTGGATACTTTGCTACTTTGACGCAAGTCTTTTTGAAATTGGTGACTTGTTACTTGCAATGGAGTAATTTTTACAGTACGTACAGTATTTTTACAGTATTTTTACAAGTATGTACTCTTTACACCACTGCTTGTTACACTGTGATTGTGCATGACAAGTCGGCATCTTTTTCTACGAAGGTTAATTTCTTGGGCGGATGAGCCATCTGCAGGATGCTGAAGGTACTGGAAGCTGTTTATCAGACAAATCACGTGAACATGATCGAGCGGTGGCACTTTTTTGTACATTTGAGTTTGATTGAGACTGACTTTTAATTTTTTTTATCTATTTTGTTCTGCTATGATTTTGGTGTTACATTTCACATCTGTATTAGGAAATATAACCTCATAAATAAAGGGTTTCTTGTTTTTCGCCTTTCTTGGAGCAAGTAAATAACTCAAGTTCCTGTAAAATCGGTTACTTTACAACTTTTACTCAAGTCTTCTTGGAACTGGTGGCTTGTAACTTGTAAAGGAGCAATTTTCACAGTAAGCTATGAAAGGCTTCCAGATACTCTTAACAACTGCCGGTAACTCTACGTCCTTTTTGAAAGCAACCGGACATGAAAAAACTTGGAAATGTTGTGCCCAGGTTATGCCAAGTGCCGCACACCTTACCCATGGACATCGTTTCAATGCCATCGGATTTGCTTGGCGTGTCGCCACCACCCACGAGCCCTTCGCGTGGCGGCCGACAGCTCGTTACTGCTTCCAGATCGGCCCAAATGAATGATAAAAAAAGGACAATTACGAGAAAAACGCAATTAGCTAACGAACTGCCAGCCAATTATTTCTCTCCCACACGGCGGGCGAAAAAGTCTGCGCGGCTGCGGGGTCAGTGCTGAGGATGGAAGCCCCGCCCCCCCTTCATCTCTCTAAAGAGGACATCGCCGCGCAGTTTAATTAAACGCAAGCTTGACTTTGCCCGTGAAGTGTGAAATTTAAACCAATGCTTGTTTTCCCGCTGCTGTTGTGGTGCGGCGGATAAATATTTTCTTTCTTGAGATAAAGGGGGATTGCAGGAGCCGGAGCTGGAATTGCATTCAAGTAAATATACAAACAATATGATAAAATACTGGGAATGAAATAGCAAAGGCTCCGGCAGGTGATGCTGTTGATATCTCGGCAGACAGATGAAGCCTGCGGGTGAAGAACAGACATGTATCATCACACTCTTTCCTCTCGTTCTCGCTGTTCTAGTCTCCTTTCGTAACCACAGGGGCTCTCGGTTTGATGGACGATGTTTTTTATGGAGGATGCAGCGAGGAGAATTATGAAAAGGCTGCACTACTACAGGTTTGGGGAAGAAGGCCTGGATATTTGAATGTTCTTCTACGTGGTTCCCTTTGTTGTGTCCATCATTGCTCTTTCTGGAGCATCGGTTGTAGTGCAATAAATCTTTTTTTTTTTTTTACCAGGCATCGCTGACAGAGATCATGTTTACATCTGTACTTTCACTTTCTGTTCGTCTTTACTTCACAAGTCTCGCTTTGAATGTTGATAAACTGTATTTGCGCACTGTTGTTGTGTGTTTGTTTTTTGTCTATTAAAGCCATAATAGGATGAATATAGCTGTAAGCAGCAGTATGGGGGTTCGGTCTTTAAATGGAGGTTGTAAACGCATTTCAGGATGTTTTATATTCAAGAAAAAAAGGGGTTTTTTTTAGACGTTCATTTGAATCTTTTTTGTAATTTGAATTTTTAAATTAAGAAAAAATTTTACAAAATTGTGCGGAGGAACAAATTAGAAAAACCATATGTATAAAATGTTACTGTCAGATTTCATTATTTTAAACATCAAATCAAAGCATTACGTATTACTAATTATAATGTTATACATCTATATATATATATATATATATATATATATATATATATATATATATAAATACATGCTTAACACACAAACACAACACATTTGTATACATAAAAAGCATGTGAATGTAGCTTTAAGTAAGTCGATATAGAAAAATGCCTTTAAAAACCCCTTTAGTGTGTGTGTGTGTGTGTGTGTGTGTGTGTGTGTGTGTGTGTGTGTGTGTGTGTGTGTGTGAATCTTTATCACAACACTAATTTGGATTGATTGTATTCATAAATCATGCACAGATTCCGCTAATTCTTTCCTGACAGAAGAAAATAGTTTTTTTCATCAGTTAAATTTGCTCATTTCAAGCTCGCACGGGGATCTGAAGGGAACGTGAAGAATCAAAGGCGAGTTCTAGAAACAGCTACAGGGAGTATAATGATATTCTCTATCGATTCAGAGGAGGAGAACAAATGCTGGTATTTACGCTGCTGACATTTCCGAGCAGCTCCAGAAGTTCCAAACAAATATAAAGATGCATTTCTCACAACTCCATCATCTGAATAGCAAAGACGCGTGACAGAAATAGAAAGGAAGATGAATGTCGAGGAGGTTTCATTTCAGAAGGTAGGAATTCTTCTCATTCTAAAAATGGTATGAAATCTTAATTTCAGGTTTAAAACCAAATGTTTTTGGGCTAGATTTGAAGTTTTGGCTAGACACACTGTATTTTTGAATGACTATAACGCACTAAAAGACTGTTAATGAGAAAGTGAGTTAAGTCAATAATAAACAAAGTTTATTCATTCACATGAATATTCTCTAAACACTCTTAACCCTCCTATTTTGTTCGTTTCAGCGGAACATCAACAATGTTTTGTAACAAAAACAGAAGCGGGGGTTACAATTATATGTTTTATGTCTCATGTTTTACGTTAAGTATTTTTAGCAACTTTGTACTTAGTACTGAGTACTGTGATGTAGTTTCGACCTCTAGAATAGATTATTGTTTTATTACTTTTAAAGCATCAAAGTGATACGAGTCACAGGTTATGTTTGTTTAATAAAGAAAAAATAGTATTTTAAAGAGAAAATAAACATAATTTAGCTAGAAACAAAAAATAATTGTGCCTGAATAATCAGGGTTTATCATGCTTATATTTACATAATACGGTACATTCTTTTTTTTTTGTTCGTCTAACAGTTATAGTTCTCACTATTACGCTATAATTTTTTATAACGTGTTACGACTTAACAATATTTAGAGCTCTTATAATAACCGGACTATAAGCTGCAGTCAATTATTTAAATATTTTTGGGGTTTTAAATGCTTCCTACAGTTCAAATAATATCGCAATTGTAATGGATCAAACATGTGTAATTGTTATCAGACAAAAGAGATACAAAGTAGTTTATAAACAGTTGTTTTGAAAAAGTACTATTTGGGAAACATACTTTTGAAACATTGAAATTTCATAATAATAATAATAGTAATAATAAAAAGAACAATGTGACCTGGTTTCTTTCTCCCTTTGAAGCTCAAGCCCATTACGTGAAGCGTCCACTTCCCTTCCTGCTGTTGTGTTCCTCGCAGGGGTTATTCTAGTAAATAACAGAAGATATTTTGGTCTCCGAGACTTCAAGGTAAAAGACGAGTGATATAATAAGACAACTCGGCTCAGTATCGCAATGCCAAGATGCCAGGGGCCGAACGAAGGAGGAATGAATAAAGGCGCTTCTCCAACTTTTATCTCGGCTCTGCTGTCTTTTCCAGCTTTCAAAGTTCCTCCTCACGTCTCCTCAGGTTCTTGTTCTGTATTCCTCCCGTGCTCGGGCTGAACTGCCTGTCAGGAGGCTGTAATGAGGAGAAGATGACAAGAGCAGTGACCAGCGGAGGAATCGACAGGCGTCTTATCAGTTGCTCTCATCCTCTGGCACCAGTGAGTTGATGTTTTCCCCCCAGTGAGTCAATGGGAAGGGACGGCCAGAGGAGCAGCCAGTGGGACTGAGAAGCTAGAAGAAAATCCATGCGTCTTTGCAATGCCCCAGAGATCAGGGCGCCATAAATGCCCACCAGCTTCTTTGAAAAACCGGGGGTATGAAGGAGGCAGAAAGTGGAATGAAAGCAGGGCTGAGATGGCTGAAGGAGGTGTCAGTGTTTTTACACATCCACTCGGGCTTCACACTGTTGGGAGCAGGAACACTTCTGCGGGGTCCGACGACGTGATCCCACTCAGCTCAGGCCAAGCAGAGGAGTTTCTGGAAGATGTTAAAACCAGTAAATAAACACGGTAAATAAATTAAAAAAAAACATTGTACTGGGATTTTGAAATCATTATGCGGAGGTGATGAATTATTAGTGTAAGCAATGAAATCGTTACCTGATTCAGGTGACAATTATAGCATGTATTTTGAATGTTTTTTTAAATTACGAGAATTTAAGCAGCCCTTTTTTTTCTAATTTTGACACTCAAAAACTTGGTGTGTGCTTATTGCCAATTTCAAATGCGCGTAAATATAAGCGCCTATTTTTCCAATATTTAAGTCAGGAACAATCACAAAGAAACAGAAACACGTTGTTTTTATTTATACTGTACATGTCTTTTTTTCCCCTAATTTGCATAGCGACTTTGCGTTGGTCTCGAACTAAGAAAAGCGGTATATAAATAAACTTGAACTTGAACATTATGCAGCATTGCGTGTGTGTATATAATGTTAAACAATTGGCCAATGGCAGACAAGGCTATAGTATAAGCTTTTATTGGCTCAATAACAGAAATAAAGAAACATTAGACACACCGCGACAAAATAACACTGGAAGAAGTAAGATTAAACTAAATACAGTACAATAATTTATATTACAACAAACGGAGAATACAAACCAGGAATGGGTAGCTTAGCTTAGAGCAACAGGTTACAACCAAGTTCAATCTGTAATCGCAGAAAGAGTCGAAACTAGTCAAAAATAAAGAACACGTGCAAGGAGTAAAAAAATCCAAGGAACAGGCACAATCAAAACACTCAGTCGCTGCACAGGGGATAATAATCCTCTTCACACGGCGCCGGATAAACAGAGAGTTTAAAAGAGACCTGAGCTTGAAACAATTGTTCTGCGCATGTGTGGAGTCTGACTGGAGAGCAAAGAATCGTGGGAAATTAAGTTCTGACCAATAGAATCGACTTTTTGTTATTTATTATTCAAGTAAAATCAATCAAATCAAAATGATACAAGTCACAAGTTAGGTTTGTTAAATAGTGAAAAAATAGTATTTTTAAGAGAATATTAATATAAATGAACCAAAAATGTCAATAAAAAAGCATAATAATACATTTATTATAATAATAAATATATATATATATATATATATCTATATATAATATATATATATATATATATATATCATTATATTTTTTGTGTGCCTGAAAAATCAAGACAGTGCTTATTTTCACGAGGTGCGTAAATACGATATTTGGAATATAAGAGATATAAGAGAACTTCTTGCTTTTCATGGGAATTTAACTTACCACATATTTTTGCTTAGCATGATGTTGTGAAAAATGTGTGGCTTAAAATGTTCACACACGCCTATATATCATCGTGGGGACCCCTCAACTATCCAAATATTCCTCATCCTCCCTTTCTCAACCTTTAACTAAAACTCAATTGCATCATCAACCAGAAAAGATTGTATCTTAACCCTTAAACAGACGATAAAAGTTGTGGGGCCCCACTACAGTATACAAACTTAATATGTGGGTCCCCACTTTGACCTAAATGCCTGTATACACACAAAAAGCATGAATAAACCAGTTTTTTCTCTGACCGTCAGATGCACTAAAGTACTTGCAGAAATAACGTTGTTTAATATTTAAAACAGTTATTTAATTTATTAGGTGAATTCTGGAGGAAAGTGAGTTATTACTTTGCAGATTTAGAGTCTCGTACACTAATGAGTCTGTAAAACCGTGTTACTGAAATAAACAAACTAATGTTCGTCAATTAAAATCACTTACGCTTCAACAATCAAAACACAAGATAATTATCCTCCTGATATTTTACCCGAGTCTGCGTCGAGAAGCAGAGACGCAATACACACCTTTCTAATTACACAGAAACCTGAACCCTTGACTATTCTTTTATGCACTGTTCTTTTTTTAGATTTTTGGTATTTTTACCATTATATTTTTGGAAGTTAAATATAACACTTCCAATTATATAATAATTGCATTAAAAACAGCAATAAAACATTTACACAATCTGCATAAAAAAGTCTCCGTAGTGTGTCTTACTTTCAGGCTCCAGCTCCTCATGTCTCATAGAAAAGCAGTTAAGAAGATGGATGATGAGTAGTTAAAAAAAAAAAAATATTTTTACGAAAATCTTTCGATAAAAATCGAATTTTTGAAAAATGCATTCAAATGGAATGAACTTCACTACAAATTCTAATATCAACTAATGGTATTGGTGGGATTTTTTTTTTTATTCTATCATCAAAATTGGCTCCACGACATGTGATGCGTAGGCCTGAAAAAGTTCCCGGGCTCAAGGTACATGTGCCCAATTTCCATAATAAATTAGCTTTGCTCTTGGCTGTACATGAAAGTCTGTTCACACTGAATGTGAGATGTTTTATGAGCTCATCTTGTCCTCGCCACAGCAACCACAGCTCACATTAACCTCACCAAAGCAAGCTGCCCCTTCTCCTCACTTCTCTGGACAGCTTTGATAAAACCGCCTCACAAGTGCATTACGTGCAGAGTCACTGGGATTATTATCTGTTATTGCGTTTCATTAAACTGGGAACCGAAAATTTCTTCCTCCCAAGGTTTGAGGTGCTCGAACACTTTTTATATCCATTTTCTGAACCACATTCAATTTCTGGGTCACGAGGAGATGGAGCCAATTCCACCAACCGTGTGCAAGGAGAGAGGAGACACGGCCTAGCACATGAACATTATCACCATATGAAATTTAATGAACTGTCCTTCTACAAAACTTTTCATGAATAGCCTCATCTTCTCTTACAAATGTGCAATTTACTTTGTTCATATATGCAATGCCCACAGATCCCACTGATTGTACAAAGGCACAAAACTGTAATCGGTCTTGAAAAATATAGTAATGCGCTTTTAAGATTAAATCAGACTTTTAAAGAAAGGCATTTTTAAACCACCTACACATGCACATATAAAATATCAATGTAATCCCTGCGACTAACATTAAAGTGCACGTTTTTTCGTGCATCTCTGCAAATAATTAAGACAGTGGTCCATTTTCTTTGAAATTTGAAAATTCTACACTCTCTACTTTTCTCCGTTTTGATAGCGACAGTTTGGCTATTGAGGATGTAGCGGAGAGGCAGAAAAGTTTCAATCATTAGTAACAACATTGTAACAAGCAGTAGATGACGCATTGATAGCGTCTGCTCTTTCCCATCTGTCTCAGTGATACGGCCTTCTACTCTGATGGAAACAGCAGCTAAATTAAAATATGAATTCCATGTCTTTGAATAAAAGGTTTCCTCTGGTTTCAGTCACAGTTGCAAAACATGATTTTTTCTGAAATGTGATTGTTACACATTGTCTATTGATGTATTGAAGTGAATCTCTCTTTGTAGTGAAGCGTAACACTGTTTCCCAGCAGTCGAGCCAAAGTGGTTCTTAGGACCAGACAACAATACGCCATTGATGAATACGTACCTAAAAAGATATTAGCATTTGGCAATTATTTTGGTACATTTTATGTAACGTCTGAGTCCCAAAAGAATTGGTATTTTTTTTTATTCAAAGCAACTTTGGCTGGCAACACGTCACAGGATAACAGAGACTGACACGAACTTTTGTTCTTGGTTGATTAGCCGAAAAACTCTTGTTTTGACACGTTTTATGAGTTACAGGTTTTCTCTGCGATCCGTTTGTTTTCCGGTCCAGCTGTTTTCATTTTTGCAATCACATTCGGTATTTAAGCACCTGATTTTGTCTTATATCTTATATCTTGTCTTGCCTGTGTTTTTGTATCTTGTGTTGCCCGGATTTGACTATAGCTCATCCCTTGTTTTCTCCCAATTTGACAAGCGATTTTTTTTGTCTTGTTCATCTCGTGATCTTGACCCATGCCTGTTTTCCTGAACTGCTTTTGCCTGTACCTTGTTGTATCCAGTCTCCATGTACCGACCCCTGCCTGCCTAACTACATTTTGGAAGTAAAGCTTTGTTAACCCTTTGTGAACGCCTCGTCCATGCTGAGCACATGGGTCCTTCACGCAGCCACCGTGACAGAGACAATGTCTTCGTTTAAACAGAGTTGTTGCATCTAAATCCTTTGGACCGTTGGAACATACCATGGTATGTAATCGTTTTACTTTCTGATCATCAATCAAGACATGAGAACGCGGCAACTGACAAATGATCCAATCAATAAGCCATTTTCCTAAATACAAGCGCATGACAAAGGCACATTGTCCTTGTATATTTCCGAGGAGATGATCTGAATCAGAGCTTTTCAGGGGCTGACAACGTCAAATTTCAGAAGGTATGAATTTTTCTTATTTTAAAAAGGCATGAAATCTCACTTTCAGATTTGAAAACAATAATTTTCATTGACAAATAGACCTTTAATTGGCAATAATGCTATTAGCACTCACAGTTGTTTGCAGCAATCGCATGTTATTTCACCATTGTATTGTTTTTTATCTTTTAAAATGGTCAATAAAAACTAAAACAAGTAATATGATTTAATAATATAAAACTAACTGCGTTTTTAGTTAGTTGGGCTAAGGTTGCTATTTTTAATCCTAGTTTCTGAAAGGTTAAACACTAAATACTGCAAAAATGTGCCTACTAGTCTCTAAAATACGTGTATTTTTACAAGAATAGGGCAAGGAAATATGGCAAATGGCAAGGTAACAACACTTTCCCAAAGATAAACTGACATGATGTTCTACAAAACAAAGCAAATGAAGCAAAAATAAAATGAACTTGCCTTGTATAGCACTAGGCTAATGCTATGGCTAGCTGCTACAACTCTGCATCTCATACTCTTATAAAATACGTTCCTCATTTCATTAAAAAAAAACGTTCAAATAAAAAATATTTATTTGTTTTTTAAAATTAACGTTTAGGTTCTTTTAATCTCACAATAAATGTAGGAAAGTGGTATTGACAGAACCAATGCCACATTATAGTAATAAGGAAAAACATACAAGAAAGGGTCAAAATACAACGCAGAAGAGAGGCTGTGGAATTAACAGACTCTTGTGTGAACAACAAAGGATCTGGGATCTTGTCGGTTGTAGGTTGTGAACAGCAATAAAACGGTTGACTCTTTTCACTGGTTTGTTTTTCTGGCTCACTTTAACCGAATTGTGTTTGGTTAGTTTAAAACAAACTCTATGTGAAAGCAGGACACATGTCACCGTGCCAAACAACAATCCTTGGATAGAAAGGGCACATACACATACTGTACATTCCAAAGACAGGGCAGCACATCCAAAAACTCATCAGATTTCTCTCAGGCTGAGGTCAAAGCAAGTCTTCTTCTGGCTGCTGTATTAATGCTCGGCGAGAAGCAGGAGTTCAAGGCGAGATAAACCTACAGCAGCACTCTGCTCTCTGATCCACAAGAGTCTACGGGGTTAGATGAGGTTCTCCTCTGACAGACAAGGCTGCCGTGCGTCTGATTTCAAGGGTTTCGCAGAGAAGTTGAGAAAGATAGAGCGAGCAGATCAATGAAGTCAAGCGGTGGCACTTTTTCACCGCAAACCTGCTGCGAGCACATTTGTGGAAGTTTGGGTGCGACTGTTTTTGGGGGTTTCAAAGGATGTTTACCAAGTCGATTCGCCGTGACATTTGCAACCCAGATTGAACCCACGCCACGTTGGCGCTGAAGATCGATTCTGATTCCACGTTGACGTGCAGCGGATGTGACAGTGTTGATGGCGCCAATCCGCTGTCTTTTGCGCGGACGACGGGCCCGTTTCCCATCGCCTCGCGCGCGGCTGCGGTCTGTCATCCCGCTCCGTTTGATGAGTCTGACCACCATGAAACCATCGGCGAACAAAGGTCACGCAGTGATTTGGCAGAAATGTCTCTCGTTCTTGCCGTGACAAGTGAATCGTTCATGTGAAGCGACACCGGGAACTGAAAGGACGCCATGTTGCGAGCATATATATTTCATCGGCATCTCTCCGCGAGTGTGACACAGTTTAAATACTGCGTAGGAGACTTTTGAAGGATTGCATTCAGAGGCACGAGGGACTTTATTTTCTGCTGGTCGAGAGCAGCTTGGGTCATGAATATTTATCGTCTCCTCTGACATTTACTTGATTTACTAAAAGTGGACATTGCTCGGACGGTGGTGGGGACCACAGAATCCACCCTTGAGATTCGGCCAGTTCTCTTCGCCTTTGACCAGTATTGTCCCCTGAACTCTAGTCACGTGCAGCAATCGCATGTCTGTCATTTTGTAAACAAGAGATTGCAGATGGATAGTTGAAATAGAGAAATGGACTAAAGGAATAGAGGGAGAATGATAGAAACGGAAAGGATGAGATCAAGATGCAGAGAGAAATGAGAAAAGAAAAACAGAAAGAGCTAAAAAGAGAGCTAGAAACAGAAATGGTGAACACAAATATACTGTAAACATACAAACGAATGAATACATTTATTAAATACACACATCTGTGAGAGAGAGAGAGAGAGAGAGAGAGAGAGAGAGAGAGAGAGAGAGAGAGAGAGAGAGAGAGGGAGGGAGATAGAGACATAGATAGACATATATGAAGTGAGGAAAAAATAGGGCATAAAGGAGAAAAAGCTACATTTGTAGCACCATTGTGTTGTGATTACAAAGAATGATACGTGAAGGAAAAATGCTTACATAAGAAATGCACATACAAACACCAGCGAGAGAAAGACAGACAGACAAAGAGATTTAGCACTGTGTTGTGTTGTGATTGATTGACAGAAAAAACCTGATTGAGAAATAAAATGATGAATATAGAAAAATCTAGAAAAAGCATATGAAAAACACACACACACACACACACACACACACACACACACAGACCCCAAT